>PVHT020000886.1:367455-572581 GCA_004024745.2 Catagonus wagneri | reverse complement strand
TGTTCTTTTTTTTTTTTTTTTTTTGTCTTTTTGGTTTTGTGTAGAGCTGCCCCCCCGGCACATGGAGGTTACCAGGCTAGGGGTCTAACAGGAGCTGTAGCTGCCGGCCTTCACCACAGCCACAGCAACGCGGGATCCGAGCCGCGTCTGCAACCCTCACCACAGCTCACGGCAACGCCGGATCCTTAACCTACTGAGCAAGGCCAGGGATCGAACCCGCAACCTCATGGTTCTTAGTCGAATTCGTTAACCACTGAGCCACGAAGGGAACTCCACAATACGTGTTCTTAACCTGGACTAGAAGTTTTGCAGTGGAGGTGCTGAGAAGTGGTTCGGTTTGGGATATATTTGGTATGTATATCAGGTCTTGATTTAATCGATAGGATGTGAGACCTGAAAAAGAGGACTTAAGAAAGATCTAATGATTTGTGAGCAGAAAATAACTCTTGTGAAAAGTAAAAATGGTAACAACTTGGCTGATCGGCATTCATTCATTCATTCATTTTAGAAATGTGAAATATCTTGATAGACTTAGCATTTTGCACATGAATTGTTTCCTAGAAGTTGCTGCTTCAGTAGGGTAGAATATACTTAGCCAGAAAAAGAGAAGAGGAATGAGGTAAATTTCAGAGTTCCCTTTTAAATATCAGTGTGATTTTCAGAAACATCATCTTCACTAGGAATCATCTTTTTGAATATTTTTTATAAAACTGTATTCAAAGTCTTAGTTCACCAGAATGTATTTTAACATCTCTGATGACCATAGTTTCCTTTACCATGAGAAAGTAAAGAACGTTGCTGAATCTGTGCTATGAATTTGAGAGAATTGATAGAATATTAATAATGTATATTAAGATCAAAAATATAATTGCCAAACATTTGTTTAGGTTTTTTGACTAGCATGGATTTATAATTGCATTTTTATGTGTCACAACTACACTTGACAGTACGTAAAAACCCCTGGTTTAAGCAATGTGTACAGCACATCTTTGCTCATTTTATCGAGCAGAATTTTACTGAATAGAGGTTGATATTTGAACCTTTTACTTTATAACATTTTCATCATACATATTATGTATTTGATTCTGTATTCTTAGGAATTCAACACCAAATGATAATATTAGGACCAATCCTAGTATCACACAAAGGTAAGACTTCCCCTGAACCTTTGTAAATAACTTTTGTGTCCAGACTGACTCCATTCACTTTAAGTATGATTTCTCACCATTTCTTACTCTAGGTACTTTACAGCTTATGTTCTCAGTTTTGTTACTAGTATTTTTCTTTTTTTGAAAAAAAATTTAATGTTCATATAATTTTTAGATAACAAGTTTTCTACATAATGTCTATATTACATTAGATAAAAATAATTATTCGATTATTATGAATATAGTTTTTTTAATTATGATATTTGCTGTAGTTTTATATATGTATATTTTGTACTTTGGGGGTTCCCCTGTGGCTCAGCAAGTTAAGGATCCAGTGTTGTCACTCCTATGGCTCAGGTTCCATCCTTAGCTCCTGAATTTCTGCATTCTGTGGAAACAGCCAAGAAAAAGAAAAGTCGGCACTTTTAAAAATAAAAGGCAGATTTTTCTTAACTAAGTATTTAAAGTTATCCATAATCTAGGGTATTGCTTTTTTCTCTGTGGCCAATTAAAAAAGGAGTAGTATTCTTATAGGGTCAGAAGGCCAGTTAGCTTTGTTTGTAAAACAAGAGGGAAAGAAATATTTGTTTCCAAACCTAGGAGAATCTGTTTCTCAGTGAACTTATTTTTCCTCAAATGTTTTCACTTTATTAAAAAATCAAAAATAAAATTAGAAGTAGAAATACTAATTGATTCTTGGATTGATTCCTTGGAGTCTGATAATGTTCAATCAGTTATCTGATTAAAAACATAGAAAGTGGAAACAAAAATTTCTGTGTGTCATGACCAGATCCTACATGCCTTTTCCTCAGTATGTGATTCTGAGAGGGAAACCCAGCTTGCTTAAGTATTCATCTTTCCTTTTGAACTGGATAATAAATGCTGAACCATCATGTCAAACCTATTCTGAAGATGTCCAGAGTAACAATAAACCCATTGTGATGAAAATAGAACAGCATAGCTCTTTACCAAGTTAAAAATCATGGACTTGCTTACTGTCTATGTTGCAGGGTATTTTGCACATCAGTAGTCTTCAGTCTTATTCATCGGGAAATATGAGTTAAATGGATTAGCTTAGATAGAATATATGTTTTTTTCACTTTCAGTCTTGTACTTTTATTCCCCAAATCACTCAGATAATTAAACTGGCAGATGAGATGCCTGCTTTTATGAACATATACACATATAGTGTCTGGTATGCGCTTTATTTTTTATTAGGGGTGCTAATAATTACCAATCTTTTATCAGTGTGTTACTTTCAATTTGATCATATTTTTTGCTCAGAAAGTGTCAAAGATTGTCCTTCAGGAGTAAACTTACCACAATGGAAGAGCCACCAGAGTAAAGGAAATCACACTATTATTCAGATGAATTAACTTAATGAAGATCATTTCTTCAGTGTAGAGGCAACAGGAAGGCAGGGCCAGAAGCATTTACCCCAGGAGGTTATATATAGGATGAGTGGAAACATTCCTAAAGACAATGAAGCACTGGCATTTGTTTAAGAGAGAGGCTGTTTCACTCAGAGGGCTCATGCTGGAATTAACTGGTGTCATTTTGAAGGAGGGTTTTGCTAATTGGCATCTCCCAATTGTATATAATGCCAACACCTTTTTGAATTAATTATTTCTCTTAAGCATAGCTCAGTAAAGCAAAACTCTGTGCAAACTTTAACAGGTTTAAGAGGAAATTTTGCAATTCAGTTAGTTTCCAAAACCGTATATGAACTGTTAACAGTTGGTCAGTATTATTTGTATAATGTTTTGTTGTTTGAGGTTGGAAGCATTATGTTCATGTATTGTGGTGATGACCTGCTGAGTAATTGCAAGGTTCATTATACTACCAAGACTGTCAAGGGGCATTTATGGATATTCATGTGCAGTGAACCCTTGAACTTGAACTGGTCATTCTTGTCTCTCATGACTGAAATTGTGTTTACTCTGAATGGCAGGAGAAACTTTAATTATAAAACTGGTAAAGAGGCAAAATTACCTAAGTTTAAAGTGGTAAATACACTAGTAAGAAATGTACCTGTGTTTTTTTTTCCTTCTCCTATAAAAATGTTATAGTGTTGACACATAATTATATGTTGATAAATAAAAAAGTATATATACGTACACACATACCACTTGGATTTTGCTTTTTAAATTTCTTCCATATTTCAGAAGTTTAAAAATCAATGTGCAATGAATGCTTAGATCATATTTTTAAATTTCATATTAATATCTTCAGATTTTTGTTAATATTTGGTCTACAAATGGAATTCCTGTAGTAGAAATAGTGGTTTTCTAATACCTTTTTTACGTTGAAACACTTACTTTCGAAAGTACACCTTAGTCACCAGTGTATCTTTAAAACATTTTAAAACTTAGATTATGATGAGTCTCCGTGACAGTATAGATAACATTTTTAAGCTAGAAGGAATTTCTTTGTGAGTGTCCCTCCACTAGACTTTTAAGTTCTTGAGAATAGATGCTCTTTATTAATCTATCCTATCTCCCTGTGCTCTGCATGGAGTGCATGTTCAGTGAAATCTTATTGAACTTAATTGAGGAGAGCTGAGAGAGAAGCTGGCATACAGCAGAGGATTGCAATTAGAAATATAGCTAAACCTGGAACATGGAGTGTATGGAGATTGGTAGCAGGAGATGGGATTGGAAAACCAGGCAGGGCAGATGCTTCTGTCTGTGGGTGCTGGATCATAGAGGATGTTATGGAGCCACTGCAGGATTTTAAGGTGCTAATCACTCTTAACAGCATTGTGGAGAAGTAGGAAACCAACTCTTTGATTTACCCTGGCTGAGATAGAGTATCCTAGAAGCCTGGGTTGAACAAAGGGTTTTTGTTCTGTTTCATTTTCTTTAAAAAGAAAAATCCTCTTAAAAAATCTAATTCTGGTAAAATGTGTACCATAAAATTTACTGTCAGTCATTTTTGCATGTTACAATTCAATAGTATAAGTACATTCACAATGATGAGCAGCCAGTCTGTCCAGCTCTTTTCATCATTGCAAAATTGAAACGTCAGCTGGCTATAACACAGTACATTGTACTGGGTGGCTTAAACAATCACAGACATTTGTTTCACAGATCTGGAGGCTAGAAAGTTCAAGACCGTGGTGCTAGAATGTTCAGTTCCTGGTGAGGACCCTCTTCCTGGTGTGTGGACTTGCCTCGCCTTACCTGGTTAAGTCAGGTCCCTGTTCCTCCTCTTATAAAGATAGTAACCCCCTCATGGCCTTAACTCAGCCTAATCGTTTCCAAAAGGTCCCCGCTTCAAATACCATCATATTGGGGGTTACAGCTTCAGCATATGAATATCATTAACATTATTTATTTTTTGGTGATGGGTTTATTTCACTTAGCATAATGTGTTTAAAGTTTATCCATACTATAGTATGTGTCACAATTTCCCTCCCTTTTAAGATTGAATAATATTTCATCTTACGTTATAGCACATTTTATTTATCCATCCATCTGTTGGAGAACTCTTGAATTCTGCATTTTTGCTGTTGTGAATAATGTTTCTATGCATATGGGTATATAAACATCTTCTCAAAATTATACTTTCAACTCATTTGGATGTATATCCAGAAGTAGAATTGTTGGTTCATATAGTAACTCTATTTTTCATTTTTTGAGGAGCTGTTTTTCATACTAGCTACACCATTTTATGTTCTGTCAACAGTGCACAAGAGTTTCAGTTTGTTCACATCCTCCTCAATACCTGTGTTTTTTTTTTTTTCTGATAGTGGCTACCCTGTTGGGTATGAGTTGGTATCTCATCGTGGTTTTAATTTACATTTCCTTACTGATTAGTAATGTTGAGCATCTCTTCCTCTGCTTCTTGGCCATGTATGTTATGTATCTTCTTTGAGAAATGTCTATGTAAGTTCTTTGCCCATTTTTTAAATGGGTTGCTTGTTTTTTCTCATTGCGTTCTAAGCATTCTTTATGTATTCCGGATAATAGCCACTTATCAGCTACATTATTTGCAAATTTTCTTCCATTCCATAGATTGTTTTTCCACGCTATTGATTGTATTCTTTGATGAAGAGAGGTTGTAAATTGTGATGTCTAATTTATCTGTTTTTAATTGCCTGTGCTTTTTTGTCATATCCAAGAAATCATTGTTAAATGCAATGATAGGAAACTTTTCCCATACGTTTTCTTCTAAGAGTTTTAAGTTTTAGCTCTTATGTTTAGTTCTTTTGATCCATTTGAGTTAATTTTTGTATATAGTATAAGTTAAGGGTCCAACTCTTCTTTTTGCATATGGATATTCAGTTTTCCCAACACTATTTGTTGAACAGACTACCTTTTCCTCATTGAATGGTCTTGGTTATCTTGTTGATGCTTTGTGTATACTGCTGGAGCAAAGAAAAAAGAGGACATTTAGTGCCTGGAAATAAGGAAAGGACCTAAGAGACAGAATCTTGGGGAGACACCAGAGACTTTCTAAATAAATCAATTTTGGAGGTAATTCTGGAGCCAGAAAAAGTATACAAAACAATGTTTTGCTCATGAAGTAGACAGGGAGTGAATATTAAAAGTGGAGGCAAAGATGAATGACAGGCACCTCACCCTAAGGAAATGTAAAGTGTCCTGGGGAAGACAGTAGGCATTAATATAGTTATAACGAATACAGGGTAAAATAAGGTCAGGGTCGTAGAAATGATACCAATAAAGGGCTATGGCACTTTAGAAGGGTAAACATTACTTCCGAGAGAATCAATTACTTCCTGGGTTTAGTCATTAAAATTTCCCTCTTGAAAACAACAAAAACCAACTATAATTAATTCACCCAGAAAACAAAGATACTAAAAGAATATTTGCTAGTTCATAGATTCCACAGGAGGAGATGAGAACCCAATTTGAAGGAGACATAGCCTAGAATAGTACATACAGTTCTATCCCAGCATTTATCTTGTAATAAGGACAACATTGTCACCACAGGTTAGCAGACACTCCAACTTTCTCTGCTGACATCATCAATACTAGACCCAGATGCTCCCCCTAGACCTGGTGCTTCTGCTGTTTCCTTTGGAAAATGAATGTAGCCGCTAATGCTCTCACTAGCAATGGTCAGGATCAATGCCTTGAGATTGATCTTGGCTTCTTGTAAAGTTTGGGAGAGGTGCATTGATTTGGAAGGTTTCAGACATGTTGTCCTGTCCTAGCTACTGCAGAGGTGAAGCTAGTGAGTATGTGACTCTTTCTTACCTCCTATTTTGGGAAAGTTCAGTCTCAAACAAATGGAAAATACCGAACACATAGGACATGAGAACGGCTTAAAGCTAGGTGGCTGCAAAGTATAGTAACCTCCGTAGGGCTGAAAGAAGTAGAATTTGAAGTGCTGGAGGAGTAATAGTAATATTTAGACATGCAGTGGCAGTTCCAAAAAGATTTAGCCTAGTAGTAAAAGTGATATAAGCTGAAGTCTGAGCTTACCACCAAAAAAAAAAAAAAGAGAAGAAATCATTGGGAAAGAATCATGATTTGCTCTATTTATATGAATTTGAGAGGAAGAAACTTGGATGGAGAAACTCTCATTATGAAATCCAAAGCAAGAACTTCTAGAGAGTACCTAGTAAATTGTATTTGCTCTATTGACTTTTAAATGAATGAGGCTTTTAGAAGAGAAGTAGTGGCTGGGCTTCCTATTGCCTAGGGATGGAAGGAATGAAGACTAAGAAAAAGTCATTGGATTTGTTGACTTTTGAAAGAAGAATTTCATTAGAATGATGGGGTAGAATCCAGAGGGCAAATGGAGATTTCTAAGGAAAAAGTCATTGGAATAAGAGTAAGGTGACAGTAAGGGTCAGATAGTTTAGGAAGGGAGAGATAAGACTTGTCAAAGGAAATAGTTTCAAAAAAAGAGTTATTGAGCACCTACTCCATAGTCACTGTTTGAAGTTCTTGTAGTATCTAAGTAAACAAAATCGACAAAGATCAGTGCCCTTGGGGTACTTAACATATTAGAGGGGTGAGGGGAGCCAGGTAGTTAATAAATACAGTAAATTCATGATATGGTGGTTAGAAGTGATAAGTCAGGGGGGAAAAGTAAAGCAGCGAAGAAAAACGCATTGGATTTGTTGACCTTTGAAGGAAGAATTTGATTAAAATGGTGGATTGGAAGTCTACTGGGGACACATAGGGAGAGCTGGGGATGGGGGTGGTTTAGTGGTAAATGGAATAATAGGATAGACTTCACTGAAGTGAGAATGGAACCAAGACTTGAAGGGGGTGGTGGAGGAAGCTAAGTTGATATAAAAGGGAAGAGTGTTTCAGGCAGAGGAATAGGAGACATACAACTCTGAATTGGAGCATGTATGGTGTGTTTGACGAACAAGACAAGGAAGAGAGAGCATAAGAGAAGAGTGCAATGAGATGTTTGAAGCGACCTCTTCAATGACTTGTGTAAACCATCGAAAGGACATCATACGCATCTATTCTAGGACCGACAGCTCTTTGATATTTTTTTGTAGCCCACTGTGAGACTAAAGCTTCTTAGTTCAGAAAAACTTCGTTTGCTTTCCATAGGCTATTTCTATTTGCAGCAACTTCCATAAAGAGATAATGTTAAACTGACAGAGAGAGATAATGTTATATAACAGATGCAAAGTGGGGCAAGATTCTTTACTGATAAGGCAGGGTATAAATTATGATTAATAATTTATAGTTCATTTATCTTAATTCATAGAGTGAAGTAAACATTTTATTGTCCACTTAATTTCTGATTATATCCATATCATTTTAATGAAAAATTGAACATTCTTTGACTTATTTGTATTCATTTATAATTATTATTATTATTATTATTTTTGCTTTTTAGGGCCATACCTGTGGCATCTGAAAGTTCCCAGGCTAGGGGTCGAATTGGAGCTACAGCTGCCAGCCTACACCAAAGCCATAGCAATGCTAGATCCAGGCCATGTCTGACCTGCACCACAGCTCATGGCAGCGCTGGATCCTTAATCCACTGAACGAGGCCGAGGATCAAACCTGCATCCTCATGGATGCTTGTCTGGTTCGTTACCACTGAGCCATGGTGGAAATCCTGAACATTTTTTTTAAACAAGTGTTTCCAAAACAGCTATTGCTTTTAAACTTCCTCTTTTCCTTTTTTTTCTACACATCCTTTGGTGGAGGTGCTAAAGAGATATATTGAGGACTTTGAAGTGTTTCCACTATAAGCTTTTAAGAGATCTCAGAGTGGAGTTTATGGTGACTGTTTAAATCAGATTGGTTATGTTAATGGGCCTTAAATAATCTGGATAAATGCATGTTTTATACATGTTAAGGGTGAATCTGAATGTTTCAGTTGGCATAGTCCTTAAGAGAACTCACTACTTGACTAAACTTTTCATTTTTCAAGTGGGTGTTTGATAGCAGACTTAACCACACAGGGTGCTATAACTATAACAAGAAGCATAGAGCAAGATGATCAGATAAAGGAATGCCTGTGTAACTAAGGCTTTTGTGTTAGCAAAGAATGGTATTACATCTTCATAGATTTTCACTTGACTAGTAGGGATTTTGTGTCTAAATACGTCACTATTTTTTTTCCGTTTTCTTTATTTAAACACATTCTTTTTAAAAAAAATTTATTGGAGTATAGTTGAATTACAAAGTTGTGGAATTCCCATAGTGGCTCAGTGGAAACAAATCTAACTAGTATCCATGAGGATGCAAGTTCAATCCTTGGCCTCGCCCAGTGAGTTAAGCTGTGGTATAGGTCACAGACACTGCTTAGATCTGGTGTTGCTATGGCGTAGGCCAGTGGCTACAGCTCTAATTTGACCCGTAGCCTGGGAACCACCGTATGTAGTCCTAAAAAACAGAAAAAAAGAGTTACAAAGTTGTGTTAGTTTCAGGTGTACAACAGAGTAAATCCATTTTTATATATGTATACACACACATATATATGCATATATATATAATCTATTCCTTTTCACTGGTTTTATCTGATATTGTGATCAGTAAAGCTTATCCTTTTTACCTCCATAATTTAATAAGCATCTTCTGTTATTTCATGCACATTTAGTATCCTCTGAGCTTGCTGTAATGCTCTAGATAGAGCACAGAAAGAAAGGGTTTCACTTTGACCAAAGTCTGACTTCACTGTCCTATGATATATTCTGATTGAGTAAGGTCTATACATGGAGTTTCTTTTTATTTATTTTTTTTACAAACTAGCTTAAACACTTCAAACCAACCCTCAATCTTGTGGAAATTTGCTATATATGGAGTTTATTAGAAAAGTTTTAATAAGATTATCAGAAAATATTACTTATAAAAAATTTGAAACACTAAGCTGCTGTGCTTTATATCTGAGGACAGGTGAAGAAAAGGAAAAAAAACTATATACAGTATATTTCAGGCATACTCTTGGTATCAACCATCTGTCATTAGGAAAATATTTCAATATACACGGTTGACTTTTGGCTGGTAGGAGAGATGAAAATGTTTAGCATGTCATGAATCCCAGCGGAAAATCATGACATATTACTTCTTTTATTTGAAAATATTTTTGCGTGCGCACAGATTTTAAGCTTCATCTTAAATAAAAAATTAACTTTCTGTAATCTTTATATTTCTTCTTGCATCAATTTTTAAAAGGGTGCTAAGAGCTAAATCAGCTGAGAAAAGTGGAAATCATATGCTTGCAAAATTACTGAGAAAAATACTATGGAGAAACTACTCTATGATAAATAAAACTTTTCTCTGTAATAAATGTATTCCTGGGAGTTGTTGTTGTGGCTCAGTCCCCTATTGAAAGACTCTATTATCCATGAGGATGCAGGTTCAATCCCTGGCCTCATTCAGGGGGTTAAGGATCTGGTGTGGTTGTGAGCTGTGGTATAGGTCGCAGACGTGGCTCAGATCTGGCATAGCTGTGGCTGTGGTATAGGCTGTCAGCTACATCTCCAATTTGATCCCTAGCCTGGGAACTGCCATATGCTGCGGGTACTGTCCTAAAAAGCCAAAAAAAAAAAGTATTCTCTTTTACTTTAAGAACTTTTTCTCATGAATTTCTTATATATATATATATTAAGGTGTTTTCTAAACAATGGAAAACAGATTTTCTTGGAGCTGTGTCCATATGCTGTGTGAACTTAGCATAGACTCTTCAAATGTTTAAATAAGGGCTATACTTTAACTTCTATGTTTTTTTTTTTTATGTGCAAACTGAGATGCACTTTCCTTATGAATTATATTCAGAGGGATTTATAAGGAACATAAAATTTTATTGATATGATTTATATTTAAAATTTTTTTATTTTTGTTAATATCAGTTCAAGTTGGATTTGCTTGAAATTAATGCACAATTGACTCTAGAATAAAATAAGAGTGATAAGGCTGCCATAGCACTAATTTTATATATGTATGTGTGTGTGTGTGTGTGTATTCCTTTGGAGTAGAGCTTCAGGCAAGACAAGTTTGTAGCTTCCTGGGTTCATTATTTTCCTAGTGTGTAACTTTAATTCTGAGAAGTCCAAGACCAAAGTGTTAAAAAAAAAAACCCCAGGAACTAGGGTATTTCTGTTGTTAAGCATCAACCTCCCACCCCACTCCACCCCAGCTTCTCACACCATTCATTGTAAGTGGGGCATCTCAGTAGCCTTCTCTCATGGTTTGAAGAAAATTGCCTCTTCTGTTAAAACACATTCACACTCATCTGGGAGAGGGAAGACTTATGTTCCATGGTGCTGGTGACTTCGTTCATCCACTTTTTCTTTCTTCTAAGTCTGCAGAGTTGTCTCACTTTTCTTCCTGAAGCACAGGCCAGCTCAAGGGAAAAACTCTTTGCTCAGTTTTGAGGAACCTTATGCTCCTTAGTTGTTTCACTTGTAAAACGTGGTTACCTTAATACTTGCACTGAAGGACTGCTAGAAGAATTAAAATGATGTATATAAGATACTTCTTTAAACTATGAAAATATAGTTTACAATTGTTAATATAGTTTTTAAACAACAAATTAATATACATGCTGTGGTGGGGAATTCCATCTTTCAGTGGATCTGAATAACTGACCTCTGAATTCAGTGCTATGGCTTCCAGAGTATCTCTTGTCCTCTTCCTCTGAATTGACAGATTTGGGATTCTGGGTGTCTGACCCTTCTTTTCTGCAGCACTCAGAATTTCTGGCAGTCATGTTCCCTGAATGAATCTCACCAGCCCCCAGAGTCTCTGAGTCCTCCATCTACTGAATGGACTGTTTCTGCCCCAGTTATTTCTTGCAGAGCAAAAACATGTGGGTCCCTAACTAGTGAAGGTACTGGTGCCTACGCATAACCAGCTCCAGAGCTCCTTTTCTCAGGAGCACTCAGTATTCTCATCTGTAAATGGGAGTGATATTACTTGCTGCACAAGGAGGGAGTAAGGATCAATGAGGCAATATATGTTAGTTACAGAGCTTGGTACCTAAATAGTAAAGCTCACGAAGTGGTATGTAGCATCATTAGAATCATCCTGTAATATATCTAAGTATAGCCTACTTACCTTCTCTGGGTTCCTTACTTTCGAGCTCTGGACTGGACATCTTCCTCCCATTCAATTTTAGTTTCTAGTCTGAGATAATCCTATTGATCAGGTGATGGATTTCTCCATAGTGAATAATTTTGCATTTTATTTATCACCTGGTTCCCTATCACTAGGGTACAATTGTGACCTTATTAACCTTTAGTTGAATCTCACTGAACCCAGGTAATAACTGAACAGAATTATGCCCATGTGGGGTTTAGGAGTCCTGGGGGCAGTCTGAAGGTTAGTTTTGTTTTTGTTTTAACTCTAGAGCCTATCTTAGCAAATTCACTGAATTAATTTTCATCAGAAGTTTAATTGCGTATGTTGCCTTTAATTCTCTTCCACTCTTTAATGTGAATTGCTTTTGGTGTCTAGTCTTCTTATCATATATGCAGGCTGTACATATTCTTGTTTATTCATAGTCTAATATGAACTTTAAAAAAGAACTCTGCAGTCTCTAGGTAAATGATACTGTCTTAGATGTAAGATATCATTCTGTTAGAAAATTCCATGAAGCATCTTGCTGTAATGGGTTTGGTTGTACCAATGATCAAATTATGTCCTCCAAGTACACAGTGTTACAGCATCTTAGAATAAAATTCAGGGCTTACTTGTTCTCTTTCAAAAGCTATTTCAAATCCCTTTAATGACTTGTCGGGAGTAGTGATGATAAAAGACCCACATTGAAAACCTGTATCAGGAGATACTATCATGTCTATTTTATAATATTGGGACTCTAGCTTGTTAATTATGATCATATTTGTATTAGGTGGAAAATGGTTTATGCTATCGTTTGGTGTTTAATTCACCTTAAGACATGTACAGAGTATTTCATAACAAAGACTCTACTACTTTTATAAATGCCTCTCAAAGGATACCTTTTATGATAGGATAAAAATTAATATTTTTAGTTTTTGATGCATGTCCTTTATAAACAATTATTTCAGAAAAATCAATCTGCTAAAGTCATTGAAACATGGTTTATAAGTAAAGTTTTGATATTTTAAAGCTGACATGAAATCTGGTTATCTCTGTGTGTGAATTTTTTTGTTGCTAGCGGTAACTCTAGAGAATTTTTTTCAAAGAGCCCCCTTTTTCTAACAATGGTCTCCCCAAATATACTGTGGCATAGCTTTAAACTTGATTAAGTCTGTCTTGGACCCCCCCCCCCACTTTTCCTCTCCCTGAGTAAATGGAAGAAAAGTTTGGCAGGCTCCATGCTGTGCACTTGATTGATGTCCAGAACATCTGAAGGACTTTTGTGTCCTGCCTGCTCTCCATGAGTGCATAATGTGTGAATACTTAAAGAAGGTCAGCCCTTATCACATGTAATCTAGGCCTGAAAGAAGATCAACAGTGACAGTCATATCTCGTACGTAAGAACACAAATCATCCTCTACATGCTTTAGACAAGTTGTGGGATATTTTTTTCTCTCCCCCCCTTTTTTTTTTTTTTTTACCCCTTCCCACTCACAGGGGACCTTGGCAGAGCAATGAAAGCAAAGCAAAGACGTGCTCAGAATAATGTGTCACTCCTTGGAGGGAGGAAGGGATTGTTTATTTGTAATGATGTGACGGTCTTTCACTGTGTGGCTGAAGGGAGCTTTGGGTTGTTAATGACTAGTGATGTGGAATGCTGAAAATTAGAACGGGGTAGGGAGGCAGGAGGCAGCCTGAGAGCAGGCTGAAGTTGTGGTCTTTGTAAACTCCAACGTCAGGAAGAAAAAGTTTCTGTACACTGGACTTCCATTATTCATTTTCCCCCGATAATGGAGTAACTTTTTACATCATTATGTGTGAAAATCAGAATAATAAAATGAATTAACCAGTACAGTTCTGAGCACACTTTTCTATTTTTTGCACAACTGGTAAGAAAGTTTGGAAATGATTTTACTGCAAAATTCTGTGGAATGGTAGGGGCCTAAAATGTGAGAGCATCTAATAGGAAGAAGGAAATAACTTGTGTGCCTGTGTTTTGAACAGAAGCTTAGTTAAGGAGTAAATGTTGCTGCAAACAATATTAGCACAGATGTTCAAGGATTAAAGTAACATGCACCTATTGTTCTCATGGAGAATAATAAGCATATTGTAGCATTTTCTTTTATAAGAAGAAAACTATTCTTCATCTTATCTCCAAAACTTTATTAGTTTCCTTTGCAGTGTAATCAACTGAAAGGAGTAGATGCAGTCAATTCATGCAATGGAAACTGTGCAAATGCCTCCTCTAGAAACCCAGGAATTGCTTTCTATGTATGCAGGATAAAATCAAAAGCAAATTAGGAGCTGTAAGGCCTTTCCTCCCCAATGTCTCCCAGTCTGCATTTCCATCCCAACTTCACTGCTCTCGAGGCATGTCCAGGATCTCATCTTCTCTGCAAACACTGCTCTTTTTCTTACTCATAAATGTCTGTACTATCTGTTCTCTTTGCTTTGAGATTCCTCTGCCCCCCCTTCAGCCAGTGAATTCCTACTTATCTTTGAAGACCTAGTTCAAATGCCTCTCCCCCGCAAGTCCAATCCCTACCCCCAGCCAGAATTAATCTTTGTTTATGTGCTGTGCTTTCCACGTTCCCTCCGCATAGCAGGCTGTTACTGTATTGCATTGTCACTATTTGATTATATGTTTTTCTTCATCCATTGTGAGTAGGTTTTGTCCTGAAGTACTGTTTTTAATGTTTTCATAGCCCATTCACTAGGCACAGTCCCCTAAATCCAGTTTAAAAAGCCGTTTTTATACATAAAATCAGGAAATTGGGGAGAGGTTCTGTGCAAAAATAAGTCACAAATTGAAATTGTTAAAAAGATCTCATAATTTAAAACTATTTCATGTACTTCGGCTTCAATTACGTGATTAATAAATGAAGTAAAAATAAAATGATTAAATATTTGCCTTTATGGATATAGTATGAATTTCCAAAACCTTGATTATCCTAAGATATAGGTTATGCCCTTGTTTTATGATCACATTATTTGTGACAGGAACAATCTGGCAAATGTTACATCAAAGAACATTATTGTTTATAAGGGTTTTGTTTTTGTTTTTGGTCAAGAGGCAGGAGAGTGATTAGTGAGAGTGGTCAGGAGTTTAACCACTTTCTGATGTCCTCCTAAGTTCTGGGCACTGGATTCAGTAGTTCTTGTCTAATCCGTATAACAATTTTAACAGTTAGGTAATGAGCAGACTATAGATCGTTATAGAAAGTATAGATACTTTGCTCAAAGGTAAACAGATAACACAAAAACTCTCTCTCCTCTGCAATACAGACTCCATAAATCTAGAATGAGTAGGTCTCTGTAAGAATTCCACACATGATGTATAGCAATGACATGTTGTATTCATATTGGTAGCACTGGCTGTAGTCTTTTTTCTTGCCCTTCTTTCATGTGTATGTATTCAAACCGAGACCTTTCTTTTAATACTCTCTCAGAGCTTTCTTTGAAGCCTCTTTTGGTGTATACTTTAAGATGAGTGGGCTAAAACATATGCAGACCTGGATTTTTTATTGCTAAGTTAGGTTTCTGATCTACGTTATAGGATTCCGCCCCCTCCAAGATCTTTTGAGCATATTTGCCTAGAATCTAATTGTGCATTTTATACATCATCTCCTTCATTGTTAGCATCTAGCATAGGTTAAACTGTAAAGGCAAAATAGAGGGAACTGACTGGGACCCTCTTGAATTTCTTTGCAATATAAATGAAAGAAGGAAATCTGTGCTACCAAAACATTTGACTGAGTGGAAACCACTCCTCACACTTCTGATTTTCACTTCTACTCACATAGTTGGAAGTTGAGCTTCAGAGGCTCATCCTATATTTTGAAATCCTAAATCTTTTGAAAAAAAAAATCATTAAACCAGTCCGTACTTGACAACCTCTTAGTTATTTTTATAATATATAGCCTATGCCCTGCATTCAGAGTTGTACACAATCTGGTTCCACTCTCTCTAGCTTTCTCTCCAACCATTTTTACTAAGAGGAGCTGTCTGCTCCAGTAAGATTTTTCATCTCATGCTATTGCACAAATGAAATATTTAATTCTTGTTCATGTAATTTCCTCTCTTTTCTCTCTTCTATCTCAGTATTAGTTCAATTCATATTTCAGCATCCAGCTCTGCCTTCAATTTCTGGCTCAGTCTACCCCATCCTTCACTCTGATTTTCCATCTTTATTCCATTTAAAGGCACTTCATCTTAAAATAGCTTATGTTTTTTACTTAGTTCTCTATTACATTATATTACTTTTTCTGTGACATTGTAAACTTCTTGAGTGCATTTACTTCAGCTGGCAAATAGTACAAAGTTAGACATAGGTGCTGATAGGGGTTGTTTTGAACTGAATTAGGATTCTGGGGAGAGAGCAACTGTTCTCCCCTTATGCTTTGAACCGTTTATGGATGCCCATATTGGGGAAATGTGAGCAGTGGGAGCTGTCCCACATTTCAGCCTTTCATTCTTTGCCCTGGAGTTCAAGGCTAGGTTCCAAACTGGCTGTGGAACCATGTTGTGATGTGGCTCTAAGCCGATTATAGAAGGTTCGAACAGGAGAACCCATCGCTTGATTGTCTGCTTTTTACTCCTATTTCCCCTCTGCCCTTGATGACTCTTACTCGTTTTAATATGCCTCAGTCTCCCGTCTTAGCTAAAAGGGATGTGGATAAGATACTAAAAGATTACCTCACTTACCACCCTCAACCTACATTCTCCTGACAAGTAAGTTACATGGATTCTGTGAGATGCAAAATGCATCGGTTAAACATAGAATGACCTAGAATTTTCTTTGTCATCAAAAATACTGTGACTCTTTTAAATTCCTTCTCGTGAAACTGAATTGAGAGTGTCAGATTGGTAGAAGTATCTGTTAAATCCTAAAAGCAATTGTTGAGTTACTCTGAGCTGGAGAGTAGATTCGAATGGCACCTAGCAGGGTAGTGCTGGGAGATGCCAGTGTGTATGTGGCGAGGTAGGGATTTCTCTTAGAGATGAGAAGATAGCAGAGATTTTTTCTCCCCAGAAAATCTTAAAATTTTGAGTACATACATTCTGATGATGTCTTAGATATAACCATTGAACTTTGTCTCTGCTGTCACATGCATGAATTCTTTATCATGCAAATAGACTGGTTTAATAACTATTTCTGTTTGTATCTGTCTGTGGTGATAAGGTAATTTCTACACGTATTGACAATTCATTTACATTTCTTGCTGTTCTCTTATGATAGACTGTTCCCAGAGTAAAAGAAAACAGCCTTTTAAAATGTTATTTAGAATTAAAAAAGGTCACTCAGAATACCATGGAAAACTGAAATATTATGAAATGTTCATCATTTACATTGAGGCACTTTTAGAGTTAACTTCTAAAAGCTGAGTAACTTACCTTGGTTTTATTCACATAATAAAATTAGTTAGGTTCACAGGACTCCTTTTTTTCCTATATAGGAAGCTTCAAACCATAGTTATTTCAAATTAATGAATTAGTAGCTTAACTGAAATATATGAACTTGAAATACATTAAAGATGTCTTTTAACATGTGATCCTTTTCTGTATCTGTGCACTTGATTCAGAGGCATTTGCCTCATTATTTACATGTTGATGTAGTGTGAGAAAACTGCCATAACATGACACTTTGTTGTGCTGCAATATTTGTTTTATCAAAAAAAATATTTCTCCTTGTCTTTCCATAATTCCCAGAGAGTTACAATCCTTAGCAGAGAAGAAAAACTTCAAAAGAAATAAGCATTTGCATGATGGCCAAGTAAAGGTGTGCGTTGCTCTGGGCTCTCTCCACAGCTGCCCGGGAAGTGTGGGGACTTTGGCGTGGCCAGTACAGAGCAAAGTCCCGCCTGTGCTGGCCCTCGTGTGGGCAGCTGGGTCAGGCTCCTTTCTTAAGAAAACAATCCGGCTCGGGGTCCTCACGGCCCTTTGTTGTCCTCCCCACGAGGTGATCGGTTGAAGTCTCTGTGGTGACAGAACCAGTTTGTAACAGGCTTGTCTTTCACGGTCCTGTCCAGGGCTTGCTGGCAGGCTTGCCGGAAGTTCTGACAAGAGTGGCAGCAGAGGAGTCTCAGTGAAAGAAGGAAAGGCAAGAAACAGGAGGCTTAAACAGGCGGGTCACATTGACTGCTCTCCTGCTGCAATGGGTTGGCTGGAAGAACTAAACTGGCAGCTTCACATTTCCTTGCTCATTCTTCTGTCTATGCACACGAGGGGTAAGAAGATCAGTGCCCCACCTTACAGTGCTGACAGGGGGCTCCTTTAATGTCTGGTTTTGTGGTTTTTATCACAGAAGGGAAAGTTCAGGGCAGAAGTTCAGTGGCTAAACATTTCCAACCCCCACCCTGCAACTGCTCTGTGATTTTACTACTTTCTCTATTATGGCAAAGCTTTCTAGATTGTGTGTTAGAGGAATTTTAAAAGGGATGCAAAGTTTCTGTTCTCTGTAGCCACTAAGAATTAAATGCAATCCAGTTTGGAATTTGCGTTGTGAAGCTGATTGTCAGCATACTCTGACAGTTTAAATGTGAAGGTTTTAAGAAAACAACATTTCTAATAAGCCTTGTTTTCATCATTTTAATTTGAGTTCTGTTGGATTTTTATAGGTTAGCTAATTAACTTTGAGGTTCATTGTAATTTTAATATGCGTACATTGAGTAAATGTCTAGTTTTATAAATGGCAGTAATTATCATTTGTGAATATGTCAGATGTTTATCCATATTGAAGAACAGGGGCTTGCTTAGTGATCATTTTGTTTAGATGAATTCTTCTCTTATGGAGTTGACTAAAGGATAGCAATTTTTAAAAGTTATTTTAAATAAAGGAATACTTACAAAAGTAGGTGAACTAGTTTCAGGTTAGAGGAAAGATAATGAATATGAAACAACCATCTGTGATTGTGATTTGCAACAAGGGCTTCACGAGGTTGGAAATAAGGAAATAGCAGTTTTATAAAATTAATCCAAGTGACAGAGTATATGTATGTGGTTGTAATTCATTTACAGTTCAACCTCAAATACCTGTGAATGCATTTTATAGAACCAGCTTGGCAATACTGTTTGAGAAGATGTATTACCAATTGGCATGTGTTTCAACTGGCACTTGTAAGATTAATGTTTTCATAATCTCAGAGTACTCCATGACACTATTTAAATATTGAATTTCGTAGTTTTGCTCCATGAAAAAATGCCTTTAATTTCTGGCATAGATAAGTGTAACTCAAAGGAGTTTTTGTGTATTGATATGAAGGAAAAGTATGTAGGTCATTTACCTGATTTGCTAGTTTATTTTCCAAAAACTGATATTGTTTCATACCTTTTAGAAAAGATAGAAAGACCTCAGGGAAACTTTCTTAAGAATGTTCCAGAAAACTCAAAGTACAATGTATGTGAGTTGAAATTCTTATTTCTCTTTCATGCTACTATTTCTTGATTGCCTGAGGGCAATTTTTTATTCTCTTTTAGCATTTTCCTTTGAAACATATGAATACCTGAATTAATAATTGCATTATATCAAGCAAAAGAGGCTATATGCTACAGACTGAAGCTCTGAATTGTAAATGGTAGTAATAGAATATACTTTAGCATTAGAATATACTTTAAAATAATATTGTATAGTTGTCTTACTTTTCCAGTGAGAAGGTTGAAGCTCAGAGGCATTTCTTACTTTTTCTCTAGGAAACAACCTTTTTAACCCCCTGTCCAGAGCCTTTCATATGAGTGTCTGTGTGTTTCTACTAGTTTATTCCATAACATAGTGGTTAGAGTATGAACTCTGGACCTGGAGTGCCTGAGTTTGAATCTTAGCTCTACTGCTTAGTAGATATGTAAACTCAAATGAGGTATCTTATTGATGCCTTGATTTTCTCAACTGTGAAATGGGCATTATAATAATAATAATTAACCATGGGATTGACATGATTACTAAATGAATAAATAGACATAAAGCGCTTAGAAGAGTAACTGGAGCATATTATTGTCTGAGGTTTTGCTATTATTAATATCATTAGTAATTATGTTAATCTATGCAAAATAGGAGAAAACCAATCTTGAAATGTAAATTGAGACAAGATTTTGAAAGAATCCCATAGCTCATCTTAGTGCAGTCAACGTACTGAATCTCAATGTATATTCCCAGCTTTATCATCAAGGAAATTTTAACATTTTCTGAGGAGTATCTCTTCCTATAAAAAATGTTTCATTTTTTTTTTCTTTGCCTAATGAAAACAGAATGTGCTGTAGACAGGGACTATGAGTTCAACCAAACTAAGCAACTTTAACTATTAAATATTCATTGACAACTTGTGATATTTTATGATCAATAACTCTGCATGTACTTTGAAATGATTATCACAAAGATAGTTAAATACGAAGCCCAGACAAATGAAGTAGTCATGACTTCTTCAGTGAAGGACAAAGCCAAGATTAATGTTCTGAGACCTAAAATACTTACAGCAAATGTGTTACAAAATGACAGCTTAAGACATTTTGAGAGTGTGAGCTTCAGGCTAATAAAAATATTTAGTTATTTGAATTTATGAAAACCTGAAAGTTATATACAGAAGGAATATGTATGATATGATAATTACATAATTGTTATTATAATTCTATCTTAAATGGTACAAAGCTCTGCAGAGTTACAATAAGTGGAAAGGAGAACTCTTCACACTCAGAATAGAGCAGCTGAGGTGGTTTGTGTGTGGGGTGATTCATCAGCCTAAATCTTATCACTGCTTAAATCTTAAATGTTTTACTTGAGGAGAAACAGGTTTAGAAAAAAAAAAAAAAAGAAGCAAGGGTACATCTTGGTAGGTTTTGAACTTTTCTGTTTTTTATCCCGGTACGTTGTGATTGCTTTAGAAATGCATTTTTTAAAGGCTGGGGGTCATGAAATGTAGAATTGCCTTCTTCTAAAAGTGAGAATATGACCTGTAATGGTGAAAATCTATAGTGTTCATTTCTTCTTGAAATGTATTCCTTTAAAGATTGAGCTATTTATAGTGCCTTGCCCCTTTATTCTCAAAACACAGTAGAGAATTACAGGCAAGCCTAATGAATATGGTGCAATGTGTAAACAGAAAGTTTAAAGGCATCATTTTGGTCACTACCATTCTTCTTAAGTTCTGCCAAAGGAATTTAGTGAGGTTATAAAGGTGATAGAATGACGGACCTAAAAACTAAAGCACTCTTTCTGTTTGTTGTTCTAACACATTGGTGGCAACGGTGTGTCCCTCTTGACACGGATGGGCCTCTTATTTCTGGCATTTAAAAAAGGTGAGATTTTTATGTAGCTTCTTGTTAAATGTATATGTGAAAATTTCCACGTGCACACCCCTTTGTAAAATTATGGTAGTAGAGTATTATAGCAATCAGATTAAAATACAAATTGGCAACCAATTTCTTGATTTTAGGAGTAGTTCTATATCAATAATTTAAGTTACGGGGGAGAAAAGGCAAGATAGGAAGTAGAAATTCACCCTTTTCTGAATACAGGATAATCCCTAAACCGAAGCAACCAGCAGATCGCCGTCTCCATGGCCCCTCCACTTTTACATAACCCAGATTTTACATCCTGCTTCTTCACTGCCAGGTCATATTCCACGGGTTTCCTATTGTCAGATTTGTGTTTGATCTAGTTGACAATAATTTAAAATAGTTTTCAATATCTGTGTTACTAAAAGTTTTTAGTAGAATGAAGGCAGATAGGAAATGCAGTAGCAGGAGGATAACCGCCATGGCTGTGAATGTGTAGCTTCAAAGTGAAAATGGTAGTATTGCCAGAGAGCATCAATTTTTGGTAATATTTTTTAAGTGAAAAACGATCCTTGTTACCATATGGCAAAATATAGTGAAAATCTGAACTGTTAGACCGACACAGCTGTTAAATGCCTAAATGTGGTTCTGTGTTTAAAATGTTTTCTACTACAGCTATTATGTGGCACTTTCAACAATTAATCTCAGGATCTAAATCGGTAGTAACTGCATGTTGTGGTGAGCACCACACATGCAAGATATTTGATCTGTTTGGTAATTTACCTGGGAGGAAAGTGGCTAAATTATAGTTCTCAACTTGAATTCTTCAGAGTAGATTGGATAGTAGACATTCAGATAACTGTTGCGTGCAAACTCAGAATTATTTGGTTTTTCTTTTAAATTGTCTTCTTTAAATATGTGGCGGTGGCAACCATGTAAGTCATCCGTGTATCTCAGTATCTTTGCACAGGTAATTTTAATCTTTCAGTTACAAATACCCGAAGGCTTCTGGAAGAATAATAGTATTAGAAGGACCAGAGTAATTCAAATATTGGGGTATCTTGGGTTTTTATTTTATTTTTTAATTTTTTTTGGTCTTCATGAGCCATCTGAATCCTAAATACCATTTACGAATCTTTTATTGATTTAGAACTGCCAAGAACAAACTTATGAATATATTTTACCCCTAAGTTTTTAAAAGCATATCTATTTTTAGAATTCATATAGGACATTAGGCAAATCTTTAAGACAAAATACTGACAATTAAAATCAACTATCAAACTTTCTTATGCTATATTTTAGGTAGACCCTTTCGGTCTTGATTGTTAGACGTTCTTCTATCTGTAAAATTGTGTGTGTGTGAGAAAATGTTTCATGTTAAAATACCTGAATGAGATTTTGTGACTGGGGGCTGAGAAGAACTTCATTCTTATTTCTAGGCCCTCCCACTTTTCTTCAAACAGTGGAGAAACTGTGGCTTTTGGATTAACTGATTTCTTGCTTGATGTCATCTCTATCACATTCCTTTCATAATTAGTTAACCATTCATATAAAATCACATTATTAATATTGCTATTTCGGGCAAAAATACAGAAACTTAAGTAGAGGAAGAAGTTGAATGGAGACATAAAGAAAAGCTAAAGGAAAGACAGGCTTCATGGAATGCAGGGGACATGAACTTCCACTGATCTGTGTCCATGAGGGGCTTCCTGGACATCCCTCTTTTCTTCCCTCTGTGTGTCTTTCACTGTCTTTGTGTTTAAAAGGCTTTAGCAGACACTTCTTTCTTTGCAAAACCCAGACCTTTCCACAAAATGCCAGGTTTGCCATGCGTGAACCGCTGACTCCTTTGCAGCTCGTCTCTGCTCAGTGGTCATCAGCCACAAACCTTTCCTGTCTGGAATGATTCAAACCTCCTCTCTCCTCAGGTGTTTCACAGTATACTGTTTCCACAGCCTGGAAAGTTCTTTGCTTTTCTACTCTGCTTATCCATTTGCTTAAATGTCAGTAGGTTTTCCTTAACCATCCAAATTAAATGAGATTCCCTTGATATAATCCCTCATTAAAAGTTTTATTTCTTATTAATGGTGCATATCATGGCATGTCATTATATATGTCACTCTCCTGCTGGAAGCTCAGCATCCTAGAGGAAAAAATCATGTCTGTTTTATTTACTGCTGCATCCTCTGTGCATAATATGATGCTTGGTGTAGAGAGGAGTTTACCTTCTTGAACATACTCATTATTTTGCATGTGACCCCAAATAGTGTCTGTATGTCCTGATGTTTCAAGACTTTTTCTGCTTAGGTCTCTAGAGTTAACTGATAAATGTTTCACTGTTTTTCTTTTTAATTTTTTAAAGAGAGAATTTGATTGACTGACAACCCTAATAGTCATCAACTGTAATCCCAGTGTAATTCCAGGTAGGATGTGTAGTCACACAGTACCACATGGCCATCAAACAATGATAGACTCTATGGGCAGTGGCATTTTTTTCTGGAAGGGGTTTTTAGGTTAGGTTGACAATTGGCAGCCAAAAACATCTAATGTGGCTGCTACTGTCTTTATAGCAACAATATGAATGCATCTAGTATTCATTTCTTTATAATGAATTACTCTTGGTCACTGAATGGCTTATTAGCTATCAGTGTAGAAAAAGTTCAAGAAACGTTTTACACGAACTTGGGTACCCAGGAAATGTTTCTACCAAAAATGATGGTAATGTGTTTCTGTAATTTCTACAGTCATTTTAATAGTAAATGAAGGGATATGTATTTTTTTTCTCTTTTAAAAAGATGCTGTAGAAATTCAGGATATCAAGGTAGCAGCAAAAATAATATATGAAACAAGTAGTGAACTCTCTTGGCAAACCTTAGTTTTGTCAGATGGTTACATGTAACTTTCACTCTTTTTTTAAAATAGTAGTTGCAAACCTTATGTCTGACAGAGATCATCTCATAAATTTTGCATTGTGATCCTCAAAAAGGCCACAAATCTGTGGCTGGCAGTATACATCTTTCATTTGATCAGATTCTGGGAACTTAAGTGTCTGAAACTATGCTTTTGATCCCTTCTGAAGTCCAGAGGAGAAGGAGTGTACATATCGAATTCACTTTTTAAAAGCTTTTTGAGTCCATGCAGAAAACTGGCTTTGGTGCATAGGTTTTTACTGTCTGACAGTAACCTTGTGGTCATAACGTGGACACATAATGTCCCCATATTTGTCTTGGTATCTTCACAGTTTTAATAGGAGTTTTACAGGTAAGGAAATAGTGACATTATTTTTGCATCAACTGTGAAATTTCTCTGATGTAGAAACAGCACTGATAAGATATCAGCCGAGAATGAGATTATTTAATATAATAAGGCCTCTTAAAATTTTTTATGGCTATTTCTGTTTCCCTTTAAGTACACGCTGTGCCAAGGCCAATAGCACACAGCTTCGGAAAATCTGCAGCCAGGTTTGTTTTGTCAATTTTGTATGAAATTATGTTTCTGTTATGATATTTGTAGAAATATTCATGATCAAACTAGTCTTTGCCTAAAGTGCTTAGCTTTATTTTGCTTTCTCTCTAAAAGAACTAAGACAATATTTTTTAAATCTGAAAAAATAATAACCTGCCAGTTGTAATTTTGTGTATTTTTAGTGATTATGCCTTTTTTTATGGGACTAGACCTCAAATGAATGTTTGTCTTGCTTCAAGTTAATATGCTCAATTGCTTATTGTTTTCAAATTCCGTTTCAAAGTCTTTTTATGTTTTCTATCTTGAAAAAGGAAAAAGGTTAATGTTGTAAGAGTAATAGGCTGTATTTGCCCATTAACTCTTAGCTCATATAAGTGAGGGAATGTGCAGCAACTCAGTGGAGGAGTATTTGAGTGCCTGTGAGTTTAACTTAGGCTCAGAAATCAGCTGAGTTATTGAGAACTGTGCAGTGACCTGGAAAACAACAAAAAAAGAGTTCTGTCTTCATGCAGTAACACAAGAAGGGTTGATACCACTTAACTGAGGTTACTAAACAAATTGCCTTTTACTTCCATACTTTCTTATACATATCATACATAGCCACACACATGTTTCTTATATGTATGTTTTCATAGGGTTATTGCAGTTTATTGAAATCAGAGAGTATCACTAAATATTTCCTACTTAATTTCCTATGCCCCGAGTGAAAACGTGTTCAAATTGGGGAATGGGTTTACAGGAAAAGGACCCTAGTGCTAAATCACATGATTTCATAGACATAAGACATTCTTTCAGTGGGCATGTTTGGAGATTGTGTTTGGACTGGATTTTACAAATAGACACTAAACAGTTTATTCATAACATGAATTTTAATAGCTATTACGAGTATTATTAATCTGCCCCGCTTAACCACTTATAGTAAAAAATATAATTCTTCTTTTGTTAAACAGACTTAATGACAAACATCTTGCAAATTAGATTTTCAAATATTTCATCTCTTTCTTATGCTCAATTTAATTTATCAAAGCCACGCATTGTAGAAGACATCTGGTATTGAGCTTAAGCAGCTGGGTTTCATTTGTAAAGGTTTTGAGCAAATTTTGGTGCTTGCCAACAATAATATAGCAGTTGGCCAATGTGTTTTCTTTGTGGCAGCTTGGTGCAGTGTGGCAGAAGAGACCTGAATTCAGGATCAGGTGATTTTCCACCTCTTTCTGGCTTGACTGGAGGAACTTGAGGGTTTTATGCAGATGTTGCCGTGAGCACTGGCTGAGTGAGGGCTTGCTGCAGCCGCTATTGAATAGGAATCTGTCGATGAGCAGTGTGCAGTCAGCAGTGATCCACCTGAGAAACAAGGAGTTTGTGGTTTTCCTCGCAGCATGGTTTAGGGTATTTCCTACGTCAGAGTCACTGTAGGTTACTTTAAAGATGCGGTTCCGTATACCCCATCCGAAATCTACTAAAGCAAATATTTGGGAGCTGAGCCCAGAAAGCTGCAGTTGATTAAGCTACCCCAAGGAATCTGGTACACACTAGATTAGAGTTAATAAATTTCCGTTCATTCCTTACCTGCAGACAGAACCTCTAACCCCCCTTTTCTGATCAAGAGAAGAACCTATTGTATCAATGTGTATTTAAAAGGAATTGTCAGAATTTGTTTCCCAAGTAACTTGCCCACATATCTAGTTCAGATGTCCTTATTTTATGAAAGGATATTTCATAAAATACTACATGAGTATGACCTATTGTTTAACAAAACAGTTGTCCTTGTATTATTGAAATGTTGGCCCTAGTGCTGAAGAAGGGATCCTAAGACTTAATTTACTTGAAACAATTCAAATCTGTAGGATTTCTTGGAGAGTGAAACAAAAATGTGAATCCCAAATTTCCCATCACTTTCTCGGGTGCATTAATTAAGTAATTTTGGTCTCCCAAATTGTCACTGGACAACTGGTGGGCTCTTAGAAGTCTTCTCAGAGTTTGGCCCTGGGAACCAGCCTCAGAAAGCACCCCGTATTGTTTGGATGCTCCTGAACCCTGGGCTCACCTCCAGTTACGTTCAACGTGTTATTCCCAGTAAAAGTCATTTGTCCCTGTAGCTATATAGTCTGTTTTGGTGACTGTTCTGAAATAAACCAAGTCATAACTCTTCTTCTTTGCTTCTGCTGGAAAAGTTCTATGCCAGAATTCTTACCTAGTTTAGTATTCTTGTTTTACTGGTTCTGAGTCCAGAATTGAGTTTTCCAGACAAACGCTTATGAGTTCCAGGACAATATGGAAACATACCCAGGGAAGGTGTGGTTTGAAGTGAGGGTTCCCATTGCCTCTTTGGAAGTTAATAAGGTGGTGACTGTCTGTTGTTGAAATGTCATTAAATGAAAATGTATTTTTTCCTTATCTTGCTTTGAAAATTAGCACTCGAGTTCCTCACTTTAGAAAGTTCCTGCATTCCCTAGGGGACTTGATTTAAAATAAATAAACACGCACGCACGCGCACACACGCACACACACACACACACACACACACACACGCACACACACACACACACACACACACACACCCCTGTAGGCAACACCCCAGAAAATATAAAATAAGAGGAGGGTAAGAGAAGGGGCAGTCTAGGTGCTTGGGATTGTCTCATTTTATGATCCATGTCATGCATGGGCTACATCTGCAGCTTTTTAAAGTTTTTGGAGGAAGCTCAGCAATGCAGCTGTCTCTAATGTACTGTGAACCTTGAAAAGGAATTTCCTTTCAAGTAGGAACGGAAGTAGTTTGTGTGTGGGATGATGGAGCGGAAGGTTTTCTTGAACAGAAAATAAAGTGCCATTATATAAACAAACATCTACACAACCTAAGCCTGGTAGAAATAAATGTTACAGACACCTACACTCCTATTTGAGAAAGACCACATTAGTTTTAATGATCTATTTGTGTTTTCTTATTTTCACAAGTTAAGAAACAGAGGCACACAGTTGTTAGGTGACTTATCTCAGTCACACTATTACTTTTAGTGGCACAACCAGAACTTGGGATTCCAGTTCTTTTTCTTCTAGGAATGACATTTAAATTTGACTTTAGGATGGCTATTGAGGCTGAATGTTTAGAAAATCAGTCTTTGTCACAAGAACATTTTATTTAAGAGACAGATGACAAAAAAAAAAACTTAACACCACTGCCACCACCACAAATAAATATTCTAGTGTATGAATAAAGCTCAGAACTGGTAACGTCTGCTTTGATTTTTCCCATTTATTCTAATATGTACTAGTTTATAAAAGTGCCATATATTCAGCCACATAAAGGCAGTCCTAATCTAGTTCACAGGAATGCAGTTTATATGCAGTGTGTTCTGAGCCACAGTACACCATCATCTGAGGTGAGGAGAAGGCCAAATTAGGAACACACTTATTTCCTAGGAAAAAAAAATACACTCTATCTTGAAGAATGGAGGAGACTACCCTTTTTCCTCTTCCTAAGATTTCCTGCAATTGTTAATCTAAAGAGATCACTTGTAAGATGCCCTGTGTGGCTATGACTGCACATGAGAAATGTGATACGTAGCTTTACACCTTAAGAGTAAGTGCTAACCCCTTTACAGATTTATTTCACAATGCTAAAATTACAAGGTCATTGTTCCTTCCCATTGTAGGCTCTCACTTGTACAGGGATCCTTTAGATTTACACATTAGGTTTCTTGGTTTTGAGCAGTTGCTGTAGAATGTTTTTGAATAATTAACAAACAGGTAACCTTTCTGTAGTGTTTTCCTAATTTTTCTAGTTTCTCCATTGATTATTTCTTTAGTAACTGAGAATTCATGCTGTGATTTTGCAAACTAATTGGTAATACTTGGTCTTTTGTTCTGGGGCTTTGCTTTGCTTCTTGTAATTGTTATTGAAGGAGTTTTTAAGATCTGAGAATTTCATATCACCAATTTGTACTACAAGATACATGAGCAAAACTATCCCCCCCCCCGAAAAGGTTATATAATGTTTTACTTCTTGATCTAGATTATTTGTTTATTAATCCTATGCCTTTCAGTGAGTCATTACGTTATTACTCAGAAAATAATCCAGATGGTCTAGGGGTTAAAAAATAAAGTGACATTCTTATAGTTACATTAAATACTAACCATCTAATAGAAAATAACTGAGTTATTTGTGATTTGGTGATTCACAAATCCAAATATAAAATGTTGTCATTGTTATCCTTTCACTTGTAAATGCCTGTTAAGCACAGGGAAAGTTAGGGATACTTGCCCGTCTAGATATTAAACTTACTATGGTTTTACAGTTTACTAGCTATAATAATTAAAATAGTGTGGTTATGGCCTAGGGTGGACATAGACTTATGGATCATAATAGAGAGTCATATTATATAAGAAAATAATGTGTCAAAGGGGCATTATGGATCTGTGGGGAAAGGTGGACTATACAAAAACCTCTCCTCATGCTATATATATATATATATATATATATATATATATATATATATATATATATAATTATCTCCAGTATCTAGTCACTTATGATGGAACATGATGGAGGATAATGTAAGAAAAAGAATGTATATTTGTATGCGTTACTGGGTTATTTTGCTGTACCGTAGAAAACTGACAGAACACTGTAAACCAACTATAATGGAAAAAAATCATTTTAAAAAAGAAAACTAAAGTTAAAATTCAAAAATTAAAAAATGTTTAGAAGAAAATAATAATACCTGATATTCCATGTATTGTTCTCAGCACTTCACTAACTCGTTTAAATTCCGCATAGCATGAGACGGATGCTTTTATTCCTCCTATTCTACAACTGAGGAAACAGGTTCAGAGAAGTTAAATAATGTGTTTCAGATTATAAAGTAAGACATGGTAGAAACTGGATTCAAATCAAGACAGCTTGGTCCTTGTGTCCATTCCATTAGTAGCTCTACAATGTAACATCTCTTAGAGTAGAATATTTATGTTATAAAGTTTTAATAAAGGTGCAAAAGCCACAGAACATAAATTATGTTAGAATTTCTTAACAGAAAATTAATGGTGGTTAAGCAAAGCAAATAACAAGCCAAACGACAGCCCACATACTTGGAAAGCATGTTGCGAAGCATGTAACTGAGGAATATTTAATGTCAATTGTATATAGAGAATCTCTTCAAAAATGAGAAAATACCGAAAAATGTGTCAGAAGACATGAACAGGCCATTAAAAGAGAAGACAGAAATAGAGGAAAAGAAGCTAAGTAGAGAAATGCAAGTTAAAATAGCAATGCAAGTTGTAGTCAAGAGACAGACAAAATAAGTCTGAGATTATCAGGTCTTGGCAAGGATGTGGAGAATTGGGAACCCTTAACCACTGTTAGTTGGAACCTAAGTTGTTTCAACTGTATTGAAGAGTAATACATGAATTTATGCAATTATATAGAAATATTTGTAAGTTTTAAAAAAATAAATGAGTTTAAACAATAGTTTCTTATATATGATGCCATAAGCATAAACAACAATAAAATAATAAATAATAAAATGGATTTCATTAAAAATACATCATCAAGAAAGTGAAAAAGGACCCTGCAAAATGAGAGAATACATTTGCAGGTAATATATCTGATAATGGACTTGCATTCAGATTATATAAAGAATTCTTAAAAATCAGTAGTAAAAAGATAACCCCATTTAAAAATGGTCTAGAATTTGGACAGACATTTCTCCAAAGAATATATACAAATGACTAGTGATCACGTGAAAAGGTATTCAACATCATTAGCTATCAGTGAAATTCAAGTCAAAACCGCAATGAGATACTGATTCACCCACTAGAATGGCTATAATCAAAAAGATAATAGCTAGTGTTGATAAGAATGTAGGGAGATGAGAACCCTCGTATACTACTTCTGGGAATAGAAAATGATATAGCCACTTTGGAAAACAGTCTGATAGTTCCTCACAGAGTTAAATATCCAGTTAACATATGCCCCAGAAATTTCACTCCTGGGTGTCTATCCAAGAGAAATGAGAACATAATGTCCCCAAAAAACTTGTATACACGTCCAAAGCAACATTATTCATAACAGCCAACAAATGAAGACAATTCATATGTCTATCAGGTTATGAATGAATAAATAAAATGTGTTAGATCTATATGATAGGATGTTCTTTGACAATAGAAAGGAATGAAGTGCAAACACATAACATGAATAAACTTCTAAAACATTAAAACATTAAAAGAGGTCAAAGCTGACATTTTTAAAAATTTCTTTTAAATAACTAGAAAGTAAAACTGAACAGACAGAAAGCAAATTCGTGACCCCAACTTTCCCGGAGTGGAGGGCTGGGGGCAAGAATGGGGAGTGACTGCTAAGGGTTATGGGACTTGGTTGGGGGTTATGAAAATGTTCTAAAATTACATTGTGATATGACTTCAAAACTCTGTACATATACTAGAAAGGATTGAATTGAACATGTTCAGTGGCTGAATTTTATGACATGTGAATTGTATTTCTGTTAAGCACCTAAGATATTCATAGGAGTGATAAGTAGCAAATTTAGAATAGTGGGAAATATGAGAGGAGAACGGATTAGTCCTCATTTGGCTTTATTCTATAGTATTTTATTCTTTAATGATAAAAAAAATCCTTTAAGATTTTATGAGAGTGAGTTGTGAGAATCCAGTATTCTCCATTTTGGGGTATAATTTGTAGTATAGGATTTTATATAATAAAATAGATAACCAAAACTGAGCACATACCACCCCACACACCCCTTTTCAGCTAGAAAATATTACAGGTTTTCCTTTCCTCTTAACAATTGAAGATTTTGGTTCCAGAGAATATTCTCTACAAGTGAAGTAGTGAGTTAGAGCTCCTGTGTTGACTGTTGTTTGCTTTTTCTGATAGCAATTGTAATAATATTTTGCTTCTGAAATCAGAATTTCAGGGAGGCAGATATATTTGTAATTTTGTTAGTTGGTTATGAGAAAAGTTGCTTATAATAAAGAGTCACCATTAGTTCTGGTTAAAATCAGATTATTTTTCCTTTGCTAAAAACTTAGCAGATAGCCCACCTGCAACTCTGCTTGATCAATTAAGGGGGAAAGATAGCTTCTTGGGACAGCTGCACTTTATAATTCTGCATCTGGGCTTTATGGGAATCTGTTCATTTACCTCTGAATCTTTATCATGAACTCTCCTCACACAGATTAAAAGATTATCTTGGGGACAGAGAGCATGCCCATAAGCTGGGAAGACTCGTTCCTGAATCTGAGGCACCCACTGATTTTCTACTTGTAGCAGAAATGCCTTTCCTGTGGAGTGGTTGGGAAACTGCCCGCACTGACAAGCGCTTCTCAGATAGGAGAAGCTCATAGTCATAACAAAAACATTTTTTCCCAGAATATTGTTTCATGCTTCTCTTACTCAGGGCCATGGCCATCATTAGGACGGAAAACGACCTCGGGGCCTTGAGGTTTTGTACATCACAGTATTAATAATAAGCGATGCTAAAGCTGATTCAGGATAAGCTGGATTGTGGTTGTGACAGCATTCAAATCCACTTGCAATAGTGTTGCCCTTGTGAGTACAGGTTAAGCAAGAGTTCTTTCAGTTAATGCTAGCACCTGTAAACATAAGAGTGATTGGAATAGTTTACATAAAATCAAAGGATAAGAAAATGAGTGGAGTCAGAAATTTGTGTGGGTAGCTGAATGGCCCACAAAGGCTAGATTGTGACTTGATAGTGGTTTTTAAGTTGTCTCTGCATCGGCATGACATGGAAACCCGTTGGAAACACCAGCTCTAATGTCCCAAGCCAGATCTACTGAATCAAAAACTCCAGGGGATGAGTCCAGAAAACTGTGTTTTAACAAACTCTCCAGGTGATACTGATGTGCAGCTAAAGTTTGAGAACTCTGGACTAAATTATGTTGCTTGGTGAGTAAGCTTGAACTTTATCCCACAGGCAGTGGAAATTTGTGGAAGATTTGTGAGCAGAGTTATGGAATGATTCCTGTTTAGTTAGATAGTGGAGTCTTCTGCCTTATTTTTCTAGTAAAGGAATTTTGGTTAGGAAAATATAAAAATGCTGCCACATCTAACAATGTGATTTAATCCATATGTTTTAGAAGAGTACATTAGTTTATAGTTTCTTATAATTAAATATGAGTTGTTAAAGGGCTTAATAGAACTTTGGAAGTTTCAAACTTAAATGATTTTTGTTCATTAGAAATTATAGAATGATGCTTTCTTTTGTATGCCATTTTTTTGTTTTGTTTTATTTTTTTTAGGGCTGCACCCACAGCATATGGAAGTTCCCAGGCTAGGGGGTCAAATCAGAGCTGTAGCTGCCAGCCTGCACCACAGCCACAGAAACGTGGGATCCAAGCCATGTCTGTGAGCTACAGCACAGCTCAAGGCAATACCAGATCCTTATCCCACTGAGCAAGACCAGGGATGGAACCCACATCCTCACGGATAATTGTAATCGGGTTCATTACTGGTGAGCCATGACAGGAGCTCCTGTATGCCATTTTGTTCCCTAAACTTAAAATATTTTGCAGTTTTAATAGAATATAGGTGTACTCTTACATCCTGAAGATATTCTCTAAATAATTTTAGAAAGTGGCTGAGGGCATTTCCCAGGTCACTTTACTGTGTAATTTTTCCCCAAGTATGTTTTGCATTTTAAATGTTTTCATTTTTCCTCTTAATCTTGTTATGCATCAGTAACACGTGATGTGTTGGCATCTTCTGGAATAACACATTTGTTCCAAGTGAAAAGGACTAGGTTCAGAAAATCTAGTCAGCCAAAAAGTTTACCCGACAGAAACCTATACTGAATATAAAACTAATGTGCTTACATTTTCCATCAGAATTAAAAGGGAATGAAGCCAAGAATGCACCATGAGAAGTTTGCTGGTCTCTGCCCTGCATGAACAGCATTAACCAAATATGTCATTTAGTCCTGTAGATACTAGACAACATGTTGAAAAAGATCTTTCACCTATAAGTCTGACAAAGTGCTTACTACACAAAATCTGATTAAGCCACTCCTCTCTTCAGAGTCTTTTTGAGCTTTAAGATTCACTGCAATGATTTTAATTTATGTCCAGTGGGTCTTATTTTTTATGTTAAGTGGAATGTTGTTGTTGAAGTGCAGTAAGAGGGGTGGGAGGAAAAGGGGGGAGAAAGATAAATTTGGAATTGGGATTAACAGATACAGACTGCTATGTATAAAATTGATAAATAACATGGACCTACTTACTGTATAGCACAGGAAAGTACCATCAATATCTAGTAATAACCTACAGTGGAAAAGAATCTGAATATATTATTCTTCAGATTATTTTCCGTTGTAGGTTATTACAAGACATGAAATATAGTTCATATATATATGTATAACTGAATTCTCTTTGCTGTACAGCTGAAACATTGTAAATCAACTTAAATTAAAAAAAAATTCAGGAGTTCCCATTGTAGCTCAGTGGAAACACACCCGACTAGTATACATGAGGATGTGGGTTTGATCCTTGGCCTCAGTGAGTTAAGGATCCAGCCTTGGTGAGATTCATGGTGTAGGTCGCAGATGCAGCTTAGATCCTATGTTGCTGTGGCTGTGGTGTAGGCTGGCAGCTGTAGCTCTAATTCACCCCCTAGCCTGGGAACGTCCATATGCCGCAAGTGCAGCCAGAAAGAGAGAGAGAAAGACAGACAGAAAGAGAGAAAGGGAAAGAGAGAGAAAAGAAAGAAAATTCAGTAAGCATTTTACTCTTCAATGACCTAGTTCTATAAAATATCCTAGAGCCTATTATACTCAGATCTTATCCAAGAGTTAACTGTTTAGGGAAAGGCAGCACTCTTTTTCTGATGGGAATCACAATAATTGAATTTTAATTGTTGCCTTGCTATTAAATACTCATGTGACTTTGAATGGAAGCTTCCAAGTCTCAGCAGATAAGGTGACATATTAAAACACTGAAATTGTTCATATTAGAAACTGGTTTGGAACACAGATACTATATTTTTAAAACAAGCATTGAATGGCTTGGAGAAATCTTTTTTTTTTTTTTTTTAGTCCTCATTCAACATAGTTTAACTACACACCTAGTAGCTTCCAGTGTTGTAAATACCCTGTGAGTTCAAGGAAAACATTTGCTGGTCACATCCTGGAGGGGAGGCAGACAAATACACAGAATACTCTGGGAGCAGATAGTACATATATGACTTAAAAGGAGATATCACCTCAGTTGGCAATTAAAGGCTGACAAGTAGCTATCTGGGCAAAGAAAAAGATGGAGAGTCCAACCTGAGCAAAATCTCAGACTGACGGGAGAGAGCATGGTGTGGCCAGAGGACTGTGTTTAGTTAACTGCAGAGTTGGAGGCTAGGGGTAGGGAGTGGCTAGTTTGAGGGTGTAAGCAGGTGACAGATGACAGCATGTGTGCACCCAGGCTAGGAAGCATATACTCCAGCGGGTTGCATAGTTCCTGGAAGATGTAACATAATCATATTTCCCACTGTCTTCCCTTTGGGTTAATGGCAGTTCCATCCTTGGAGTTGATTTGGACAAAACCCTTGGCCTTATCCTTAACTATTCTTTCTCTCTCACATAGTGCAGGTAGTCCTTTAGAGAATTATTTCAACATTGTATTTGTTGGGCCCCCATGTGCACCACCTCAGAATCCTCTTGGAACTACCCCTTACCACTGTCACAGGTGCAGCAAACAGTTCCTTGAAGGCACTGCCCCCTCTGTGAAGGTGGAATTGGATACTGTCTTACTTCTTGGCCTCCTGACCTGCAGCCTCTTTGATGCAGCACATGGAGCCCTGGCAGAACCGCCATGTTCCTCCACAAATTTCAGGGAAGGGCCAGACATGAACAGTGGGGGGAGGGGGGACAAGAGCTGATCCATAATTACTTCTCTTTTTTTCCCCAGGATCAATATACTGAGGCTCATGTCATAATACCTATTGTGGGGGTAAGCTAGATACCTCATCCTCAGATTGCCACTTTTTTTCTTTCCTGTTCACAGCCTTGGTCATATACCTCTGACTCGTGGCATGACATTTTCAATATCTGCCTGTTTGCAAGCAACTGATGTAGACTCAACTTTCCCTGGAAATTAAGGTTATGACATTACCTTCAAAATCTTGAACCTGACCACTTCTAATCACCTCCGTCACTGCCACCCATGTTCAAAACCACAATCATTGCTCAACTGACTTACCACAGTCGTTTCCTAACTGCTGCTCTCTGCTTTTATTTTGCCCTCATAGTCTATCCTTGGCACAGCCACTGTAGTAAAAGTTCCAGCAAGGCCCTCAAGGACTTGCCCCTCTTCCTTCTCTGACCTCACCTCCTACTACTGGACCAGCTGTTCCTCTTTGCTGGATAAGCTGGTGCTCATTGCTCTTCAAGGACCCCAGTACACTTCCACCTGAAGGCTTTTGCCTGCTCTTTCTTCTGTCTGGAACACTTCCACTTCACAGCTCACTCTCTCCACCTTGCCCTTCTCAGAAATGACTGGCACAGTGAGGACATTCTAACTATCCACTTTTAAATAACAACCACTCCCAGCATCTTCTATCTCCCTTCCCTGCTTTATTTCTCTCCATCGTATGTAATATAATTATTGTGCTCTCATGTTTATTTTGCTTCTCACCTCTTTTCTCTAGTTACTAAGCTTTGTCAGGACAAGGAATTGTGTTTATTTCTTTTCACTGCTACATCCTGAGGCCTAGAACTGAGCCTGGTACCTGGTAGTTGCCTTCAGAATAATTGTTGAGTTAAGCAGGTGAATGGACATGTATTTTTGAAAATGTAATCATGGCTATAGTGAAAGATGGTTAGAAGATAGGGCTAGAGAGCAGATATTAAGAGCCTGTTGAAGACACCCGGGTAAGAAATGATGAGGGCCACATTTAGCATCTTGTAACAGTATCAGTAGATAGTTGAGGAAGGATTGCCAAGAAATTTAGAATGTCGAAATTATGGTGCTGCTGATGGATTGGGTATAATGAATATGGGAGAGAGAGACATCTAGGAAGAGCCTCAGGTCTCTTTTAGGGAGCTGAGTGGATGGGGTTATGTTTGTCAGAGAGAGATACTGAAGACAGGGCAGGTTTAGAAAGGACAAGGATTGGGTGAAGAGGCTTCGGGAAGAAGGAAGGGGAACTTTAGATTGAAATATGTTGAGTTTGGTGTGTCTGCAAGACCTCTTAGCATGAAATGATAGAGAGCAATCGTCAGTTGAATATAAAGGACTGGAGGTCAGAAGAGGGTATTTGGGGTTAACTAGTGCCTAGTAAGGAATTGTGCCTTGAAGTAGGCTAGTGAACTTGCAAAAGTCAAACAAGGAAAAACTGTATGTTACTCTGTTCCTATAGGAGCACAGAAATCCTGCTCCTATTTATTTCCTATATTCCTTTTTTTTTTAAGTTGAAAGAGAAAATCTAGAGAAAGAGAAAAGAAAAAAATGTCAGATTCATTTTTATTGATACATTTTGAAAGAAGGAAAAAGGCATTTATCTTAGGATGAAATGTCCCAGTACCTCTAGAGTACAAAAAATTTAGCTTGTGCTGGCTAGCCTCAAACTCTACATTTTACTTTAAGCCATCTTCTTTTATTGAAAACATGTCGAAGTACATTTTTTTTCTTTAGTCACCGGAAATGAGTAAAACATCCAGAATGCATGCAATGAAAAATGTCTAAATATTTCAAGTAAGATTTCTAGTATATATGTATCTGCTTAGCAATATAAATTTTAAGTGATTGTGTTCTCCACCAACGTATTTTTCATGTGTTTTGAAGCTTAGATTTTTGCCAATAGCTTTCATACATCTGGTGATTTTTATTACCTTATTTAGTAGAGGAGTGTCGAGCATCTTGAATTGGTCTTCAACCTCGACATTTTATTTAACAGTCTGATTTCTCAAGGGGCAACACTGTTGGAAGAGATTACTATATACAAATCTCTGGGCCAATAGAGGCTAGAGATGGGAAAGATACCGCCAAGGAGATTTTTAGAAACAAAACCAAAATTATTCTGTCTGATCTGTGATCGTCTTGTAGTTAGTGCACCTAAGCTTTGGGTGAAATCTCTGATTTGTTATTTGAATTAAATCCTTGCTGTTTGGTCTCATTGGACACCTTACATTTCACTAAGATGTGAATGATCTCATAGTCTTATTAGCTTGCACTGGGCATAGAGGTATTAGGGGCTATACTGCCTGATCTGCCAGAGTAAAGCATGGCTCCTGAATACATAAATGAGATCTAAGCTATATTGCTGACAGTGAAATTATAACTTTTTATTAGATGGGAGAAATTCTCAGAACTGCCATTCAGGGACCCAAGATAATTTAGATTAAATTGAGAGAACCTTTTTGTTTTTATTTAAAAGAAGCTTGGATACTTTAGGAAACTTAGAAAACTAAGAATAGTTGAATTAGGGTTCTCTATAGAAACAGAACCATATATGTATATACATATATTTTTTTTTACAAGGAACTGACTCCTGTGATTATGGAGGCTGACAAGTCCTGAGACTTGCAGTCAGTAAGCTAGAGAACCAGGAGGACTGATGGTGTAGTTCTAGTCCAGAAGTTCAGCAGGTTCGAGACCCAGGAAGAGCTGATATTTCAGTTTGAAGACAAGAAAAAAAAATATGTTCCAGCTTGAAGGCATCATGCGGGAGGAATTTCCTGCTATTTGGAGGAGAGTCAACCTTTTTGTCCTGTTTAGGCCTTCAGCTGCTTAGATGAGGTCCTTTGGCATTAGAACGGGCAGTCTGCTTTACACAGTCTATCAGTGGAAATGTTAAATTCATCCCAGACCCCCTCACAGAGATACCAGAATAATACTTGACTAAATATCTGTGTACTCCTGACTTAGTCAAGTTGACACATAGTTGTTCACAATAACCTGTTTAAAATGTGTTCAAATTCATTCAATAATGAACATTTTAGGCAGAGCTCTGTAGGTTCAGCAAAGGATAAAACATTTTGAGCATCTAAAGGAGTAGAGAACAGGTGTCAGGTAATGCTCAATAAGATCCAAATAAAGTAATAAAATGGAGAAAAAATGCAGGTATTTATTGTTTACCCTTCTTCAGCAAGACATTTTTCATGTATACTGAAATTAACTACATTGAACTAAAATTGAATTTCTTATTCTGAACTTTGAATTAGTAAACAGACACTAAGAAAATCATATACTTAATTTTCGTTTTTTATTCCTTTTTTCATTTATTTATACCACAGTGCACATTCATCTGGAAAGTGGTAGCATAATCATAAAGTGAGGAACCAATAAAAGCTTAGTCTGTTAAAAAATGACTGTATCAGGAGTTCCCCTTGTGGCTCAGTGGGTTATGAACCTGACTAGTATCCACTGAGTGATCTCTGGCTTCGCTCAGTGGGTTAAGGATCCGTTGTTGTTCAGAGCTGTGGAGTAGGTCACAGATGCAGCTCAGATCCTGCGTTGCTGTGGCTGTGGTATAGGCCAGCAGCTATAGCTCTGATTCAGCCCCTAGCCTGAGAACTTCCATATGCCGCAGGTGTGGCCCTAAGAAAGGGAAGGGGGCGGGAAAAAGACTGTATTTAGTAGCTATCACAAGAAAATATTTTCTCAGCTTTCTTTTTACTCCTCAATTCTGTTATTCTATTCCTGTTATCGTATTTGTAGCCCAGTATTTTGAACCATGTGTTCCTGAATTCAGGTGGTATAAAATGTTTCTGCTCTTACTAGATATTGTAGGTAAATTAAGTTTTGATTTTATGTTTTAATTTGAAAAAGAATGAGAGTCTTTATAAACATAATAATTTAGACACGAAGCATAGCTTATTAGTCATTACAGATGTGGCCCCTCCCTAGCCCACTTGCACCAGCTCCATCCAAACTTTAGGAAGTGAAAGATATGAACCACCTGGGAGAATGATTTTTAAGAATTTAATAACTGTTATGTAAATTATTTAGATATTTTAGAGTCAAATACAAGTTATTTAATTATTTTTTAATTAAAATTTTTTTAAACATTTAAATGAATTAAGATTACGATTTTGACTCATACTGAAAATTATAGGACTAGGGACTCCACTAAGTAAGCATATTCATTTTCTCAGTATTTATATTTACGTTTTATTTTCTTCAAATTCGACTGTTGTAATTTTTATTTCTGGTTGCATGATAATGATAAGGTAGTTAGCTTCACAGTTCAGACTTTTGAGAGATCTCTTTGTAGAAGCTTTTAAGTTTATCTCTGTTGAAGAAACAAAAGTTTTAAGAGAAAGGGGGAAAATATCATTGCTGTACATCTCAAAATAGCAAACGTATTTTTCCCTTTCTCATAGTTAGCGTTTTTCAGACTGACTCAGTGAATCATATGTGGTGGGTTTTGGAGAATTTTGTTCTCACTGAGTTAATATTTGACTTGCCATTTGCATTTCCGAGGCTGACCTTGGGAACATAGGCATGGCCGTGATGTCTTGTGAGCATCTCCCACCTTTTGGCAACTAGGATATATCTGAGGCTGTGGCTTCTTCAGGAGAAGTCAGTGTGTATGATAATATTCCCTGACAGCTATGTAGGGTTGATGTAAAATGCGACACTTTGGTAAATGCCTTCTTTGAAGACTCAAATCCAGTATGAAAACTTTTTTTTTTTATGAAAAAGGTTTGTGGCACTTTCATAATAGCTGAGCCTGCCCTGTTGATTTAGATCAAAATCATTTCCTCCCAACATCATAACCATTTTACTGTTCAGTGGTGCAGAAGGCATCATAAAGAGTTAGTGAAATATTGTGGATCATTTAGAATTGGATGAGTGATAAAAATGAAAACATCTCCAACAGAGGTGATACTGTGGAGGGCTTCTCATAAAGGCTAAAATAAAAGTATCTGCAAATTAAGAATTTTCTCAAGTGTCCTAAGGATATGAACCATTTGGATAAACATCTAATACAATACCAGATGTTTACAGTTCCACTTAGGCTTTCATCATGCCTACTCTACTTTGGAATCTTAACTTTTTTCTCTTTCAGCTTTTAGGGAAAGGAAACACAATTTCTCTTAATGTTTAATGAATATTTATGAAGTTGACAATTAAGGGCTCATTAAAATTCACTTCAAAAGAAAAGAGATAAAAACACTTTTAAGACCAGAGCAGAGTGTAGTGACAAGGAGAAATTCACATCTCTCTTTCCTTGTAAGTCAGAACTACTGTGAAAGTGAACTAAGATTCTTTTAAAAAATGATTCTACATAGTAGTTTAAATATAATGTATTCGATTATTACATGGTGACTTTAACTTTGCATTGACTATTGTCTAAGTGAGTTTTTGTTTGTTTTTTTCTGTAGATACTAGGAAATCCTGCTTTTGTGTGGCATACCTTATTGGGAGATCAGGCTTTTGTTTAGAGTCAGACTTCTTGTTTCAGTCTCAGATTCAATTCTTTCTCTTGTTCAGTGACCTTGAGTAAGTTTCCAGTGCCTCAGTTTCTGTATTGTAATAAGGGGAAAGTGAAAGTCGGATTCATATGTCTGTTGGAAGAAGCAACTGAGTTATTACATGAAAAACTCTGAGAATAGTGCCTGGCACACTAGTTTTCTGTACTTTGAGAAATCTTTCCTTTCAATTTGGAAACGTCTTTGTTTTCCCCTGGCTGAGGGTGGTACAAAGGAATACTTAATGTATTCTCACTTCTGATGGGTAGCATTTTAGCTTCCCTTTTCATTTCAGTTTTTCTCCATTCTTACTTCCGAGGACCCCAAGTCTCTCTGTCCTGCCACTCACAGCTACCTTGGACTGCAACTGTCTCTTGATTCAAATATGTCACACAGCATATAGAAATGCATAAATGTTTATTTAATCACTTTCAAAAGCACAGTCTTTTATGAATGAGAGATTGCCACAATTAACAAGGCATTTTGAAGTGAGAGCAGTTATACAATTTTTGCTGTCATTCCATGTGAGTCATTATTATTTGGTAATGGAAATAAAGAAATAGCTAGACATGAAATCAAATAATAATGGCCTAGAAAATTACATGCCTGCTCATCATTATTTTAAGTTTGAAATAAAAGTATATATTGGGATGAGCAGAAAAGTACTAAAGCATCCATCACATAGTTCTGTTTCTATAAGACTTAGCGTTTGCCTAGGTAAGCACTGACCTGAAAACCAAAAATCTGTGTTCTATTGATAAATACATTCCTCTAAAGAACATCCCACCTATTCTTAAGTAATTTACCATCCTACTTAACACACCGTAGGTCACAAGATTAAATTTGTCCTTGCAAAGTGCTGAGTTGCTGTTATTTATCTCAAATCTTATCTTTAAGACAGGCCTCATAAATTGAATAATAATTAGTCATAGTTTCCACTGGAATTTTTACTGCTTTCACCAAATCTGCTCTTCCCAGTCTATGAGAAGATCTTTGCAAGGTGTTGGATCTATTTTGCAGTAACTGAGTAAACTTTCACTTCTAATAATTATTTTCTATTGGAAAAGTGACTGTTATAATTTTTGAGAGGGTGAATCTGCTGCAATTTATTCTTCAAGAAGCATCGTAGGGAGACTTCATTTCACTCGTTATATGTGCATGGTGTGGTATTAGTAATAACCCTGATGTCCGCAAGTAGTCTTTTGACAGTTTAATGGCTATTTTGTACTTGAGTGTTTACTCTCAATTTTGATGGTTGTTAAATTTGCCTTTGTAGTTCTTAACCATCTGGTCTTCATTTTGAAGTGGAAACTCCCTAAAGAACACACTAAATATTTCTGCATTTTCCAAATAAGCACTCTATATGTTACTACTGATCAGTCTGCTTCTTGGTGCATGCTGTAATAAGGCCTCTGTCTCCCAGCTCAGTGTGGTCTCTAGCTTCCTTCTCTCATAAAGCCCCTGTTATAACCCTGAGGTAGATGCCAAGAGCTAAAGGATCAAAGCTGTAAAGTTGTCTAATGCAAAGACAGAAAGAAGAGAAGGAGACGCAGATGCTGGATATTGATTGTCCTTGGACTGTAAAACAGCCTTAATTTAGCTGTATCATTGGCAGAATGTTCATAAAGCATGCCAAGAGTCCCCAGATTGTGTGGAGGAATGGGAAAGTCCAGGGGATAATCTTGTCTCTTTCCAAGAGTCCTACCTTGATTTATAACCCTCATTTCACTGTATATGTGGTAAAATTTCAGAGCTTATTTTGTGCTCTGCAGGAGTCCATTATGCTAATGTGTACATATTTGCCCTTATAAAACTAGCAAATTTATAAAATCTTGTTTTTCAAAAAACGTTTTTATACTTAAATGTCTTCCCTTCAAAAACTTTACAAATGCTAAAAGTCAGAGTTGGATGATATGTGAACTAGGTAACATCAAACAGTGAATTTCTTTGGTCACTAATTTCAGCTAAGAGTAGTATACAAATTGTTCACACTTAGATGAGGCAAACTCCTTAAGATACTGGTCAAATAATTTTATAGATATGAGTGAAAAAATACTATTTCCTCATGTTATAGATGAAATTGAGGTTCGCCTTGGTTAAGTAAATGGTCTGAAGGCACACTACTAATTATAGAAATTTATAGTCAGTTGGATGACGACTCATGTAAATAAAGGGTACTACTTGGAATAAGAAGGTGAGAGTTGATAGCTCAGAATATGTATGCACTAACTGTTCTTTAAGAGAGAGTAAAATATGTAACATGACGAAGTTCCATGAGAAATCAAAAAAGTAAATATATTTCTGATTGAGAAATTATATGATGGAGAATGGAGGCTATTATAGGCTAAGGAATATTATGAGCAAAGACCTAGGAGTATAAAAAGCATGGTGCATATAATATGGATAGGCAGGGAGCATGGTGGGAGATGAAGCTGGAAAGATAGGTTGGGTCAGTTGTTGAAGTACCTTGAATGAGTTCCTGAGAACTTTAAGAACTTTCATTTATTTTGCTTCAGCTTATCTTTTGCAAGTTCATGTCCATGTGTTGTTATTTTTAGAAGGCAGCAGTGGAAATAATGGATTATAGAAGTTGGAGAAATATCAGAGGTTTAATGAAAGCTGTTAGATGGAATAGTGAAAATCTTAGCACAGGCTTAAGACTTCATATCTGGGCCGCTGTCATTTATAAAAATGGACATAATTGTACCTATTTTGATGGCACTGGTAAGAATTATATGAAAATACGTGAAAGCTCTTAGAACAGCATTTCACCTGTAGCAAGTACTTAGTAGTTTTCTTTCTTTCAATAGCAGATCATTTCAGCAATTGTTACTTACCTGAAGCATACAAACCACATTGTGATAGCCTTTGCATACAGTAAAGGGTTAATTGACAAGTGACTTTATACATACAGTTTTTATATTGTCTTCATACATTTTAAGATGAGTGGTCATATCACCTATATATTCTCTTAATTGTCTTCCTGTTAAAAAACATAGGGCATTAGAGTCTGGTGAAGTTATATAACTGACTATCTGTGATACCAATAGAAGATCTGAGGTGCAAGATTAAATGTAGAACAGTTTTTAAGTTTCATTAACACTTTATTTGGGTGTTCTAGAATGTATATGTGTGTAATTTCTGAATCTGTTTAATATACATGTTCATGTTAGTACCTTGTAAAGTATAAGATGCTCTGAAGTTATAAAATATTTCTAAAAATTAGCTAATGCTATCTAGCAGTTGGTAACAACCTGTTAAATGAATTGAACATGGCATCCAGGGCATACTTTTTTTTTTTTTTTTTTTTTTTGCTTTTAAGGGCTGTACCTGCAGCATATGAAGGTTTCAAGGCTAGGGGTCAAATTGGAGCTGCAGCGGCTGGCCTACACCATAGCCACAGGAACGCCAGTACCTTGATCCACTGAGCAAGGCCAGGGATGGAACCTGCATCCTCATGGATCCTTGTCGGGTTCATTTCCGCTGTACCACCATGGGAACTCCTTCAAGGCCATTTATTCTTCTATAAATGGCAGTTATTTTTCTAATGGCTGAGCAGCATTCTATTGTATGTGTACCACTTCTTCTTTATTCCTTCATCTATTGATGGACACAAGTTTCTTTCAAATCTGATTGGAAATAATGCTGCAGTGAATATTGGGGTGAGTTTTATCTTTTCAAATAAGCATTTTTTGTTTTTGTTTCAGATGTATACCCAGGAGTGGAATTGCTGGAATATGTGGCAGTTCCATTTTTAGTTTTTTGAGAACCCTCCATACTGTTTTCCACAGTAGCTGTACCAACTTACTTTTGCTCCAACAGTATATATATATACAAGGGTTCCCTTTTCTCCACATCCTCAACAATATTTGTTATTCCTGTTCTTTTTGATGGTAGCTGTTCTGATGGGTGTGAGGTGATACCTCTTTGTGATTTTGATTTGCTTTTCCCTGATGATTAGCAATGTTGAACATCTTTTCGTGTACCTGTTAACCCCCTCATTTCCTCTTTGGAAAAATGTCTGTTTAGTTTTTTGGCCCATTTTTTAAATTGGTTTGTTTGTTTTCTTAATGTTGAGTCATATGGGCTGTTTATATGTGTTGGCCATTAATCCCTTATCACTCATATTCTTTCTTTCTTTTCTTCCCTCCCTCCCTCCCTTTCTTCCTTTCTCCTTCCTCCCTGAGACTTGTGGAGTTCCCAGGCCAGGGATCAGATCTGAACCACAGCTGTGGCAATGCCAGATCCTTTAATCCATTGTGTTGGGCCGGGGATTGAACTTGTGTCCTAGCGCCGCAGAGATGCCACCGATCCCATTGCACCACAGTGGGAACTCCTTCAGTCATATTATCTACAAATATTTTCTTTCACTCAGTAGATTTTCTTTTCATTTTGTCAATGGTTTCCTTTGCTATGCAAAAGCTTTTAAGTTTAACTAGGTCCCATTTGTTTCTTTTTGTTTTTATTTCCTTTAGGAACGAGTCCCAAATATTATTACTATGATTTATGTCAGAGAGTGTTTTTCCTATGTTTTCCTCTAGGAGTTTTATAGTATCTGGTCTTACATTTAGGTCCTTAATTCATTAACTGCTCTATAGCTTTACATTGGTTCTGAATTCGGGTAGTGATTTTATAACTTATATAGTTGGAGTGAAAGATACATCCTTTTCTGTGTTACAGACCTCACAGTATTTACCACCAAGTTTTAATCCATAGATTTATGAAAAAGGAACTAACATGTATTGGGCATTTACTCTATCTCAGTTATAGGGCCTATGCTGAATGCTTTGTACACTACTTCATTTAAAATCAGCAATAGCCATGTGACAAGTAGACATTATTACTTCTATTTTCAAGGTGGAAAAATAGAGGTCTAGCGAAATGAATGAGTTTTTCCAAAGGCATACAGCTTAATAGCCAAGCTGAGCGTGACCTCTAGCCCGTCTACTCCCTTCTGTAAATGCTGTCCAAATTACATCGGCATTAGCGACAATGTTCAGGCCCTTCCCCTCACACCTTGTTCCAGTGTTTTACTCTTTAATATCCTAAAATGTAGTTTAATTGAATTGGCTTTGTCAAATTGGGATCAAAGTCTCCCTTTTTCGACTTTGAAAGTTTTACGTAGAGGGAACAAGAAGGAGTGACAGGAAAAATTCAGCTACATGCGTCACTTCATTTTCAGTTTTAAAAAGTGGAGAGTTTACCAAATAGAAATCACAGTAGAACACACACAACGCACTACCTTCTCTGCCATAATATCATAATCATAAATATATGTAAGATAATATTGTTTTTATATTCTCTCACATCAGATGATCCTTGAAATCTTCATACTAGAGAAGTTGTTCCACATTCCAGACTGTGTAAATCTTTCAGGTGCTGGACACTATTCCAGATGCCGAAGTTGCTCTGATTAATATAACCCTTACTCTCAGGCAGGTTATACTGTCATATTCTAAATATTTCACTTATGGGAGTTCCCTTTGTGGCTTAGTGGTTAACGATCCCAACTAAAATCCATGAAGACGTGGGTTCGATCCCTGGCCTCGCTTACTGGGTTAAGGATCTGGCATTGCCGTGAGCTGTGGTGTAGATTGCAGATGCTGCTCAGATCCTGCGCTGCTGTGGCTGTGGTGTGGGTCAGCAGCTGCAGCTGCAGTTCGACCCCTAGCCTGAGAACTTCATATGCCACAGGTGCGGCCTTAAAAAAGCAGTAAATAAATAAATAAATATTTCACCAGAATGTGAAGTTTTGGTACATTTAAGACCTCATGTGAGAAAGTTACTCTCAGTTTCTCTATATAATATTTTTAGATGGAAAAATATGTTAAGTGCATCCCTTCTTTAATACGCTTAAGATGATATAAAATCTGACCTTTTAAAATTCAGAATTGGTTGCCTTCTGTAGCATGAAAGAAAAACTAACCTGTGTTTGGAACTCAAGCCTTAAAGCATGTTCAAATCAAGACATAAACATAGTTACAGTTAGAAAAAAAATCTTGTCTCATTATGGTCAACCTTTTAGTGTTCAATATGAAAAAACAGCAACAAACCACAGCCTTGCAGAAAAAAACAAAATATTACCTATGATAGCTTACAAACAAAAGTCAAAGCAAAGCAAACAAAAATCAAGCATGACAATTGGCAATTTTTTTCTCTTTTAATTACTTTGCTGAGAAAGTGAACTTTCTGTACCTTTGTGTTTTAGTTTCATATTAACAAATTATTTCTTCTTTTCTCAAGTGTTTATCAGCGTTTTATAACTGGCGGCATCTAAGTGGTGCTAGCTTAATTAAGGTTCTGTACTTTATGACATTAAAGATCAACTAAACATTACAAGATACATTTACATTAATAATTGCTTTCACATGTACTTGGTACACGATATTTTTGTGAGCAGTCTCTTAAGTGAAAAACCTCTCCTTAGATCTCAAGAGTTCAATAGTATATTTTTTCTCATTTTTCTTTTAAAAACTATCTCTACGCCCTTCTCTTTCACTATTAAAATTTCTTAACTTACCTTAAATTTTATATAAATTTTATATCTTCTAGTGACTAGTGGTTGGACATCTAGTGTGGACGTTCTCAAAATATGATTCACAAGTGTAATAATATGTGTTATTAACAATTTACATTGATGGTACCAAAAAATAATGGTTAGAACTTTTGGTAGAAGCTCAGCACAAACCAAAACAGGGTAAACTCTACTTGTATTCTTCACTGCCAGGTATTTGTAGCAAAAACTGTCAAATAAGCCAACTAACCATACACCCAATCAGCTAACAAACACCCAACCAATCAATCAACACCAAACAAAAAGCTACCTTCATTTATATCCCGAATGATGCTGTAAATTAAAAAGTTTTTTAAGCTGAAGTATCTGAGTAGATTTCTTTTTACTATCTTGTGTGACAAAATGTAAAGTATACATAATAAAATTCTTCAGCATACTGAAGATAATGGTTACCTTGAGACTTTTTTCCTGAAATGCAATTTTTTCCTGGAAAGAATGGCTTGACAAGCAACCTGTGATTATTTAGGCACGGGTATTTGCAGATATATTCTCAAAAATGAACAAACTTTAAAACAAAAATTAGGATTTTGAAAAGTTTGTATCCACAGGATTTATCTGCATAACTGAGTGAACCAAGACTATTTTCTCCAGATAATCAGTGCCTATCGTTTCATATTTATGGATATGTAAAAATCCATTCAAAGTGTATGATAGACAGATTTCAATTTATCAGAATAATGAAAACTTCATTGATAGGGTTTCAGATTCTGTATGGCGGAGTTCCCGTCGTGGCACAGTGGTTAACGAATCCGACTAGCAACCATGAGGTTGCGGGTTCGATCCCTGCCCTTGCTCAGTGGGTTAACGATCCGGCGTTGCCGTGAGCTGTGGTGTAGGTTGCAGACGCGGCTCGGATCCTGTGTTGCTGTGGCAGTGGCGAAGGCCGACAGCTACAGCTCCTGTTAGACCCCTAGCCTGGGAACCTCCACATGCCGCGGGTGCGGCCATAAAATGACAAAAGGCAAAAAAAAAAAAAAAAAGACAGATTCTGTATGGCGTCTAACTTTGAAGAGACTCCTCCTTATCCAGTGTTTGTGTAATATCAAAGAATAACCACTATCGGGAATTCCCGTTGTGGTACAGAAGAAATGAATCCGACTAGGAACCATGGGGTTGAGGGTTCGATCCCTGGCCTCACTCAGTGGGTTAAGGATCTGGCTTTGCCATGAGCTGTTGTGTAGGTCACAGATGCAGCTCAGATCTGGCGTGGCTGTGGTTGTGGTGGAGGCTGGCAGCTACAGCTCCTATTAGACTCCTCACCTGGGAACCTCCATATGCTGTAGGTGCAGCCCTCAAAAGACAAAAAAAAACAAAAACAAAAAACAACAACGGTATTATGAAAAAATTCTATTAAAATAGAGCTGCTTTTCCAACTACATATCTGTGGCCATATATTCTTCATATATGTCAAACACAATATATTGCAATAGTTTTTATCAAAAACAGACACTCTATTTTGCTTATTCATGTAGACATTAAAGTGATTTGCAAAAAAAAGCAGTATCACCTTTTTATTTTTTGAAAATATGGCAAAATAAAATGGGTTGATTATTATTATTATTATTATTATTGCTATTTAGGGCCACAAGTGCAGCATATGGGAGTTCCTTGACTAGGGGTCGAATCAGAGCTGCAGCTGCCGGCCTGCACCACAGCCAGGGCAGCACTGGATCTGAGCTGCATCTGTGACCCATACCACATCTCATGGCAACGCTGGATTCTTTTTTTTTTTCTTTTTTGCCTTTTGTCATTTTATGGCCGCACCCGTGGCATGTGGAGGTTCCCAGGCTAGGGGTCTAATCGGAGCTGTAGCCACTGGCCTGCGCCTCAGCCACAGCAACGCAGGATCCTAGCTGCATCTGCAACCTACACCACAGCTCACGGCAACGCCGGATCGTTAACCCACTGAGCAAGGGCAGGGATCGAACCCGCAACCTCATGGTTCCTAGTCGGATTCGTTAACCACTGCGCCAGGACAGGAACTCCAACGCTGGATTCTTAACCCACTGAGCGAGGCCAGGGATCAAACCCACATCCTCATGGATACTAGTCAGGCTCATTACCTCTGAGCCACAATGGGAACTTCCCATTATTATTTTCAATTGAATTATATATCTCTTAAAACTATTCAGTTTTAATTCCTATTATGATAAATATTGATATCTATAATCCATATAAATAAAAACATCTGGTATCCTTACTAGTTTTTAGTAATGCAAAAGAATTTGAGAACTGCTGCCTAGAGGAGTCATTGTTTTTGAAAGTCACAGAGACCAGAGTTTGTCTCCCACCTTTGCTACTCACTTGTTTGTTCTCTGGAAAAAACCTCTCTCAGCCCTGGTACCCTCACAGATAAAGTGTGTATTTTGAGAATTATGTGAGGTTATTTATAAACACATAATTGAGTATAGACAAGTGATGACCTCTTATTTTAGTCCTTTTAAAGACTCCTTGAAGCGTAAGTGCTGTTACTATGGTGTTTGAAATTAAAAAAAAAAAAAAATTAAGAACTGGGCTAAGTTTACACAACTAATAAGTGACAGAACTGGGATTCTTCTATTTTATTAAGGTAGTGTTCAACATTCTCTTTTTAGGTTATAGATGTGAAAAAAAGAATGTAGATTAGCAAAGTGGAACATGATGTGTTTGCCGTGGAAGCAAGGTTAGAGAACATATTTTCCTACCATCTCCTTTTACTGATAAGGTGATGCAGAGCACACCAATATACTGTTGTAACCCCTAAATTGCTTTGAACCTGGCAGCATTTTTAACATAATCATTATCCTTTCTTCGCCTCCCATTCTTCTTTGCTTGGCCAGACTAAAAGAACTCCAGTGTCTTTGAAAAGAACTAAACTTGCCCAAGATTACCCAGATGCTGATGAAAACAGAAGCACACAAAAACAAATGAAAAAGAGACAGAAGGGTTGTGGTAAATAACCATGACCTTCTGTGACTACTGGCTGACTTTCCTTTTTTTTTTTTCTCCATGATTTTGATTCTTTTCAAACCTTAGGAATTTAGGACATGTTGGAAATTTAGCTGAAGTAGTTTAAGAAGGGGGTTCCTGGGGAGCCCTAAAGCTGTAATAAAAACACAAAAGGAACTAGCAGTGTTTGGGATAGGAAACTACACACAGGACAGTCAGGGTCACACAGTGCATCTCCTCAGAGCAGGCTGATAAGATTCCAGAGGAGCACTCAGTTGGTTATCTCTCCAGAGGGGGCACAGGGCCCTCACTGCACAGACTCATGCTTCTTCTCTTTACCCACCACCTGTTGGTACCTTATGGTTAATGGAATTGAGGTTTGGTACCATCACTCTGTTATGTTCATTCTTGATGCACTTCTTCATAATCCATTTTCTTCCTTTTTGATCATTACTGAGTAGCATTTAACATGTGAACTTGGAGTTTCCATTGTGGCTCAGTGGTTGACGAATCTGACTAGGAACCATGAGGTTGCGGGTTTGATCCCTGGCCTTGTTCACTGGGTTAAAGATCTGGCATTGCCAAGAGCTGTGGTGTAGATTGCAGATGCGGGTTGGATCTGCCATTGCTGTGAGAAGGCCGGCGGCTACAGCTCCAATTAGACCCCTGGCCTGGGAACCTCCATATGCCACGAGTGTGGCCCTACAAAAGGCAAAATGACAAAAGAAAAAAAAAAAGAAAAGAAAAAAGAAAATGTGAACTTAATGGGTTAATATGCTGTATCAGAATAAAATTCAACCTTTATTTAAGCATGGTTTGTATAGATAATAAGCTCAGGGGAAATGAAATTTATTTCCAGGCTATACTATATGTTAATTTTGGAAATTCCCAACTGCTGTTCATATTTAGCTGTTTGATCTGTCATTTTTTCCCTTTCTCTAATACAATTTCAGGCTATTTAAATCCCCCTTTTCAGTAAACTCGTTAATGCAAACCCACAAGTATCCTTAATTTGATATGTATGTAACATTCCCTAAGTATGTAAATATAGACATCAGCCTTAAAATCTGCCTGAAATTAGATGGGTGCAATGAAGAGTATCCATATCTACTGTATAAAGATATGTGGACTTAGTTATGAATGATTTTCTATGCTTGTGGCCAGGCAGGCTTGCATGGATTTTTGTTACCCCTGCCCGTGTCTAGTTATGATCCTAGGCAGAGAGGAGATTAGATATCCTTTTCCCAAACTTTATTGGGAAAGGGTAGAGTTGGAGGTAGAGATATAACATGATGCTGTGCTTCAAAATACTTGGGTTACCAGAGCAGCCACGACTTCCTTCTACACAAGATTCTTTTCTTTAGAAACACCCACTGCCCCTCTCTTTGTTACCCATCCAGGGAATGCGGTCATGGGAAAAGCAGTCTCTGGGTGGCACTGCTGTATTACTGTGTTGACTCAGGGTCATTTCCTTCACACTCAGTTTCTAATCTAGACAGGTGTGTTTGGCTGAGTCTTTTCTAGTGGTCTAATTCATTCATTGGTATTCCTTCCACAAACATATCCTGAGAACCTGTGTTTACTGCCTACACCTTATTTGGTAAATCATCACTGTGCTGTTTCTTCAAACAAAACATTCTGAACATTCTGGAGATCACCAAATTGGTAGCAGAGCCAGGGCTGGAATCATGATTCCTACACCTGTTTGGAATCCAGTTATCCTGTTATACGTGTGACTTGGCTTATTGTAAGAGCCGGTGCTTGGTTACATGTTTTGTGTATGTTACTTCATTTTGATATAAAAGGCACAAGCATCTCAGGTTTTCCTTTCAGGGTTCCTTTGCCCTTTCTTCCCAATACACTCATTTCCTCTTTGTCCCAAAATCCTTCTTCAGCTGGGCTGACCCGGCCTGGGAAAACGGCTCTCTGTTCATAAGCCAGGCAGGAAGGTACGAAGGCGTCCTCTGTGACAGACCGCGGTCTGGGCTGTGAATCGGGGCATGTGAGAAGTGATGGGACCCAGCAGACCAGTGGCAGGGCAGGTCCTCTGGGAGGACAGGCAAGGATGGAAGCTCACAGTTAGGAAGTGTGTGTGGCGTGGAGAGGGGCAAACAGGGACATTTCACACCTGGCGCTTCCTGTCTTTTAGGTGGGAGTGGGAGGGACGAAAGGAGACATCTGGATCTTCAAGAACAGTGATTCTTTGAAGCCACTGGGGGTTGGGAGATAAGTGAGAAAGGAAAAAAAAAGAGTGAGAAAGGAAAGCGAAAAATAGTCTCAGATTTTTTTTTTTAAGTCCTAGTCTGCACATATACTCAAACAGAGGACCCGTGCCCTTGTTTTTCCCAAACATTGTAGAATATTAGTAGTGATGACCTCAGTGTTCGCTGCTACTGAGGAGAAAAGTGAGGCTGAGAAAACTGACTTGTGTGGGTATGAAATACATAAGCAAATTTACCAGCCATTGCTGACACTGCCTCAGAGCGCCCAGTGCCCTGTGCCTCCTGCTCTGGGTGTCGGCTCTTGTTCCTGCTGGAGCATCAGGCACTGGATGAGGGATTGGGAAGAAGAAAAAGGAAAAATGCTTTGAAAGTTCCAGTTTTTTTTTTATTATTAGCTGGGGCGGGGGGTGTTGTTCTGTAGTGAGACATATTTGAGGTTTGGAAAATACTAGGAACATTTGGCAAGACGAAACAAGTTTTATGGTAATAGTTTGTTACTCGTGGATCCTCATTGTGGACATACTTGTGGGATGTGTGTTTGTGTGTGAAGGGAAGGGTTATATAAATACTAAATCTTTTGAATGGATGTTTGGTAATGATTGGCAATGATTTTTTAATGTCTAAATTAATATGTTTTCACTAGACAATTAATAAACATAACCAGAAATCTATGACTGTAAGGTCATTTTACTGGCAGGCAGAATTTTTCTGATCTTGATTGGGAACCCAGTCAGTTTAAAGGCAAGAATTTCCTTCTAGTCACTATGCTTTCAAAATTAAGAACATGTCACTCTTAAGTTGATGTTTGTGTTTAATAGAGGTTTTGAGTGACTACTTTTAAGTTTTTTTTTTTTTTTGCACATGCACTGGTAATTTCAGAATTGAAATAGTACTGTCATCTTTTTGTCTCAAACTTGGTTTCCTCATGTGGACATGATTGTGAATCAGTTCTTCTTAAGCATTTGTTACTTATACCCTAACACTTGATTTTTGTGGATTGTCCTAGTTTTCATGATGTGACTAAAACTTATGTCTGTTGATATCAAATATTTTGTTGTTATTCAACCTGTTATATTGTCAGCGAAGTAGAACAGAAGAGGTGATATTGAAGAAAACATTAAAGGTTTGCTGAGAGGTGGCAGTGGTGTGGTGTTACTAGCAGAGAAGCTTTTGAACAATACTAGTAAGGAGTAGGTCTAATGAGATTTAGGATATTTTTTAAAATTAGCCGGCATTAGTGTAATGTTCCTTCAGGGAGATGGGGGCATTTGTAATGCCCACAAGAACGTGTCAGTAGAGGGATCAGATTCCAGGCTAATCTTCAGTTGCTTTCAGTAGTTGACATAACACACACCTGTGTGTTCTCTTCTCTGACCTCAAAATTGTTTTGAAAAGCTTCTGACATCTGGAAGTGTGAAAAAGAGCAGATTTTGATTTGTTTTCTGACAAGTAGGAAGAATAAGTTCTAAATGTGGTGTGTTCTATCTGTACGTGGTACTTGCAGAAAGGGTCTTTTAATCACATATCCTTCTAACCAACTGTAGAATAAAACCTCCAAGGTTGCATGAAAGATGAGTATTTTTCTTGAAGCATTTTAACATGCTAGAGATGGAAGTATGTACATATATATGTATTTTTATAATAAGTGTAAATGAACAATTGCCTTCAGGTTGTTTCTTTTTCTTGGGAGGAATCATTTAGAAAGTCTCTCTCAAAGCAGTTAAATTGTTTGTGAATTAGGAATAGTGCTGGTAAAGAAAATGGACCCAGTTCAACTTTACCTTTTACATAGTGATAGATAAAGCTTTCCTTGATGATGTACATTTGCTCAGCATCAGTATTACCATAAATGCTGTCAGTTAAGAGATATCTATCAAGTAAATTTGCTTTGAACTCAGACTACTCTGCAGTAATTTTGGTGACTGAATTGGCCTTTTAAAATGTGTTATATGTTTCAAACAGTTATGTTATAAAATAAGAGGTTTAATGATTTTATATGCCAGAACCCCTGGGATCCTAGATGGATTTTTATTAAATTCACAGATTTTTCTTTTGAAAATTAAGCTGCACTAAGTTTGGCACCAGCAGCCTATTCTTTGCAATCTATTTAATTGAGTAGCTGCTGCTGTTTATCCTAAAATGCAGATAAATGGCTTTCAGCACATTGTTTATAGTCTAATAGTTCCTGAAGTGAGTCAACATTATCTGCTAGCGTCTACATGTCATAACTAATGATCTCTCTGCTTATACTTTCTTGCTAGTGAGGAGACACTGAACTCTACAAAGGGAAGAGCCCTGCACACTTGGGGGTGGATGGATTGTTTGGGATGGCGCCTATTGGACAAGGTTCCCCCCCCCATTGGTACAAAATGGGAGAAGAAATATGTCCTTGACTGTGATTTCATCATGCACAAAAGCTGTCACACAATGCTGTATTTTCAGAGCTAGGGTGAAAAATTTTTAGGAGGTAGCTATTTGAATGATTTGTTTTATTCCAGATTATCTAATTCGTAATTAGGGCAAGTTTAAACTTTTTCTGGTCAGGCCATTTGACTTGATGACAGAGAATGGGAGCCACCAGGAAATTTTCATATTACTACCAAATAGCTACTGTGGCTTTCATGATGAAAGCAAATATTATTTGCCTGCCAAGAAAGATGAAAAGAAAATAACTTGGTTAACTAATCATTTATCATAAGTGGAGCCTATTCATTGTGAAAGATCCTCATGCTCTTTCCTTAAGGATGAAACAAAACCAAACAAACGTCCATGGTACCACACTGCTACTGAGGATCAGTAGACCTGCAGACCATAGTGGTTAGAGCTGACACGTGTCTCCAATCTCTAATTAATTCAACAATAAGAGTACTTGCCTCCCATACTGAATATTTTCCAGGGTTGTGGGTGAAGAATAGGCCATTCTGTAGGTGAACATAAAGAATGATTTCTTAGCAGCTGAAGTACCAAGTCTTAAATTTTGGTAAATTTTTTTGCTTGATCTCATATATTCTTTGCCAAAGTGAAAAACTTTCCTTCTGAAGTGGCCATTTAAAATAACCACGCCCTTTCCTCTCATATGAATATTATTGTTGTTTGGGAATACTGTGGTCATTTAACGAGAACACGTCTTACTTTGATACTGAAATTTAAAATCAAAGTCTCAACTTAGCAAAATATTTCAGGGTGAAAAACACAACACCCAGAGAGATACATCTGCCTCATGTTGGTGCAGTTGAAAATAACAGTATGAAGAAAGGATTTATGAGAGGTAGTTATTTTCCATGTAGCATCTTAGGTTCAGGTTTTTTGTTCTCATTTTGGTCATCATCATGAAATACCATAGTGATAACAATTTTTAAAAGGAGCAAGGAAACATTTTGACCTTAGAGTATAATGTATGGGCAGGTAACTGTTGACATAAATGGGGAGATACAAATTTGGTAAAGAAGGAAAATTTAAAGATAAGATTAAAAAAAAAAGTCAAGATCAAGCTTTTCAGAGCTTGGGCCACTGAGTCTACTAGGCTTTATACAATTAAAAATTTTTAAACATAAGATTGCTTTTGAGGAATGTTTTGAAAACTGAAGCCATGTGTTTATTGAAAGAAGGACAGCTTGAGCAACATCAGGCCAGAATGTTCCAAAGTGTGCCATACCCAGATCTAAGATAACACAATCATTAAAATAACATGCTTTCAATTCAGATCTTTCCTCTGTATTTCTGCCCAAAAGTTAACAAGACTTTTGCCTTTGGCAGTTTTATTATAATAAATAAAAGTTGACAGTGGTTCAGAATCTCAGCACTATTTTAATGGCCAATTAAGTATAATTTCAGAAAAAAAAAAAGAATTTCTGTTGTAAAATAGCAGGCATCTCTATATTACTAGTCATATATGTACCCAGGACCCAATTCAACCATGTTATTTTACTGTGGATGCAAAGAACAAAGTGTGGGAATAGTTAGAATATTAATATACTATTCTGTGGCATACTAGCCTTCTCTGATTAGCCTCAGAGTGTTATTTGAACTTTAAATGCAGTACTTTCTTTAACACTTATGTTTAAATATAAAGAAAAGCTCTAAGACTTGTCAGTTATGATGAGAGAGGATGCTTTATGGACATAGGGAATTCTTTTGACCCTGTTGCTTCTAATATAGATCATATGCCAATTTTTCTAATAACCGTTTTTATATACTGCTTTGCTTTAGCTGATAATTCGTATCTAGTCAATGAAAACAAAAAAGGAACTTAAAATGTGTTAAACATCTTCTTTAACATATACCTTTAAATTATATGTGCATTTTGAAATTGATATATTTTCTCATTTCAGCTCTTTTTGTATATATAAATGAATTTTTAACCATCTGTAATTAGAGAAGCGTGACTAGTTTTTGGGTCCAGTTTTAGATTATTGAAAATGGCCCAGGTATTGGCCTGGTGGACTGACGGTTTTGTGTTTATGTGGAGTATAAAAGGAAAAAGAGTGAAATTTTGGTAGGAGTGAATGATTAGCAGCCCTCTTATAACAAAGGAACAACAACAAAATGTAACTTTTATTCACTCTCCCCAATTAGATTTTAAGGTTTGTGAGCATAGTGGCTATTTCTTCTTCATCTCTGTGAAACCAGAGTGCTTTGTGGGCACCTTTGTGTTTGATAAATATTTCTAAAATCAGTTTGGTGTTGCCAGCAATATTATAAAGATTGAAATAATTATTTTATGCTGGCTTAAGCCATACTTGATGAATAGGGTAGTTATGTTTCATATATAAATCCTATATCAAACATTTTAATGCATCAAGTCAAATGATAGGATGGACTTCATTAAAAAGATAAAATTAATGATAATCATTTGGTTTCAGTTTTCCCAATATTATAAAAGGAGTTTGATATCTTGAGTAGCTAAACCTCTTTAAAGCAAAATTTTAAAATGTTTATGTAGCTGATTAATTTGTGAAGTTGTGCTTACTTTAAAATAAGCCAAAGAATTGCATGTTGAGGTACCATTCTAAATGTCAAAAGGATAATATCAAAAAATAGATTTTTTTGTATTTTCTGTTTATCTATGGAGTGTTCTGTACAAAGCTGTATGATTGTACTGTTGGGCTAGATACCTTTGTTTTTTAAAATCTGGTCTTAGCCAAGTATATTTGACCCTGTTAAAAATAGTATCTTTGTTATTAAAAATTCAATTGCATAAAAAAATAGATTTCAAGATATTTAAGTATATTTTTTCTGCCTTGCATATATAATCTGAGGCAGCTTGCAGCCATCTGGAAATGTTACATAATACACTGTGGTCAGTGACTTTTTTTCCTTCTCTTTATTTTGTTTTTTTTTTTTTTTTTGATTCTAAGGTTTCCTTTCTCTTTTACCTTTCCACTGTCATATGCCATGTATCCTGAACATAGCTCAATGCCTGGCCAGAATAATCTCTTTCGCCAGCTTATAATCAAAGGGAGTACTGAGAAAAACAGCTGAGCTGTATTAGGCAACCACAGTCTGGACTGCATTTCTTAACTGCTGAATAACACATCACAGGTGCAGGATTAGTGTTGCCCACGGTGCTGGGCTTTTTAGTGGAAACCCCTAGCAATTCTGTGCGCCCTCCTCATGTCTCATCCTGGGGAACCTGGCAACGATCTATCAAGCGTACAGAAATCAAAAGTGAGTAGTGGGAGCAGCTTAATATCTTACAGAGGCTGGCTTGCCCCTGCAGAAATGTAAGGAAGATCAGTTAAGCCAATTCTGGCACACACAAAAAGAAATGATCATAGAACTTCGTCTTTCTTGGCATGGAGGGTGGGGAATAGAATAATTCAGGGGGTTCAAATGTTTTGTGCACAGAAATACAGGGCACAAAAATGCAGTTTACCTTAGCCATCCCAGCGGTGTTGAGGTTACTTTTAAACTGCTGAAACTTTTCAGGTATTACTTTAATTTCTGTGTTGACTGTGTGTCAGAGTGGGTGTGTATGTTTGCCTCTGTGCATTTTCCAGTACTGTCCTAGTCAAAATGAAGTGCTATGGGTGTGTAGAGTCTTGTGGTATAATTTGATTATTTGTAGTTCTTGATATTGTCATTTTTTCTGCTATCTCTGACATATGAGTCTGAATTCGTAGATTATAAAAGTCAATGTCACTTTCTTGCAAATATAGTTTTTAAAAAGTGCAAAAATATTTTAAAGTATAAGTGATTAAATATTAGAACAAATGTTTTGAAAATATAGTTGCTAAGTTATTTAATCTTGACCAAGAAGGTTATAAATTGTTTTAGCAAGATAAAGTATACAGTCAGATATATTTTAGTAATTCATGTCATTTTTGGTACCTATCGTACAAAACTTTTCTATGCAGAATAACAATTATAAACAAAGCCATGTATGTAGCACTATAGATTTTGTACAGTTGTTTCTTTAGTTTTTCTCTTAAAACTCTGTATTGGCTTTGTAATATTCAGATTGCATTTTAATTCATTTTGCTGCTGGTAATCCTTATTCCATAAGGATAAGGATATGTTTCACCATAGACCTTTAAACTCACTGGTGATGATAGTTGAAAATAGCACATTTTAAGTTAAGTTTTTAAATATATATTCTCTGTATTTTATGCCTCAAATGTTTGAACATTTGAAATAGTATTACACTTGTATTTTTTTAAGATCAGTATGCTCCTGAACTAAGGTATCTTTTAGCAATTATCCAATTAGAGGATGCAGAAAGGATTAGGAACAGAGACCTTAAATGCTTTCCAGGTTTTCTCTTTAGGGAAAAAGAATAGTATGAACCTGGTTTCTGATCTGCCTGGTTTCATTGTCATGTCTCTTCTTTACTTAGATGTCTGTTCAAAGTAGTTTTACACATCAGGCTGTCTCGGGAGTGCTTTGGAAAGCTTCAGAGTTAGCTTTGGTGTGATGGCAGGTTGCACATCCACTTTAATTAGCTTCAGAATTCTGTGAAGCAGAGCATTGATAGAAACACCATTGGCTTGGTGATCTTCCAGGTCCTAGTTGATTTTTTGACATTATTGACAAAGAGGCTGTTGTTAGTTTCTTTTCCATAAATGTGGATTCGAACAGACACAGTAAATATTTTAAAATACAGAGATAGTTTTAATTTTTTTTGTCATCCTATTAGCTGTGATGACTGTTTTGTGGATATAGATTCACTCTGATGTTAAATTATCTTTAAACATGGTGATTACTTTGCTTACAGACTTCATTGTTTCTTATATTGATACTTTTGTTAAGACACAGTCATACTGTGCTTTAGAATACTTTCAGAGATTTTCAGTTTACATGAACATTGTGGCTGAGTTGCTCCAAATTCAAAAGCATATTAAAACCTGGGGGAAAAGCCAGCTACTGTTTTACCTTTAAAGAGTGTAAATGTGATGTTCCAAGAACCGGAATTGCTGTTCTAAACAATTATGATACTTAAGCTCATAACTCTGTGTTAGTTACCTACAAAACAGTTACAAGTGTATATGTGGTGGGCTCACATTTATGTAATATTTCATCTTTTCATGATTTGCTCAATTCATAATCCAGCAGCCCATAAAATGAAACACTTGAATTATTGAAGCTTTCACTTTTTATCCAGATGTTTTGTGGTCTCTAGGCAGAGCTTTTATGATGTAAAATGTTGAAAACGTGATTATCATGCAGAACCTGAGTGATGTGGGAATGTGGATGTAAGTATGGTGAAAAGGGAAACAATTGCCAGTAAATGGAAACATATAAAATATTTCTTATGAAAGCCCTGTTTTCTTTGGAGATCCAGCATATCTGTAACATTGTAAAACTAATGTGTTTTTCTTAATTTATTCAGTAGTGTCAACAGTGAACCACTGAAACGAAAAACTGTCAGTATTCCTGGTTTTGGTGCTTATGTTTTCCATAAAGATTATTGGTTGATTACTGCCACTCCTAGTAACCTTCCCTCCTGTGCCTTCTACCTAGGACTTACTTATATTTGACAATTATATGTGGCATTATGACATCTATTTTATTGTTTTCATGTAGTGTTTTTTGGTTTTCCATCTGTAGTTGATTTGTCTCTCTATGCTCCACATGCAGTTGATTTGTCTCAGCAGCAAGACGGTTATGTTACTGAAGGCATTTCAAGAGCTCTGGGCCATTGTGTTCGTAGACAGGATGGATTTAATGATTATTTGCTAAGTGAATGAATGTACCACAGGAAAAAAGAATATTAATATATTAGTCAGCCTTGAACAAACTATCCATGTTTCTTAAAGCGAAAAGCTCCATATTTCTCTAGACTTTTTGTGCATAGGGATGAATCTAGAAAAGCAAAGTTAAGGGAAGTAAAATGAAGCAAAAGGAAGGGGAATTGGAGAATCAGGATTGAGAGAGGATGGGGAAAGAAGAAAAGAGAGAAATAGCAGTATGTAGGAGATTAAGGAGTTGGGGAAAAGAACAAAAACAGTTAAGGGAGGAAGAGAAAATTCTGAAGAATGAAAACAAAAGTAATAGTGATCTTCAGCAGCACAGAAAATGACAACAGTTTACTGTTTATTCACTCTTCTCATCTTGTGCAAGGAACTGGGAGGTATGCTTTCCTTGGAATATCTCATCAAGTTCTCATCGCAAGCCCCTTGTGTGCTGCTGCCTCTCGCCACATCCTTTGTGAGTAAGGTTAAGTGACTTGCTGAGGCCACAGAGCGAAGTTGGCTAAGCTGGGGTTTGAATTGTTCTGTCTGTTATACCCTATATCCTGGTCAACTCTGAGTCCCCTGCTTGGTGACCAGAGTAGATGTTGGTTTCTCACCTGACATTTCATCTCCCTCTGTAGCATGCTGGCCCAGGACATTCCCATCAACTTCCTCCCCTGTCCCTCTCTCCTCTGACTTCTGAGACTCTTAAAAGAGAAAGGAGTACCTGTGCTCTTAACACCGCTGTTGGTAAAGTCTATACTTTATAATGCGTGTGATTTTGCTCTGATATTTTAAAATCTTAATTGTACTTATATTTTGTTTTCAAAAGAGTTTAGGCACATATCCCAGCTTTTTATTAGTGATTGGGTTTCAGGTTGCTCATATATATTTTTTTTCTAAGTTCTTATTGCAAACAACATAGAAAATTTGTTTGAAAATGTCTTAGTATAATGAAAGAAGGTTAGGCAATGAAAACTGTGGTCAGGACTTGTGAATAGATTATGCTTATTAGACAGTTATTAAATTAAGTGAAATGATTCCAGGCTTAGGTGATGAAAATAAACATTAGCTATCTATTTAAACCCACTCGTCAGATCACTAAAAGCTATTTTGAAAGTTCGTATTGTTTTCAAACTCTGATTTCGATTTAGTCCTGTGTATTTTGGGGTTTTATTTTTATGTTTAAGGAAATTTTGGCTTAGGAAGGAAATGGGACTTGATTCATTTTATTTTTATCATAACATTATGGATAGCAGTAGACTGGACCATTTCCAAAGCGTTACTGAACAGTTCAGTACTTTCAAATTTTCTTCCTCTAATCTCTTTACCCAAGTTACTTAAAGTACAGACTTACTTGATGTAAATTTGAATTTCTCTTCTTGCTCCAGCCTGCCCTCTGGTGAAGAATAGGTAGAACAGAGAAGACACTAAAAAATTTGGTAACTTCTTGAGATACTTAAAGTGCTAAAAAGTGAAAAAGAAAATGAAAATAGATTACTAGTAGATCCTGTGGCACAAAATAATTGCATGTCATCTTTCAATGAATTTTGAAGATTCAGATCCATTTCTTACTACTTTGTGTATTTGAGATTTAATTTCCTTGAATTAATTATATCCATAAAGATTATTCTCTTTGTGTTTCAATGTGACAATGGATTCCAAGATTCTCTTCACTGTGATACATAAAACAGTATTTTATATCACAAACTTAAAATGCTTTGTTGTATTTTTTGGAGTGATAAGAATGTTACCAAGAAAAATACTCAAAACTGAATTTAGCTGAAACATACTTTAGGATGTATTGGATGAATACAGAAGCTAAAATTTATTTCTTGCAGAATTATAGTATTGCAGGGATTTTTTTGCAATTTACTTTTGTTCTGTTTTCTGTTTTTTTTTCTATAAATCTTTTTTATTTTTCTAAAAAATCATATGGAAGGGTAAATTATAAGATAATAAAAATAATTTATTAAGTATGTACACCAAAAAATGAGTTATTTTATAGTATTTATAGCAGACTACTAGCTAACAGTTGTCCACTGATTTCAAATAAGTGCTTTAAAGAAACTCTTTATAACTCTGCCTTACTTCCTAACTTACACAGGAAAGAATGGCATAGAAAAACTTGTATGAAACTATATATTGATGTACACTATAGCTGAAAATATGTTTATTACTACAACATATACTCAAGAAAAGATATCCAAGAAAAATAACTATCTGCTAGTCTTTGTAATTAAATGGAAGTCACACTGTTGCATGCTGATCATTAGGTTATCTCATGAGGTTTGATTAATTAGCCTGAAAATCTGTGATTCTATCTCATATATGAAAGTCATAAGGAATATAATTTAGTTGTGATTCATTAAGAACACACACACACAAATGTATGTTTAGAAGTGATCTTGTTCATTTGCTACCTGAAAATCTAGTGATCCTCTGAAAAATGAGAAGAAATTTCAGATTGGGTTCCACATGCCCTACTTTGGTAATAATTTGGATGGCTAACTATGTGAATTAACTATAACGTAACCAGCTAAGTTAAGCGGGGCAGCATCTGAAGCGTCTGGATTCACACTGTTAAGCTAAGGATTGGTATTAGAGGGAGGCGGAGAGGGTTAGAGGGAGGAAGGCAACTGAAAAATGGACTGAGCTCCTAAAGGGAGATTTATTTGGTATAGTATTTATTACTAAGACATTTCTGGACAATCTGACTTTTCTGCTTTTGTTTTTCTCCTTACATTTTTTTACTGTCACATTTGTTTATAATTCTATTACTAAATAGTGAAAAAGTCTTTATTGCCTGGAAAGCTATTGGAAAGAAACAGCAGTCTTGTTGAAATTCTTTTCAACTTAAGTAGAGACCATTCACTCTTTAGCTTTCCTTGGTGGAATTTTTTTGTTTAACTTGTTGATTTAGAAAATACAGTGTACTAAATTGTACATAGTGTTTCTTTAATAATAGTCATTTTCCAATTGTTTTCAATGATTATATTTTATGTAAAATATAACACAAAATCAAATAAACTGAGGATCTAATTAATGAAGATCTTACATTATTTGAATGGGCTAGTCAAACCTTATAATTTCTTAAATTCTTTCTCCTGTTTCAAATGGAGGGATGCTAAAAATGTAATAAAATGTAAAATATGCATTTTGAGAATTGTTTTAATCAGACATCTGATATTTGGGATGTATCTTCATTATCACTACTGCACTGTTCACTTAAATGTTCACATTATCATAAATATATATCTTTGTCTTTTTCTTCTCTTATTTCAGCATGGTTATAAGGCTAAATTCATGATTTTATGAGATGATCGTTCATAGCATATACACGTCAATGGTTTCTTATGCCTTAGCTGATGTGTTCAGTCTTGTTTTTGATCCAAAACACCTAAGCTTGTCTGTGTGAGGTTGGCTAGGTTTTCTATAAATGCAAACTTACTTTATATGAAAGTATCCCTTTGTAAATTCCTTGTCATTATTATAGCAGTAGATAAAACAGTTCAGTTTGTCATTGACACTTTATCTCAAATGTTGGCTAGCTATTAGGAAAGGCCTTAAAGAAATTGAATTGCTATTTAAAAACCTCCCAACAAACAAAAGTCTAGTTCCAGATGGCTTCACTGGTCAATTTTATCAAACACTCAAAGAAGAGTTATTACTAATCCTTCTCAAACTCTTCCAAAAACAGAAGAGAAGGAAATACTTCCAAAATCATTTTATGAGTCCAGCATTACCCTGATCCCAAAACCAGACAAAGACACCAAAAGAAAAGAAAGTTATAGACCAATATCCCCAATGAACATAGATGTAAAAATCCTCAAAAAAAAATATTAGCAAACAGAATTCAACAATATACTGAAAGGATCATACACTGTGATCAAGTGAGATTTATTCCAAGGATCCAAGGATGTTACAGTGTCCACAAATCAATTACTATAATTTACCACATTAACAGAGTGAAGGCTGAAAATCATATGATCACCTCAATAAATGCAGAAAAAAAGCATTTGACAAAACTCACCAACCATGTATGATTTTAAAGACTGAACAAAATAAGTATAGAAGGAACATGTTCAATATAAAAAGATATATATATATATATACACACATATATATAAAATATATACATCAAGCCCACAACTTGTTATATATAATACTCAGTAGCATAGTAACAGCATACTGAATAATGAAAAGCTGAAAGCTTTTCATTTAAGATTAGGCCCAAGACCAGGATGCTTACTCTGGCCAATTTTATTCAATATAGTATAGGAAATGCTATCCGGAACAATTAAGTAGGAAAAAGAATTTTAAAAAATCTAAACTGGAAAGAATGAAGTAAAATTGTCACTATTGGCAGATGGCATGATATTATATATAGCAAACCCTATATACATGATATTATATATAGCAAACCCTATATTATATATAGCAAACCCTATATAAAACAGTTTCCACCAGAAACTGTTGGAATTAATAAATTTGGTGAAATTGCAGGATACAAAATCTTTATACAGAAATCTATTGCATTTCTATACACTAATAATGGATGACCTATGAGAAAACAATTTCCATTTATAATTGCATCAAAAAGAATAGAATACTTAAGAATAAATTTAACCAAGGAGGTTAAAGACCTGTACAGTAAAAATTACAGGACACTGATGAAACAAACTGAAGAAGATACAAGCAATAATCCATGCTCGTGAATTGGGAGAATTAATATTGTTAAAATTTCCATACTACCCAAAGCAGTCTATAGCTTTAATATAATTCCTTTCAAAATTCCTATGGCATTTCCACAGAAATTGAACCAGTAATCCTAAATTTGTATAGAGTCACAGAAGACCCCAAGGAGCCAAAGCAATTTTAAGAAAGAAGACTAAAACTTGAGGCATCATACTCCCTGGTTGCAAACTGTATTACAAAGTTGTAATCGTTGAAACAGTATTGCATTGGCAGAAAAACAGGTACATCGATCAGTGGAACTGAATAGAGAGCCCAGAAATAAACCAGCACACTTGTGGTCAATTAATCTATGACAAGCCAAGAACACACAATGGTGAAACAACTGTCTCTTCAATAAACAGTGTTGGGTTAACTCAGTTATTCTTATAAACAAAAATTACCTCAAAATGTATTAAAGACTTGAATGCAAGACCTGAAGCTGTGTATCTTCTCAACGAAAACATAGATAGTGAGATCCTTGACATAGGTCTTGGTGATGATTTTTTGGATTTGACATCAAAAGCAAGGACAAAAGCAAAAATAAGTGGGACTACATAAAACTGAAAAGCTTTTTCTGAACAAAGGAAACCATCAACAAAATGAAAAGGCAGCACCCTACTGAATGGGAGAAAATATCTACAAGTTGTATGTCTGATGAGGGGTTGATATCCAAAATGTATAAAGAATTCATATAACTCAGTATCAAAACAACAACAGAGTTCCATTTTAAAAATGGGCAGGAGTTTCACATTGTGGCTCAGAGGGTAAAGAACCCTACATAGTGTCTGCGAGTTTGTGGGTTTGATCCCCAGCCTTGCTTAGTGGGTTAAGGATCTGGTGTTGCCACAAGCTGAAGCGTAGATAGCTGATGCAGCTCAGATCTGGCGTTGCTGTGGTGTAGGCTATGGCTACAGCTCTGCTTTGACCCCTAGCCTGGGAACCTCCATATGCCACAGGTGTAGCCCTAGAAAAGAAAATAAATAAAATTAAAAATGGGCAGAAGATCTGAATAGACATTTTTCCAAAGATGACATACAAATAGCCAACAGGCCCATTAAAAAATGCTTAACATCACTAATGAATGGGTAAATATATATCAAACTCCAATGAGCTGTCCCCTCACATCTGTCAGAATGGCTTTTATCAAAAAGACAAGAAATAACAAATGCTGTTTAGGATGTGGAGAAAAGGGAACCCTTGTACCCTGTTGGTGGGAATGTAAATTGGTTCAGCCACTATGGAAAACTGTATGGAGGTTCCTCAGAAAACTAAATGTAGAACTATGACATGATCCCACAATTCCTCATCTGGGTATTTATCCAAAAAAGTGAAAACACTAACTTGAAAAGATATATACACCTCTGTGTTGATTGCATCATTATTTATAATGGCCAAGATATAGTACAACCTAAGTGTCCAGCAAGGGATGGATAAAAAAATGTGTATATGAATATGTGTATATTCAGTGGAATATTATTCATCAATTAAAAGAATGACATCTTATCATATGACAGTGTTGATGGACCTTAGGGCATTAAGCCTAGTGAAATAAGTCAGAGAAAGACAAATACTATATGACTCAACTTAGATGTGGAATCAAAAGCAAAATCAAACACAAGCTAATAGAAACAGGTTGGTAGTTGAACAGGCAGGGGATAGGGTAACTTTCAAAATGAGTGAAGAGAGTTAAAAGGTACAAACTTTTCCTTATAGATATGTCATGGGGATGTAATTTCCATCCCCATGATTATAGTTAATAACACTATATTGCATATTTGAAAGTTGTTGCAAGTAGATCTTTAAAGTTCTTATCACAAAAAATATAATTACATACAGTGATGGATGTTAATTAGACTTATTGTGGTGATTATTTTGCAGTATATACATTGTTGTACACTTGAAACTAATGTATGTTAATTATACCTCAATTAAAAAAATTTTCTTTAAATGTTCTTAGCTTTTAAGATGAGTCTAATCAGGTATATTTATTCTGCTGCTACTGCTTCTCCTCTCCTTGTCTTTTCTTTGTTAGCCTCTAAATATCACTCAATTATTTTAATTTTATCTTATGATTGAAATACTGTGGATTGTGTAATAACAATTTTCCTTTCACAAGGAATTAAACACATATAGGTTAATTGACTCCTAAGTAGCAATTGCACACTTTTACATAAATAGCTTGATTATTTTAACAGAGCAAATGAACTCTCCACTTGTCTCAGAATTGTATTTAATCATCCATTTATTTAATGCTTATTAAAGGCAATCATTTATCATCTCATTTCTTTTACTTGTTTGGGTCACATTATATGAAGGCAGCCTTGCATGCTCATTCAGTCTGTCTTCTGTTAACTCAGTTAATAGAAATGATGTCTTTATTATGAGCTAGCTGTACTTATCTTTTTGTTCTTGTGGCTGTGTTTTTGGTAAAAAAGCTTGTATTCTGACTGCATGTTTAAATGTTGAGCATTTTTTGAAAGTTTACACAGCAATATTTCATCTTTGCCATCTGTATAGAAAGGATGGTTCTTACTGGATTTGTCTAGTCTTTGAGAGCCAGAATTTGACTGTAAAGGTTGTTTGAAGTTAAGAGATTCAGGTATCTTAATTATAACTGAAATAATTAACTTAGAGTGCTCTACAAAAATACCACAAAAGAGATTATTGATACCTCACCACATAGAATGATGTATTTGGATCTTGTACAAATTTAAGCATGTGTATATAAAGACACGTAAAGCATGGTAATTATAAGTGGACTTAGTACCAAGCCAATGGTCACTAGTCCATTGCTGAATCTCATAATGCAGATTGGCTAGAAAACTTCCTTCTTCGTTGCTGGATTTTCCTTTTTGATTTCCTGTTACTTTCTTGCTCACTAATACTCTTAATTCCACGTTAGAATATGAGACTAGTCATTTCCCTATTTTGAATTGAGCAGCAAATTTGCAGATGCATTCAAGAAGCTTCAGTTATTATCTATTGCTGCTCCATAGATCCGTGCTGATGTGTGAACAGGATTCATGGCCTCTTTGAATGCAAACTGTGAAAAATTTCATGACGAAAAATATGAAAATTTCATGATGCAGAATTGAGTATTCTTTGACAGGGTGATTAAGTTTTCCACAAGAAGTAGGATCTTCACATATTTCATCAAAGCTATATAGATGCGAATCTTCCTCTACATTTATCACAGATGTATACACACACACAAGCTACAGGAGGCTTTTATGAAAGCACTCTCCCAACTTCTCCCTCTGCATTAGTAACTACACCAGCACCTTTTTACTTTCTTTTTGTTGTTATTTTCCTACATATCGCTAAACAAGTAATTGTACTACTACTTCCTGATTATTCAGTTTTGTATATTACCTTTGAATTCCCACTATCAAAGCTTTTACCACCCTCATAACTACTGTATACACACACATTTCTGTCCCCCATCCTATGTATACAGGAGTTAAAACGTTATTTGTTTTCTTTGTTTCCAGTGTCCCCATTATTAAGTTATTTCCAAACTCAATCAGTTTAACTAAAACACTCGAGTTACTCTACTATTTACAACTTTTTGGACATTTCTCTCCCAGAGTCCCTTGCCCCGCCCCCAGTCAGGCCTGGTGTTCCTCAGGTCTGCTCCTTAGCTCTCATCTTATCCTCCTCCTTCACCATTATCCTGGGAGAGGATGCTTTTCCTTTCTTTGGGGTTGTTGGTCCTGTTATCAGGAGCCCATTTCTTCTGTTTACCTGTTTATACCTTCGTTTGGGCAGAACATCTCCTTCCATAGCTTTCCATGAAAGGTGCGCGAGAAGTTAAGTTTTCAAGACCTTGAAAATTTTAAAATCCTTTTTTTCTATGCTTATATATAATTTCCCCAGGGATTCATACCTAGTTTTGAAATACTTTTCCCTCAGAATTTTGAAGAAATTACTTGATTCTAGTTTCTGGTTTTGCTGTAGGAAGTTCACTATCATCGTTGCTATTATTTTTTTGGCTGCACCCTCAGCATACAGAGGTTCCCAGGCCAGGGACTGAATTCAGGCTGATTCTGTGACCTACACCACAGCTGCAGCAATGGTGGATCTTTAACCTACTGTGCCACAGAGGGAACTCTGCCGCAGTTTTTTGGTTTTTATTTTTTATTTTTAGGGCTGCACCTGCAGCATATGGAAGTTCCCAGGCTAGGGACTGAATCAGAGCTGCAGCTGCTGGCCTGCACCACAGCTTAGCCACACCAAATTCAGATCTGAGCCGCATCTGTGACCTACACTGCAGCTCGTGGCAATGCCAGATCCTCAACCCACTGAGTGACGCCAGTGATCAAACCCACATCTTCATGGATACTATCAGGTTCTTAACCTGCTGAGTCACAATGAGAACTCACTGCCACAGTTATTTTTAATCTCTAAACATATCTATGAATAAATTTAGTATCTCCTTTTTTTCTCTATTGTTTTAACATTTTAAAATAACATACTTGATGTGAATCTGTTCATATACTTTGTGGGTTCTTTCATTTGGGGTTATGGGAATTTTTTTTTAATGGCCTACACTCACAGTATATGGAAGTTCCTGGGCTAGGGACTAAATCTTAGCCACAGCTGTGACCTATGCCACAGCTACAGCAGTGTCAGATCCTTTAACCCACTGTGCCAGGCCAGGGATCAAACCTTTACCTTTGCAGCAATCTGAGCCTCTATAGTAGAATTCTTTTTTTTTTGTCTTTTTTGTCATTTTTTAGGGCTGCACCTATGGCATGTGGAGGTTCCCAGGCTAGGGGTCGAATTGGAGCTGTAGCTGCAGGCCTACGCCACAACCACAGCAACACCAGATCCAAGCCACATCTGTGACCTACACCACAGCTTATGGTTAACCCACTGAGCAAGGCCAGGGATCGAACCTGCAACCTCATGGTTCCTAGTCGAATTCGTTAACCGCTGCACCATGACGGGAACTCCTATAGGATTCTTAACCCACTGCAACACAGCAGGAACTCGGGGTTATAGGAATCTTGCACTGTTTGTGTACTTATTTCACCTCCTCTCCCCTCTTTTCTCAAGTCTTCCTTTCTAGAGATATTATTATTATTCGGATGTTGAATTTCTTGTATTGATGCTCTGATTTACTTATCTGTGTATCTATGGTTTGACCTATATTACGGGAGGTTTCCTAATCTTTGTTTCAGTTCTCCTATTGAGATTTTTAGAGTTCCTTATGTTATTCTGTTTATGTAGCAATATATTCTTGTTTCATTGATGTAATATATTTTTATAAAGCTGAGAGCATTAATAATAGGTTTTCTTTAAGTTTTAAAATTTCCTTCCAAGTTTCTTTCCTCTGTGCGTTTGTTTTGTTTTCAGCCTCTGATGTCTGAGGATTTCTTAGTGTATCTGATGACCCTGAGTTAGTGGCTTTTGTGTAAGAGAATGGAGCACTTTAAAAGCTGATCGGGGAGTTCCCACTGTGGACAGCGTTAATGATCCAGCTTGTCTCTGCGTTGCCAGTTCCACCCTTGGCCCGCTGCAGTGGGTTAAGCACCTGCAGTTGCCGCAGCAGTGTCATAGGGTCACAGCTGTGATTGAAATTCATCCCTGGCCCAGGGAACTTCCATATGCCACAGGTGTGGCCAAAAAAGAAAAAAGAAAATGCTGATTAGAAGCTCTGTTAAGAGTCGATGTTGTCACCAGAGGACCTCAGCACAGGATAATATTGCATGGCTGTTTCATTGAGAAACTTCCAATGTCCCTGTGTTTGGATTTTGTTCTTTACCTGGTCAAATTCCTGGGTAAAGAAGGCATAAGACAGGCTTCACTGAGTTCTGTATCTGTGGGGGTGGGAGGCAGGGTCAGTATTCAGTGTGACTGCTCCCTGAAGGTTTGCAGTAGTGGTACCCTTGTCCTCCTCTCCGCTTGGTATCCTATAATCTCTCACCTTAATCAGGAAAATGAGAAATAAGGAAGTTATTTCAGTGCTATTATGCATATTGGGTTTACTCTTCTAGTCTTCTGCGGGGGAGGTGGGGTGGGTGAGGATGAAATGTAACCAACCTGTAGGGAATGGAAGAGGGTCGCTGAAGCTCTGACTACTTCTCAGATAGATTTTAAGCCTCCTTCTGTTTTCAATATTCCCTTTATTCTCACTTCTAAAAATAACTTGTGGTACCACTGTGGAGCCTTTAGGAGCTAAGTGGTTAGATTGTCTTGTCCTTGGTTTTCTCCCACCTTTGGAGAGAATCAGCGGTCTCAGCTTTATTAAACTAGTTACCACTTGTCCTCTGGTTTCCGAGTTTTTACTGCCGGTGTTTCCTCTGGGTCTCCTTTATATCATTGGTTCTTTTTTCTTAGCCATTTTCTTATAGTAGGATTTTGTAATTAAGATGTCTTATAAACTACCCTTCCAACAAAAATTATATTTTAACAGTCTCCCTGGTCAGTAAATATACTTCCACATCAACATTTTAATGACTGTGCCAGGTCTGGTAGCGGAAGATGGTTTAGATTGTCAGGTCCCTCTGCATTATTTCTCGATCCTTGCCCACACACAACAAAGATTTGGAGATGCAGGTGGTCTGGCATTTTGCAAATTTATTAAAGCAAAAGTACATTTTCAGAGAGAGAGAGGAGAGAGAGAGAGAGCGCTCACATACTCACATGTTAAAAAAGAGCCCAACTCATTTTAAGTTGTTTTTACATCCCCATGAGGTCTGCGTGGAAACTGAATTTCTCCGGCCCCAGTCCCCTATGCCATGCCATGCAGTGAGGGCTGAGTGTTGTTTGGTCTCTGTATGGGGCATATTTGGTCTTCTGGTTGGATTCTGGCAGGATACCTTGTTTGCATGGGGAACAGGTTATAGAGAGGCAAGGTGAGAAATGGGTGACATTGCTTCCCTACCAGGCTGTCCAAGGTGGGGAAAGGGGCATTACAGTGAGACATGGCCAGAAGCTTTTGAGTTTAATCTTGAAAGGGACTTGAAGCCTGTAACAACTACATAGAAATTGATTTTTAGAGATCTGAAGTGTCTCCAGTTGTTGTGAACACCGATTGTTATAAGCAATATTGCAAAGAATCTCCTTCTAGCTGAATTTTATATCATTATTTTGCTTAAATACAAAACAAAAAAAATCATGAATCCTGTCTTAAAATGTTTCTTACAAAATGACATCTTATTTCCAATAGTATGAGGATGTTTCCTCTTCTACTGTAGACCATTTTGTGTGAACATTCCATCTAACAACTTTTCCCACCAGATAGTAAATTCTTTGTATGTTTAGTTCATCCTGTTTGCCTAGGCGCTGTCCGGAACAGGGTAGGCAAGTTTGCTAAGAAGACCTATGCATAGTAAGTGAATTTTTGTCCTTTTGTTTATAAAACTTCAAAGAACAAGGGCCTGGTCAAGGAAGCAGGATGTAGTACATTTTAAATATTTTACTTTCATCACTTTGAGTTACTTTGAGGGAACTCAGGTCATAAAGTTGTAAGATTGAGAACCAGATTTAAAAAGAAGGAAGCCAGCATGGCACGGTGACGTATAGGCTTATCAACACCCACTGCACCTGGATGACAAGTAGTGCTAAGGCATTCATGCAGGCCGACATGTAACACATGGCTTTAAATACAAGATACTAACATGAACTGTATTAAATTTCACTTGATTGTGCAATTTAACTTAAGGATGAACACCCTATTTTATAGAAATAATAAACACCTCTTGGGATTAATTTGTGGTGGGATTCAATAAATATTTGCTTAATCTAGTCCAGTTTTCTCAAAGTGGACTCTGCACATCACCTAAGAATCAGATGGGGTCGTGCTGAACGTGCCCTTCCCATGGCTCACTTGAGACCCCTAGAGTTGGAATCACTGTGCGTGGACCACGATTCTGAATAAAACATTATCTTCATGGGTTGCGATTGATATGTCTTCTAGAGATTAAAATACAAGAAACTGCTGGAGAAAGGTGTACCTCTTATATAAATTTGAAAAATCTAATGAAATATTAGTATGCATGTTTGGAGGAAATCCTGATAAATTGGTCTGGAAGTTCCTGTTGTGGCTCAGCAAAGGCAGCTAGTATCCATGAGGATGAGGGTTTGGATCTGGCATTGATGTGGCTGTGGCCAGTAGCTACAGCTCCGATTTGGCCCCCTAGCCTGGGAACTTCCATATGCGGCCCTAGAAATACAAAAAAAAAAATTAAAAAGTAAACAAATTGATTTAGCATAGTTAATTGCTTTTTTCTTCAATTATTGTGCTATAAGAACCCAACTAAATGTAATAGAGAAAGTCAGGAGAAATCATCACAGATCATCTTCTAAACTCATTCTGTGACATAACCAGTAGCTGGAGGCACTAATTTGTAGTTAAAAAAATACCAAATGCACACGGTAGATACCCATTGTGTATACTGCACTTCTGATCTAGAATTTCAATTTTTTAACCCAACATCTTTTAGATAATATTTGTATTGAAATTTTATTTAACTCTAGGCAAATTGGATGTTTTGAGAGATTTTAAATCAAAAATTGCTCAGAGTGACAATTTATACAGTTACGAAGCATGTGTGAGAGCTCTTAACTGTAACCCCTAAAACCTAATTGGTGTTAATCCATGCCTCCTCCTTGAGCATCATTACTTTCCAAAAGTAGTGGAAAAGAAAAAATATGAAAACTATCTCAGTGGTATGTTACCCTATGTTATGAAACATTGTCTTACTATTGAAAAGGTAAACCATCAGATTTTCCCAATAACATTAGCTAACATCTATCAAGTTTTTACTATGTAACATACACACTCTAGGCTCTTAATGTGAGGTGGGTACTAAAATTATCCCCATTTCGATGATAGGAAGATGAAGCATAATGAGATTATTTGTAAAGTTATTCAATGTTAACTCACTGATAAACAGTGAAGACTACTTTTGAACCCAGAAACACCTTTATGTCGACGTCATGTCTACTAAAATGTCTTTCACTGAAGATGTGGAATCAGCGCTTTTGCTTGCAGAAACTAATCAGGAGGATATAGCTTTTCAAACATATCTTGAAAACTGATTTTTCATCTTCCTACTCAATTTCTAATGATTTCTTTAAAAATACGTAATATACCTAAAGAGGACCCCTAAAGTAAAGAGACTGGTAGAAAGTTTTAGGGCCCAGTCTGGGTTTAAATGTTGACCTCATGATTTATTAGCTGTGTGCAGATCACTTAAACTTCAAGCCTTAATTTTCTCATCGGAAAATGGGAATGATAGTATTTACCCACAACAGTACCATACAGAGTGAAGATAATCTATATAATAGTGTCTTATTAGACTCCTTGCACTCAGTCAACACAACTATTTTGACCTAATGTGTAAACTTACCCTGAAAGGATTATGAGCATTTCTGTGTGAGACCTATATGTTATATAGAGCATGTAAAATTTAGTATCGAAACATCAGAATATGTTTTGTGTTTAAATCTTTAAGTATCATGAATACTTAATATTTTGTTTAATATCATTATTTGGGCACAAGATTGTGGCTGGGCTATCCGCCAGATACTTAAACTGACTCTTTCTTCTTTTCAGCAAACTTCCTTGATAACATGCTTTTGCGAAGTTCAGGAAAATTGAATGTGGGCACCAAGACAGAGGATGGTGAGAGTACAGCCCCCACCCCTCGTCCAAAGATCTTGCGATGTAAATGCCACCACCACTGTCCAGAAGACTCAGTCAACAATATTTGCAGGTTGGTCACAGAAATTATTTAACTATAGTTTTAACAAGAGGTCATTCTTTTTTGACCATTGAATTGTAGGCTAGTGTTTCTAAGAACACATTTTGGGGAATAGCGCCTAACTCCATTAACTCTCAGAGCTGCGCCTCTATGGTCTGAAATATTGAATTGCATTTTGCCCTGAAATGTGTTCTGAGATTCTTCTTACTCCACACATCGCGTGTGCACACAAAGCGCGGATCCCAGGGCGTTTGTCAAGGAGCAAGAACCAATTATTTACTTTCAAAAGACTTCAACCCAGAAGGTGTCGAATGTGTGGGGGTTTTCTTTGTTTTAACGACTGATTATGTCACGTTGAGGCATGCTGGACTGCAGTGCAGGTTCTCTGTCGTGGGAGAGAGAAGCTTGGCATGTAGAAGGAGGCAGGGAAGGATTTGAGCCTAAAGACAGGGTGGGTATGACTGTGGCCTGAGAGGATGCTTAAGCCAGAGGGGCAGTGGAGATTGTGTGATTTGATTTGCGTTTTTGAAAAATTGTCTTTGCTGCAGAATATCACATGTACTAGAGGGATACGAAAGTGAATTCAAGGACAACAGCAGCCAATAAGAGAGACAGAGAAGTGGATTCAAGGACAGTTCGTGTTAAAAGTTAGGGAAGCTTCTTACTTTCATTGTAATAGTATTATACTCCTGCATTGCTTCATTACTTTAAAAAGACTGAATTTTCATTTGTTCTCTTCGTTTTATGACTGTCTCATGGGCAGAGGTTCATTTCTGAAAGCAATAAAGGATTCATTTGGTTCATAAAGGAAGAATTAAATCACCAAAGCTGTTCTTGATATGATCATCCGTTAAAATAAAGCCAAATAGTTGATAAAACCCTATTAAATCATAAAGGATTTTTTTTTAAGTTAAAAAAAGTTCATGTGAGAGAAATGATCTTGGCCCAGGGTGATGCTGGATGTGTTGGGGAAATGTTTAGAAGAAAAGCTTTATGTTGATGGCATAAACACAAACATATACAGGAGGCCGCCAGGAGGGGTTTCATAAGTTTGCAGTGTACATTGATGTGCATATTGCAAGCTTTTGATGATAGACGATGAGCAAAATAAGAAAGTTTCAATCTGAACATGCTAAATTTACAGTTTTTGACATATCCAAGTGGAGATCTCAAGGAACTGGCAGTAGAATATGGATTTGAGCTCAGATAAGAGGTTGGGGAGAGAGTATTAAATGGGTAGAAAATTAGTCAGTTTTTGATGTGAAATAAGCAATCTTCAGAGGACAGTGGCTTACAACAGAGGACTTTTTTTTTTTTTTTTTTCATTTCTGGGTCTACCCATGGACTGTGGCTGTCCTGGGCTCTGCTGGGCTGGTGGGCTTGGCTTCAGGCAGCTGCTTGAGCTCAGACCTGCTCCCAATGTTTCTTCATTCTTCTAGGACCAGCAGCAACACAAGGCCTACTCTTTTTCATATAAGTTTGAGGAAGCAACTTTTTATTATTACTTAATGAATTTTATTATATTTATAGGTGTACAACAGTTATCACAACCAAATTTTCTAGCATTTCTGTTCCAAAACCTCAGTGCATCCCCCCACCTCTCTACCAGTCTGATTTGGAAACCATAAGTTTTTCAAAGTCTGCAAATTGGTATCTGTTCTGCAAAGAAGTTCATTGCGTCCTTTTTTTTTTTTTAGATTCCACATGTAAGTGATAGCATTTGATGCTGGTGTCTCATTGTCTGACTGACTTCACATAGTATGGTAATTTCTAGGTCCAAACATGTTGCCGCAAAGGCCATTATTTCTTTGCTTTTAATGGCTAAGTAATATTCCATTGTGTATATGTACCACATCTTCTTTATCCACTCCTCTGTCGATAGACATTTAGGTTGTTTCCATGTCTTGGCTATTGTATAGAGTGCTGCGATGAACATTGGAGTACATGTGTCTTTTCGAGTCATCGTTTTCCCTGGATAAATGCCTAGGAGTGGAATTGCTGGATCAAATGGTAATTTTATCTTTAGTTTTCTAAGGTCTCTTCATACTATTTTCCACAGTGCTTACACCAATTTGCACTGTCACCAACAGTAAAACAACGTTCCTTTTTCTCCATACCCTCTCCAGTACTTATTGTTTGTACATTTTTTGATGATGGCCATTCTGGCTGGTGTAAGGTGGTATCTCATTGTGGTTTTGCTTTGCATTTCTGTGATAACTGGTGATGTTGAACATGTTTTCATGTGTTTTTTTGGCCATCTGTATGTCTTCTTTGGAGAATTGTCTGTTTAGATCTTTTGCCCATTTTTTGATGGGGTTGTTTGTTTTTTTTGGTATTGAGCTGTAGGAGGTGTTTATAAATTTTGGAGATTAATCCGTTGTTGATTCATTTGCAAATATTTTCTTTCATTCTGTGGGTTGTCTTTTCATTTTGTTTAGGGTTTCCTTTGCTGTGCAGAAACTTTTAAGTTTAATTAAGTCCTAATTGTTTATTTTAGTTTTTATGGTCATTATTCTAAATAGTGGATCTGAGAAGATATTGCTGTCATTTATGTTGGAGAGTGTTTAGCCTATGTTTTCCACTAACAATTTTATGGTATCTGGGCGTATATCTAGGTCTTTAATCCATTTTGAGTTTATTTTTCTATATTGTGTTAGGAAGTGTTCTAATTTCATTCTTTTACATGTGGCTGTTAAGTTTTCCCAGCACCACTTATTGAATAGGCTGTCTTTTCTTCATTGTATATTCTTGCCTCCTTTGTCATAGATGAGTTGACTATAGGTGTGTGGGTTTAATTCTGGGTTTTCTATCTTGTTCCACTGATCTATGTTTCTGTCTTTGTACCAATATAATATGGTTTTGATAACTGTAGCTTTGTAGTATAGTTTGAAGTCAGGGAGCCTAATTCCTCCAGCTCCATTTTTCTTTTTCAGGATGTCTTTGGCTATTCTGGGTCTTTTGTGCTTCCAAATAAACTTTAAAATATTTTGTCCAGGTCTGTGAAAAATGTCCTTCACAATTTGGTAGGGATTGCCTTGAATCTGTAGATTGCCTTGGGTAGTATATTCATTCAATATTGACTCTTCCATCTAAGATCGTGGTATGTCTTTCCATCTGTTTGTGTCATACTTGATTTATTTCATCAGTGTCTTATAGTTTTCAGAGTACAGGTCTTTTGTCTCTTTAGGTAGGTTTATTCCTAAGTATTTTCTTCTTTTTGAAGTGATGGTGAACAAGATTGCTTCTCGAATTTCTCTGTCTCATCTTTCATTGTTAGTATATAGAAATGGAGGTGATTTCTGTGTATTAATTTTGTATCCTATGACTTTGTCAAATTCCCTGATGAGATCTAACAGATTTCTGATAGAGTCTTTAGGATTCTCTAGGTATAGTATCATGTCATCTGCAAATAGTGATAGTTTTACGTCTTCCTTTCCAATTTGGATTCCATTTATTTCTTTTACTTCTCTGGTTGCCATGGCTAGTACTTCGAAAACTATGTTGAATAGTAGTGGCGAGAGCAGACATCCTTCTCTTGTTCCTGATTTTAGTGGGATTTCCTTCAGCTTTTCACCATTGAGAATGATGTGAGCTCTGGATTTGTCATAGATGGCCTTTATTATGTTGAGGTAGGTTCCCTCTGTGCTCTCTTTCTGAAGGGTTTTTATTAGAAATGGGTGTTGGATTTTGTCAAAGGCTTTTTCTGCATCTATGGGGAGGATCATATGGTTTTTATTCTTCAGTTTGTTACTGTGGTGTATCACACTGATTGATTTTCAGATAATGAAGAATCCTTGCATCCCTGGGATAAATCCCACTTGATCATGATGTATAATCCTTTTAATGTATTGTTGGATTCGGTTTGCTAGTATTTCATTGAGGATTTTTGAATCTATGTTCATCAGTGAAATTAGCCTATAATTTTCTTTTTTTGTGATATCTTTGTCTGGTTTTGGTATCAGGGTGATGGTTGCCTCATAGAATGAATTTGGTAGTGTCCTTTCCTCTGCAATTTTTGGATTAGTTTCAGAAGGATAGGTGTTAGCTCTTCTCTGAGTACTTGATAGAATTCACCAGTGAAGCCATCTGGTCCTGGACTTCTGTTTGTTGGAAGTTTTTTAATCACATTTTCAGTTTCAGTACTTGTGATTGGTTAATTCATCTTTTCTATTTCATTTTGGTTTAGTCTTGGAAGATTGCACTTTTCTAAGAATTTGTCTATTTCTTCTAGGTTTTCTGTTTTATTGGCGTATAGTTGCATGTAGTAATCTCTTATGATCCTTTGTATTTCTGTGATGTCCATTGTTACTTCTCCTTTTTCATTTCTAATTTTATTGATTTGAGTCCTCTTTTTTCCTTGATAAGTCTGGCTAAGGGTTTATCAATTTTATTGATCTTTTCAAAGAACCAGTTTTTAGTTTCATTGATCTTTTCTGTGGTTTTCTTTGTTTCTGTTTCATTGATTTCTGCTCCAATCATTGCGATTTCTTTTCTTCTACTAACTTTAGGTCTTGTCTGTTCTTCCCTCTCTAGCTGCTTTAGATGTAAAGTTAGATTGTTTATTTGAGCTTTTTCTTGTTTCCTGAGGTAGGCTTGTATTGCTATAAACTTTCCTCTTAAAACTGCTTTTGCTTCATTTCATAGGTTTTGGAGTGTCATATCTTTGTTGTTATTTGTTCCTAGGTATTTTTTTATTTCCTTTGATTTCTTCAGTGATCCGTTAGTTGCTTAGTAGCATGTTGTTTAGTCTCCACGTATTTGTGTCTTTTGCAGTTTTTTTCTTGTTGATTTCCAGTTGCATAGCATTTTGCTCAGGAGATGCTTGAAATGATTTCAATTTTCTTAAAGCTACTGAGGCTTTGATTTGTAGCCCAGGGTGTGATCAATCTTAGAGAATGTTCCCTGTGCACTTGAGAAGAATGTGTATTCTGTTGCTTTTGAATGAAATGTCCTATAAATATCTATATAGTCCATCTAGTCTAATGCTTCATTCAGAGCCTGTGTTTCCTTATTGATTTTCTGTCTGGATGATCTATCCATTGCTGTAAGTGGGGTGTTATAAAGTCCCCCACTATGATGGTGTTATTGTTGATTTCTCCTTTTAAGGTTTTAGCAGTCGCCTTATATATTGTGGTGATGCTATGTTGGATGCATAGATATTTAAAATTGCTTTGATCATTATGTAATGTCCTTCCTTGTCTCTTAAAATATTCTTTATTTTAATATCTATTTTGTCTGATGTGAGTATTGCTACTCCAGCTTTCTTTTGAACCCCATTTGCATAGAATATTTTCTTCCATCCTTTCACTTTCAATTTGTATGTGTCCCTAGAAGTGAAGCAGCTCTCTTGAAGACAACATATATATGGATCTTGTTTTTGTACCCATTCAGCCAGTCTATGTCTTTTGGTTGGGGCATTTAGTCCATTTACATTTAAGGTAATTGTTGATATGTATGTTCTTATCGCCATTTTATTAACTGTTTTGGATTTGGTTTTGTTGCTCTTTTTTCTTCGCTTCTTCTCTTGTTCTCTCTTCTTGTGGTTTGATGACTATCTTTAGTGTTGTATTTGAGTTGATTTTTTTTGTGTGTGTGTATCAATTGTAGATTTTTGATTTGCAGTTGCCCTGAAGTTTTGATTTAGGAATCTATATAAATACAAGATTGTTTTAAGCTGTTGCTCTCATAATTGCAAGTGCATCTCCAGTGTCCTGCATTTGTACCCTCCTGTTTTCACAATTTCTGACTTTGGTAGCGTAATTGTGCATGAGTGATTTCCTATCTTTACTGTATATATGCCTTTACTGATCCACCTTTTTCATTTGAGGTATTTTTGTTTCTAGTTGTGGCCTTTTTTTTCTGCCTAGAGAAATTCTTTTAGTATTTGTTGTAAAGCTGGTTTAGTGTTGCTGAATTCTCTTAGCTTGTGCTTATCTGTAAAGCTTTTGATTTCTCCTTCAGATCTGAATGAGAGCCTTGCTCGGTAGAGTAATCTTGGTTGGAAGTTTTTTCCTTTCATCATGTTAAGTATATCATGCCACTCCCTTTTGGCCTGCAGAGTTTCAGCTGAAAAATATGCCATTAACCTTATCAGGGTTCTCTTGTGTGTTATTTGTTTCTTTTCCCTAGCTGCTTTCATTATTTTCACTTTGTCTTTAATTTTGGTCAGTTTGATTAATATGTGTCTCAGGGTGCTTTTGATGTGACCTTTTTGCAGACAATAGAGTTGTAGCCTCTCGTAGTTCTGCTTTCTGCCTCCCTTGTGGCTGAAGTTGCTATGGGGCTTGCTGTAGGCTTCCTGGTGGGAGGGTCTGGTACCCACCCACTGGTAGGTGGGGCTGATTCCTCTCCCTCTGGTGGGTGGGGCTTTGTCTCTGGGTGAGATTAGAGGTGGCTGTGTGCCTGGGGGTGTCTTTAGGCAGCCTGTGTACTGATGGTTGGGGCTTTGATCCACCTGGATTATTGTTTGGCCTGGAGCTTCTTGGCACTGATGGGTGGCGCCAGATTGTCCCAAAATGTCCACCTCCAGAGAAATGCAACCTGATGAATATTCCTGAGATCTTTGCCTCCAGTGCCCTTCCCCACAACAAGCCACAGTCACCCCCAAATTCCCAGTAGATCCTCCAAGAACTGCAGTCAGGTCCGACCCAGATTCCCATGGAGCCTTTGCTCCAGTGCACATGAAAGTCTGTGTGCGCCTTTCAGGAATGGAGTCTCCATTTCCCCCAGTCCCGTGGAGCTCTGGTGCACAAGCTCCACTGGTTTTCAATGCCAGATGCTACAGGGGCTCTTTCTTCCAGTGCCAGATTCCCTAAATGTGGGGATTTGACGTGGGGCTCAGAACTGTCACTCCTGTAGGTAAGTCTCTGTGATACAGTTACTTTCCAGTCTGTGGGGCTTCCCACCCGGGAGGTATGGGGTTGCTTATATTGAGTAATCACCTCTCCTACCTCTTGATGTGGCCTCCTCTTTGTCTTCTGGAGTAGGGTATCTTTTTGAAAGTTTCCAGTCCATTTGGTTGAAGATTGTTCAGCATTTGGTTGTAATTTTGTTGTTTTTATGAGAGAAGTTGAGCTCCAGTACTTCTAGTACACCATCTGCAAGGATCTGGAATCAGGTCCATGCTCCCAGGGGCCACTTGGGAGCCCCCAGTGTACTGTGCACATGAGCTCACTGCTCTGGACCCAGCGTGGATGTCCAGGAAGCAAATTCCTAAAGCTTCTGCTTGCGTTGTGTCCTCTGACATTCCATTTACCAAATCAAGTGACCTATTCAAATTTAGAGTAGAAGGGAAGCAGTGGTTAGTGTGTGGCATGAAGAATTGAGAGCAGGGAGTTCCTGTCATGGCTCAGTGGTTAACGAATCTGACTAGGAACCATGGGGTTGCAGGTTCGATCCCTGGCCTTGCTAAGTGGATTAAGGATCCGGCATTGCTGTGAGCTATGGTGTAGGTCACAGACGTGGCTCGGATCCTGCATTGCTGTGGCTGTGGCCTGGGTTGGTGGCTACAGCTCTGATTAGACCCCTAGCCTGGGAACCTCCATATGCTACAAGTGCAGCCTTAGAAAAAGGCAAAAAGACAAAAAATAAAAAAAAAAGACTTGAGAGCAGTAATAGAACAATTCAATGTACCAGAGTAGGACTGAACCTTAAACTTTAATGCTTGGGTAAAGGAGGCTGTTCCCAGGATACTCAGAAGTAGCAATGAGTTATGATGTCATTGAAGGCAAGTTTACAAAGGGAGAAAATAAGGTCAGCTGTATTAGATGCTGTTAGGAGAAGAACTGAAACACAGCAATCAGATTTATTGACGTTGAGAACTGAAGTTTAGAAGTATTTAATGTGTAAGTAGTTATAGGGGCCAGATTGGAATGGGTTCTAAATTGTATAGTTTCAAACCTTTAATTTATGATAGCAAAACAAAGCAAAACAAAAATACTAATCTAGAACAATAGAACCTTTCAAAAAATTGTGAGTATACTGTGATAGTCAACATGCATCAGTTAACTTGTTGAAGCCAACAGAAAACTAATATTTACTGAGCTCTTCATACTACATGTATGTTTACTTTTACCCATTTTTAATCATCACAGCATTCCTGTAAATAATGTAGCATTATCTGTATTTTCCAGGTGAGAAATCTGAGGCTTTGAGAAGTTACTTAATTTTACTAGGTCACTCTTTCATGCCCAAATGATTAAAAAAAAATTGTGGCCAAGATTCTGAAGTCCTGAATTTTTAACCAATAGCTAACCCCCACACTCAAAGGAGCAGCAACATTCCTCTTGAATAAAATGCACATCATTTTGCTAACGAGGTATTGACTGCAGTTGAGTCTCCTGTGAACTGAGATCAATCATTTCTGAATCACAGGACCTTCTTTTGTTCCTGTACTTTAACACCTAAATAGATCTAGGCCTTTCTGCATCCATTCCTGTGAGCCCTCCAAATCAATACTTCTCGAGCTATATCTGATCAAGTTATCTCCAATAACTTGTGCACTATACTTTCTAAAGTACAATAAAAATGAATTATTAGAAAAAATAATTTAAAAATTACTTGCAGATTGCACGCTCCATTATTCTATTGGCTCTTAGATTCAACAGAGCTAAATTTATTACTATACAAGTTTCAGTTTCTGTGTTAACATTCTCACAGACCAGTAACAAGTAGTTTGCAAGGTAGCACCCCTTGAGTAACACTGCTCTTGATCTTGCACTCCTGGTCAAACAGTTCTGAAGACAAGGGTGCATTTGTTTCAAGCTTAGCTAAGGGCTGTTACCAGGCAGATCTTAGCCAAGCTGGGTGTCCTGGGTAGATCACATCCTCATGACTACTCCCTCTTTTGTAGAGAGAATAATCTAAAAAGTAGCCCAAATCAAAAGTGCATTATACTTAAAAGAGATTCTGAAATCCCACATGATAATTCAGGGAACACGTGCAAAGTTTAGAGGGTTTTTTGGTTTTGTTTTGTTTTTTAAACTCTTCATGATTACCAGCAGTCACTTGACCCAGCACTAGGGCCAGAGTCATTCTTGGCCTTGATTCCTATCAGGTGTAGATGTGTCTGCTTCCAAAATCCCTGCATGCATGTTAGAGGACATATGTAATGCAAATATATCATGCTGAATGCAGTATTAGAACCATTTTTAATATCCATAATTCAGAGTAAGGGATGAAGTCAAGGTCCTGTCTCCTTCAATATAATATCTATATTCTAAATACCTTTCAGGTGTTATTTTGTATTGTGTATTCCTCTTATTCCATTTCCAGATTCTATTCCTAGGACCTCAGACTATCACTCCATGCCTTGAAAGCAGCAGTCTCCTTAACTGTTTTTATATGACTTTCACCAGGACAATGTTCTGTCTTATTTTCCTGTCTTAGCAGGTGTGATCTCAGCCTTGTTTATTTTTTCTGTACATAATCTGATCCCCTTTATGTTTCTTTCCTTGTTTTACTTGACGTGGTCTATGATCGTCAATTTTTGTTCTTCTCTCATTATCTCCCTCTAGTTCCTCTACTCTCTCATACAAGTCTATCCAGTTTCAAAAAAAAAACTTTTTACTCCTTTTCAAGGTATTTTCAAATACTCATTTGTCTTACTGGATTTTGACCCAAAATTCTCCTACCTGGGGAGTTTTCAGAGTTTGTAGGTGTAATAAATCACCTTGGATATTTGCACAAAGGATGTGCAAATGACTGCCTAAATGAGGGATTACATAAATCTCCAGCTGTATCTTGAAGGGTCAAAGGGGCCAGAAGGGAAGGCTTAGGGGCTTAGTAGAAAGAACAGTATAGAGCTCTGTGCAACTATACTGAAAGAACCACTGAGGATTTTTGAGCAGGAAGGAAGATGTAAGATATATCAGGCAGTGCTCAGCAGAGCCCCTTATATAGAGCTTGTATTAACCCAGAGCTTCTAAGCCTCTTGCTGAATGTGGTATTATGTGCTTTCAGAGAGGTGCTCCTGACCCAGGTCTCGGAGTGATTAAAGTGAGCATTGTTCTCATTCATTTATCTTCTGTTCATCTAGTTTATCCCACTGCTGTCCAGGCCACATGGACATTAAGCTTTATCTTTTTTTTTTTCCTAGTAGAATTCCAGTAAAAGATGTTGCATTTAAAGCATTTCACTTATGAGCAATGGTGGGTCCTTCTTTAAAACTTATAATTGGCTTGGAAGAGGATACGGTTTCAAATTCACTTATAAAGTCTTTTTATAGGGTGTAACTGCTTTTGTGCCTCTTACTCACCGTAAATGATACTTAAATGGGCCCATTTTTTCTTGGACTTATTAGAAAGTGAAAAGGGTTGGGCTGACTTATTAGAAAGTGAATAGGGTTGGGCTCTCTTTACGGTTATACATAGAGATCCACTGAAGATATTTGAGCAAGAGGGGAAAATGTAAGATTTATCTGGCAGTGCTGAGCAGAGTGGGTTAGAGTCTAAAGACCAGAGAGGTCTCTCGAAGGATCTCAGAGCAGTCCAGGTGAGAGGTAGGGAGGATCTGCACAGAGTAGGGGTGGGGAATATGCAAGTGCTTGTTTACTATAATTGAGGCGAGTTCAGAAAATCTTGTACCTCGTAGAAAAAAACTGAACAAAAAACTAAATCATTTATATGGCTTCCAGAGAAGGATGAATGGTAGCTATACTTTTTTGAGGATAAAGAGGCCTCTCTCACACTGGAACTTCGTCATTAATGTTGTAACTTCATCTTCCTCCAGTGCTACAACCTCTCAGAGAAGTCAGACAAGGGGAGCAGTGAATAGTCATATCCATTTTACTCTCTTTCTGTCCTCCTCTATGGAAACCCACCCACCTAGGATGGTAAGAGGGGAAAAATAAATATAAACCATAGGATGCTGTTACTTTGGAAATTACCTTTGCTCAATATTCTTCTTTGCTTTTTCCCCAGTCGGTAGAAAGCACTTGATTAGCTTGTGATTTATGTCCCTACTGCTTGAAGCTGAATGGCTGTCTTTCTTAGGATTAGTGGCTTTCGTGGGCATTGAGCTCCCCCAAAGCACAGGCTGCATCTTCCTCACCCTTGCTTCTCAACATCTAACTCTGAGGCATAGTATGCTTAATAAGTGTTTGTGAAATTAAGCACTGTTCACAAAGCTCTAAGTTGCTTGAGCTGTTTTGGTTAACTGACTAAAATCTACATGATTTAAATGGCAACTCTGAAAGTTGTATGTATCTTTGACATTACTTGTTACTGAAAACTTTGAAAATTTTGTTCCCTTCAATGTGAAATAGATATTTTAGGAGACAGTGTTCTCAAGGACCTATTTATGGTTGACTTAAAACAAGCAGCCTTTCAAATAGATTCTGACTAAAATTTAAAAGAAATTTGAAAGAAATTTGAGTTTTTATTTCTCACATTCTAAAAAAATGGGATAAATAATTAGATTCAATTTTATTGGAATAAGTAAATTAATCAGTATAGAAAACTGTTAAACCAATGAGCAGATGCAGTCTAGCAAGTATCCATTTATTTAATCAGTTCTTATTTTATTAATGCCTTAAACTGTCCTGTCATTCTGATGGGTCAGATCAGATAAACTCTTTTTAACTAATACTTTAAAAATTATTTTATAGTTATATTAATGTTCATACAGATTTAAATTAGAAGAAAACTTCTCTAATGGTCCCTTCTCAACTGTGGTGGTTATGTTTCTGAATACCCTTAGGATTTGCAGTAATGAAGCATAAAATCTTAGTGGGTGAATAGAGTTAAAGGGACCAAGACTTGGGTCAACCTTATAAACACTGTACTCAGTAAAATAAAATAATAGGAGTTCCCGTCTTGGCTCCGTGGTTAATGAATCTGACTAGAAACCATGAGGTTGTGGGTTCAATCCCTAGCCTCCCTCAGTGGATTAAGAATCTGGCATTGCTGTGAGCTGTGGTGTAGGTCACAGATGCGGCTCTGATCCCACGTTGCTGTGGCTGTGGTGCAGGCCGGCAGCAGTAGCTCCGATTGGACCCCTAGCCTGGGAACCTCCATATGCCACGGGTTGGATTCGTTCCACTGTGCCACAACGGGAACTCCTCTTCTTGTTATCACTTTCAACACTCTGGAAACAACAGAGGGAATAATCAATGCAAAACACTTAAAAACTAAGCGTCAATATGGCAACCAGCAGCAGAATGTTGAAATAAGCCAATGGGAAGAGTCGAACATCTCTTGTGACGTTCAGCAGCCATCTGTTAGTGGCCGGTGACGTCGATCAGCTTTGACTCCAGAGCATAGTTGTGTTTACTTTTGTTCTTGCTTGAGAGTTGAAAGCTCTCAAGTAATTCTTAAGGCTCTGTAATTGTACTGCTGGTTTCCAGTTAGTGTCCCTTACTAGCTAGCAGTTTCAATAAGAAGCTTATAAATTGTTTTTGCTTTGCTGTAGATAATATGTACTTGAAATGGTTCTCTCCTCTCCTTGCTTGTCCTGAACTAAATATTTGATTTCCTATTCGAATTTATGACTTAGAGACACTGACTCTTTTCTCCAGGGTCTCTCTCCTTTTCTGTCCCCTCTTTTTATTTATTTATTTATTTATTTATTTATTTATTTATTTATTGCCTTTTTGTCATTTTAAGGCCGCACCCGCGGCATATGGAGGTTCCCAGGCTAGGGGTCGAATCAGAACTGTAGCCGCTGGCCTATGCCACAGCCACAGCAACGCAGGATTCGAGCCACATCTGCAGCCTACACCACACCTCACGGCAACGCCGGATCCTTAACCCACTGAGCAAGACCAGGGATCGAACCCGCAACCTCATGGTTCCTAGTCGGATTCGTTAACCACTGCACCACAACGGGAATTCCCCCTCTTTTTAAAATTTATTTTTTAACACTAATTTATAAAATTACGTGTTTCTTGTGGACAGCATTTTATTTCTGCTTGTTCATACACTAGAGTGTATGCTCCACCAAAAGTTTAGTTTCCATCCCCTCCTTATATTTTTAGTTTCCCTCTCTTTACAAACAAGGGAGTACATTTTTAAAGCTAGGGTTTACTCTCTTAGATGTTTCTTTACATTTCCCAGGACATCACAGGTAACATGCCACCAGCGTTACCAGCTTTTTCCTTGTCTCTTTTTTGATTCTTCTAAGTTGCCTGAAAGTACATTTCTGTATATTTAGATTTTGAGTGAGAGGATCTCATGATTATGGATAAATTCTTTTTTTCTTTTTTTAGATTTAACATATTCTATTAGACTTTTCTAGCTGCTCTATGATTTCCTAATGTCAGCACTTTAAAACGACTTTATTTCTAATACTTGCATCTTTACTTTTGTTGAGAAATGAAAGATATACACATAGACTGTGTAGGAAGGAATTGAAAAATCACATGGCTATTGTTTAGTTATATTGTTTAAAGTAAATTTCTAAGTGACAGCTTTTTTATTCATTGCCTTTTTTTATTTATTGCCCTCAGCATTTACAAGCTTTAGATTTTCATAGCAATTTCAGTAAATTGGCTAAAAGGCCCCCACGAATTCAGAGTGTGGGCAGTTTAGGGGCAGTCTTTCTTCTACAAGAATATTCATGCATTTGACCTTAGTCTGACAGAGATTTATCATTGGCCCTTCCTAGCCATTCATTAGTATGTTTGAACTTTACTGCCCTAGTTCTTGTAAACTGACGTGATTCGGATCACTTGAAGCTTACAACAAGTAAACAGTGCTAAGGGTGTTGATGATAATGGAAGGGCCAGTGCTGCTACCACTAATACAGAGTAGATAACACACAAGTTGTGGCTAACACTGTGCTCAGAGCTTTCTTCCCCTGACGTTTTAGCACTGTGTTGTCACATCTGTCTTGGACATTGAGCATGCGTATACATAAGAAAAATCTGGAGATACAGTTTAGTACTTTATTTCTTAGCACATGCAGTGGTGGCCTATGACTTACACTGGGAGTCTGCTGCTATTCATCATAAGAGCTTGCGAATCCAGTGATGTCTGTTTACAAATAGTTCTATATATAATAGTTCTTGTTTTTCAGTTTTAGTCCCAGGAGGGGCTTTTGGAAAATGTGTGGGAGTGAAGTAAGAAGTTCTTTATTTAAGGCCTAATTCTGTAACTGTTTATGATCTTATAAAAGTTTGTTAGACTCTCCTAACTTTACCCAATTGTGAAATAGTCTTACTTCCTATTGTCGAGAGGACTGAATGATCTAGAATAAGTGAAAGTTGTGTCCCATCATTACCCCACACCCAACTTAAGACTGGCCTGGTTCCCACAAAACCTGATGTTCTTCTGTGCCAGCCCTGGAGCAGAGGGTACCACGTGGCGGAGTCGTCTTAGTCACCTCACTTAGGCTGCGCTGATCCCAGCTCCTACCTCTCTTTAGTCTGTGGGCTTTAGTAAGAGAGAAATTTATTTCACTACCTCAGAGCAAGTAGAACCACAGTAAACATTCACCTGTACGGGTTCAACCCCCATGCTGTGCCTCTCGCTTAGCCGTATGGCCCTTGAGAAATTATTCAAGGAACCTGAGCCTCAGTTTCCCCGTCCAAAAGGTAAGCACTGTACTCCTACCTTCTGCTTAGAGTGGATTTCTGGATTCGTGAAGGTACTACCTGCAAAAGACCAAAGTGTTTAGTATTTGATATATATGGTTATTAATGTATGTGTTATATAGAAATTTTGGATCCTTCTTTTTTCACAAATTTCTGGACAGAGGAAATACTGCTGAGTATTTTATGATAACTGAGTCAACTTTCATAAAAGGAAGTTTGGGGATTCTTTAAACACATTGTAACCTGTCATGATCATTGACTTTCTTGTTTGCAATGAAACAAGTGATAAACATCTTCATTTCCTTCTACGCTAGACACACAGACACACACACTTACTTTGCCTGTTTGGTCTTTAGCACAGATGGATATTGTTTCACAATGATAGAAGAAGATGATTCTGGGATGCCTGTGGTTACTTCTGGATGTCTAGGACTAGAAGGCTCAGATTTTCAGTGTCGGGTAAGGAAGATAACTTAAATTCTACTTTGTAACCTTTCTTTGGCTAGATTTCAAACAGCCAGATTTCAAACAAGATAAAACAAGTATTGTTTTTTAGACTACGTAGTTTTTAGTAATTTGGAAAATAATTTGAAAATTCTTATTAGATCAATTCTCCCTTTTCATTTTTTTTCTTCCTTTTTTTTTTTCCCCTGGCTGGGCCCATGGCATGTGGAAGACCCCAGCAACCCAAATGGCTGCAGTGACAATGCCAGATTCTTAACCCACTGCAGTCCAAGGAAATTCCCCTCTCTTCATTTTGAAATCAAATATTCTTTTTATTTTTGCTGTTAACTTCTGACTCTGACTCAGATTGTCTTGCTCAAATCCAGTTTGCTTAATTGCGTTAAGCCATGCCTTCTTCCTCTCTTGATTCTATGCATTTTGGTTATTACAAATATAGTAATTTTGTTGAAATGTTAAGGTTGTGATTAGATAATACATGATAATTTGAAAGAAGTTACCTAATACAACATTGTCATCATGTTTGAATACATTTATCAAAATTTTGAGTTCTCTAAATAGTGTTAATTTTACTAGATTTAGATGATATGACTTTGAAATTTAGGGGAACTTATAATTCTTGGGTTCCATTTTAGGACACTCCCATTCCTCATCAAAGAAGATCAATTGAATGCTGCACAGAACGGAATGAATGTAATAAAGATCTACACCCCACACTGCCTCCACTGAAGAGCAGAGGTAAGCAGAGGAAGGCTTCCAGGCTGGAAAATCTTTAGGTATAAAGAAAACAATAACTCGAATTATTCTTTTCTAAATGTGTCTTCCTGTATTATTCCCTACTCCTAAGGCACGTTGACAGTGAAACTGTCATTCAAAGACGCGTGCAGGGAGTTCTCTGGAAAATAGTGACATGTGGCTTCACTGTTAAGGATCTTACTTCTGGAGTTCCCTTTGTGACTCAGCGTGTTAATAATCTGACTACTATCCATGAAGACGTGGGTTTGATTCCTGGCCTCACTTAGTGGGTTAAGGATCCGGCATTGCTGCAAGCTGCTGCATAGGTGGAAGTTGCGCCTCGGGTCTGGCATTGTTGTGACTGTGATGTAGGCTGGCAGCTGCAGCTCTGATTCAACCCCTAGCCTGGGAACGTCCATATACCACAGGTGCAGACCGAAAAAAAAAAAAAAAGAATCTTACTTCTTTATCTTTTTCTCACTTTCTTCAGAAAAACACAGTGTCAAGAGCTTGGAGTGAAATAGTGTTTTATGTTTATCCCTAAATATTATTCAGAAGTTGTAGATTCAAAAACCACTGTTTAGCTACATTCATTTTAAAAGTAAGGACCTGTTGTTTTCTTTGTGGGTTAAGAACCTGACTAGTAGCCATGAGTATGTAGGATCAATCCCTGGCCTCGCTTAGTGGGTTAATGATCTGGTGTTGTCACAAGCTGTGGTGTGGTTCGCAAATGTGGTTCACATCTTGCATTGTCGTGGCTGTGGCTGTCATATAGGCCAGCAGCTGTAGCCCTGATTTGACCCCTGGCCTGGGAACTTCCATATGCCATAGGCGCAGCCATAGAAAGAAAAAAAAAAACTTAAAAATAAGAACCTTATAAAGGGCTAAATCAGACAGTTTCCTACATTTCCTTTTATTTTTGCTAAAGTAACTGCTTTTTAGCCAAATCATATATTGATAAAATGGAGAAAATATCTAGAAAATTTAATTCAGAGACTTACACATTTACTGTCTCTTATTGAAAATGACACACACTGCATTCCCAAAGACTCCTGGTTGAAAACAGCTCCCATGTTTCTTTTTTTTCCTGTTCTCATAACAAATAAATGATTTGTAATTGTCATAGAGTCCTAAGTCTTATATAAGTATCTTAAAATGATTCATCATGATTGATTTTTTATTTCTTGAGAAAGGAAATCTTCCCAAGAAAATACAGTGGCATTTCAGGGTTTTGATGACATCTTATAACATTCTAAAGCCTAGAAAGTTCTGTAAGATCTAGTCATAATAATTCACATCAAAAGTTCAGGTTTTTTTTTTTTTTTTTGCCAGTCAACATACCAGGTATTAGGCATACAGAAATGGATGAAGAAAATTCTTGCTCTCAAGACATGCACACTAGGATGTGAGAGGAAAACATGGAAATACAGTATACTCAGGAAAATCTCATTGTTAGAGTTAGATTATCAAGTGTATTAAGGACACTGAAGAGTGAGTGGCTCACTTTGTTTGGGGTGGGAGGATGTCAAAATAGCTTTAGAGAAGTGATACTTGAGCAAACTTTAAGGATGAACAGAAGTGTTCTAAGTAGATAAGGCAGGAATAAAAAATTGAAATGGCTAACATGAGCCAAGAATTATGACAATAACTATTGCATTAATTAACTTAATTGAGCCTCACAACAATCCCATGAGTACTTAAGATTATTATTCTCCATTTAGAGATGAGGATGTTGTGGCACAGAGAGGTTAATTAACTTTCCCATGGTTGAACAGCCTTTGCTCTGGTTCTAAACAGAGGCAATCTATGAAATGCAGAGGTTTAGTTTGTAATACTTGAGAAATATTTGCAAAATATAAGCATATGAAACATCATGGTTGGTTTGAGAATTTCTGCATTCAGTTGTCTGAAACCTCACTATTAAAAGTGGGCCTGTGGATCAGCAGCATCAGCACTACTTGGAGCTCATAATGCAGAATTTCAGGTCTCACCCAAGACTACTAGACCTGCATTTTTTATGAGATTCCCCAAATAATTTATATCACATTAAAGTTTGGGCAACACTTTTGGTAGAAGAAGACCTGTATGTGGATATGGCTAGTCTCACTGTGTCTCACACATGAATTCAACAACACCTTGTTCAAAGAAAACTCCACTGATGTCAAATTTCTGTAAAATTATAAATGTTTACTTTCAATATTTGTAGTTATTCCCTTGTGAACCGTTGCAAAAAGTAGACCTTCTGTGGTCAACATGTTGAAAAGCACTGGTATAAGGGCTGATGTGTTGGGAGTGGGGGCGGGTGGTGGGTGAGGAGTGCTGGAAGTGAGTGTAGACATGCTAGAATCTCTTGATTCATGGAGAAAAGGTGTAAGTGGAAGTAGTGTGTCCTAACAGTAGCTGTGGGGTTTGGGAAAACTCTTGATTTAAATGCTGAAAGGGCTGCAGTGCACATATTTTCCTGTAGATGGAGTCATATTCTAGTTAGGGCTAGGCAGGCAAGGGAGAGTTCTCTGAGGAGAAGCCTATAGGGACTTTTTTTTGTCATTTTTTTAATGATTTTTATTTTTTCTATTATAGTTAATTTAAAGTGTTCTGTCAATTTCTACTGTAAAGTGACCCAGTCATGCACACACACACACACACACACACATATATATATATATATATATATTCTTTTTCTCACGTTATCCTGTATCATGTTCCATCACAAGTGATTAGATATAGTTCCCTATGTTATATAGCAGGATCTCATGGCTTATCCACTCCAAATGCAATAGTTTGCATCTATTAACCCCTAACTCCACCCCACTCCCTCCTCCCCTCCCCCTTGGCAACCACAAGTCTGTTCTCCAAGTCCATGAGTTTCTTTTCTGTGGAAAGGTTCATTTGTGACGTTTATTAGATTCCAGATAAAGTGATATCATATGGTATTTGCCTTTCTCTTTCCGACTTCACTTAGTATGAGAGTCTCTCGTTCCATCCATAGGGACCTTTATTAGTAGAGTAAGTCTCTAGAGAACTGAGTTGAAAAGGTTGAAGGAAAAAAGGGTGGTAGAACTGGGAAGAAGAGTCTTTGGTTCAGGGCAGTATGGAAAAGAGGATGCTGGTGTGGCTAGCGGGTTATAGAGAGGATTATACAAGGTGATAGATGTGGGGGGAGTGTAGTGGTTTTAGGGTTTACTGTTTTGAGCTCTGAGGATTCCAGGTAGTGCTTTGATAGGGTCTCTGCAGGTTCCACCTTATCCTTTTTGGCACAGTCATTTTGGGGTCCAGTAAAAGTCACTGCAGACTCTGATCTAGGAGCACTGGTCTTTTCGGCCTAGCGATACCATAGAGCCGCTACTGTTCTGTTTGTTTGTTTTTCCCTTTACCATGTCCACATGGGCACCATTTTTATTGGGTGTATACTGTATATGTTTACTGAATTTCAGTAATGCCTTGGTCACAAACATTTGAGTTGCAGCCATATTGGATATATGTCTTTATATAGTCATATTGGAGATAATGTGTATATATGTTTTGGTATAAAAGCCCAAATAAGAAACAGGGATGTGAAAGACACGTGGAACCATCTTAGTTTAATATGCTTAACATTAGCTGTTGTTTTTATACTTAAGACCAACCCTAACTACCTTTTTTTTTTTGGTGGTCTTTTTGCCTTTTCTAGGGCTGCACTTGTGGCATATGGAGGTTCCCAGGCTCGGGGTCTAATCGGAGCTGTAGCCACCGGCCTATGCCACAGGCACAGCAATGCGGGATCCAAGCCGCGTCTGCAACCTACACCACAGCTCACGGCAACGCCAGATCCTTAACCCACTGAGCAAGGCCAGGGATCGAACCTGCAACCTCATGGATCCTAGTCAGATTCATTAACTGCTGAGCCACGATGGGAACTCCAAGACCAACCCTGACTTCTGTGAAGCTAGGGCAATTGTATAAGTAGCAGTCCATGCCTAATTAATTAAAACTCATAAACCAGTATAACTGGTAAATAAAACACTTTCTATTTACATAGCTTAACAGGTGTGCTTTCCTAATGACAGGGACCCAGCTTGCATTTAGATGCTTGAACTCCTTAGCCTTCTTCACGCCACGTGGGAGTGGGAGCAGTGGGGAGAGCCTGTCCTTGGCTTTGTCTGGCACGGTGAGGGGCCTCTCATACATGCACGTGGCCGCCTGTTTTGTGTCTCTCTCAGCCTTTCGATAGTGATACCATCGGCTAGGAAAGCCTGAAGCACTTACCTGGCCCATACCAGTGTGGCAACCCCCGCAGACATTTATCTGACTAGAGCTAATGTTGTGGCTAGACTGGCCCCTGTGGTTCTTATTATGCAAGCGCACCTCTCTCTCCCCTCCTCCTCTCTCTTCCCCTTCCTGCTAATTTAGTAAGTCCCACCTCTGTACTCAAACATTGGTTTTTAAGCTTAGGCGTATCAGGATCACCCAATGACCTGGACATGAAAATTCTATCTTTTTAGGTTCTGTTGTGGCTCAGCAGTAACGAACCTGACTAGTATCCATGAGGATGCGGGTTCAGTCCCTGGCCTTGCTCAGTGGGTTAAGGATCTAGCATTGCTGTGAGCTGTGCTGTAGGTCACAGACGTGGTTCAGATCCTGCTTTGCTGTGACTCTAGCGTAGGCCAGCAGCTGCAGCTCTTATTCGACCCCTGGCCTGGGAATTTCCATGTGCCGTGAGTTTGGCCCTTAAAAAAAAAAAAATTCTATCTTAACTTCTTTTGTTACCAGGAAAAGTAATCTTAAAATTTTTCATGCAGGAAAATAACTAGAATATTATGTTTGTCCTTACAGTGAAGTTATTACTAGATGTAAGGTGACATCCCAATATGTGATGAAAGTAAATTACTTTACAACTTTATTTGCTGACTAAAATACTCTGACAAGAATATGCTTTTCAGACACTTTCAGCTCTTTTAATAGAGAGAGGTCTCCAGTTTATCTGTGATTATAACATTGAGAGCCCATGTAAAGATGTCTTCAGGCCATCCTATTTATTTCCGAGATTCTTTGTAGCTAGATTTTTCTTTTTATTTCTTATTGCAAGTATGAGCCATCTTCTAGCCTTATGAAAACAGTTCTAGCATTTTTAGCACTTGCAAACCCATTAATTATCCAAGAGGAGACAAGTAGTGACAGAACGCTATTTTGTAAGAAAACCACTGGTGATTCTTACTTGCCTATCAGAGTGAAGCAGACTCCCCTGGAGAGTTCTCCTTTCTACTTTGCTGAGCAGTTGAAGTGACAGGCGGGTAGAAATCTGCTGCCCTAGAGGGAAGTGTAGGTTCTGTTCTTTTCCTGATAGGTATCTGGGAGTGTTCGCTTTCCAAGATTCTGGCGGTGACTTGAATGTTTACGTTGTTAATGCTCTCGGCACAAGTAGTGGCATATTAAAACATGACCAGCATGACCAACAGAAACAAAAGATTTATTGATAAGACTCAACTTACTCACCACGAAAGACAAATTGAGGTCTGTGGAGGTATGGGCTATAGGGGCAAAGAAAGGGAAAATGGGAAGGTAAATCTAGCCTTTAAAAAAGTGCTTAATGGTAAGGAAAAGATCCCTTAGCTCCTTTCTGATCTCATTGCTTTTAAATATCAGAAATCTAATAGGATGAGTAGTAAATATACTGTTCTTACATGGCACAGAGTATTCATATTACATGGAAAAGTGAAAATCAGTGAGGCTGAGGGTTTTAGTAAAATTATACTATTTGAATGAAAAAGTATTCTGCATTCTGTTACTGATAATCTGGTGTGCTTATGTAGTTAGTTCCTCTAGTTTTGACAGAGTATCTAGTGTTCTCTTTGGTTTTCTGCAAAATCAGACCTTTTACTTTTGTTGTTCTTAAAACTGGAAATAGATTTTCAGCTAAGTTTCCAGCGACATTACTGACACCACGGTGTTTGTACTCCTGCCTGTGTATAAACGCTATTAATTGCTCTGTCACTGGCAGAGGTATTGAGCTCACTTTAGGTCTAGTAGTGATTTCCCCTATAACCCATGGGAAGCAGGGCAGAGGGAAAATTTAGTAAAACAATTCATTGTGTACAGTCTTAGCCTGCTTAATTTTCAGAGCCTACAAATTATTTTCAAGATTTTCTAAGGAACACGTTTCAGACAATGCATGTGGTAGTTATGTTTGATTTTTCTGGGTGTTAAAGCCTGAATGGCTTTTTAGACGTGTACTGTAGTGGGTCAAGTTCATGGACTCCCTTTCCTCTGGTCCATCAGGAGTGTTTCTCAATTTAGTATAAAACTGTTTTGTTAAAAAAAAGGTCTCTTTCAGAGTTCCCTTGTGTCACAGAGGGTTAAGGATCTGGCATTGTCCCTGCAGCAGCTTGGGTTGCTGCTGTGGCACGAGTCTGATCCCTGGCCTGGGAATTTCCACATGCTGTGGGCATGGCCAACAAAAACACACAGTGGTCTCTCATTTAGTCTTTTTAGATTCAGACTGACTACATCCCTTAATGTTTTACAAGTAGTGTAGATCATAAATAATTGTTACACCTAATTTTATTTTGCTTTTTTCTGATGTGATTGTGTTAGAATTTTGAACACTTAAAATGGGATAAATACTTCTGAGATTAGATGTTTGTTTTTTTTAACATTTTATTGCAGTATGATTGATTTAAAATGTGTTAGTTTCAGGTGTGCAGCAAAGTAATTCACTTATACACATACATATATACATTTTTTTCAGATTCTTTTCCCGTATAGGTTATTACAGAATATTGAGTTGAGTCCCCTGTGCCATATAGTAGGTCCTTTTTTGCCTATACGATTTGACTTCTGTAAGTATATCATATAAATGGAATCATGCAGTATTTTTCTTTTGGCAACTGGTTTATTTCACTAAGCATAATGTCCTCAAGATTCACTCATGTTGTAGCATATGTCAGGATCACCTTCCTTTTAAAGGCTGAGCCATGTCTTATGTATATACCATATTTTGTTTATCCACTTATACATCAGTGAACACTTGGGTTTCTTCCATGTTTTATCAGTTGGGAATTATACTCCTGTGGACATGGGTGTATATAATACCTTTTTGTGAAATATTTTGCTTATAAACACTTTTTGTTCATTGAAATGATATTGCAAAGGCATACACTAAAATGTTAGTAGTGGAGTTCCCATTGTGTGCAGTGGAAACGAATCCAGCCAGTATCCATGAGAATGTGGGTTTGATGCCTGGCTTCATTCCCAGGGTTGGGGATCCAGCATTGCCGTGAGCGGTGGTGCAGGTCGTAGACATGGCTTGGATCTGGCATTGCTGTGCCTGTGGCATAGACTGGTAGTTGTAGCTCCGATTTGACCCCTAGCCTGGCAAACTCCATATGCCACAAGTGCGGCCCTAAAACTAAACTAAAATAAAATGTTAGTAGTAATTTTTCTGTATAGTGAAGTGGTGGCAGTTTTACTTATTTTAGTTGGTGCTTTTCAGTTTTTCTTCAGGGAATGTTTTCTGAATGAAAAAGGAAAGTTACATTGAGTGGGATAAGGTCCCCAGTAAGATGTTTAAATAGCTATACAATTAAAAGTATATAGCACAATAACAGAAATTGACACAACACTGTAAGTATACTATACTCTAATTTAAAAAAAAAGTGTATAGCGCAGTTTTTTTTACCTACATTTTGTTTGGAGGTAACCAGAGTCATAACTTATAATAGATGATACCTTTTAAAATTACAATAATAGGAAATTACTTTCCCAAAGATATATGGTACATTTAATAAGGGTGCTAATTCTATTACTATATAAATGCACCTGGTTTTGGTCAGTTTTCTCCAAATATGTTGCAGAGACTACCTGCATATAGATCACCTGAGATAGCTGAAAAAAAAAAAAACTTGAATAAAAATTTCTAGGGTTGAAGTCAGTAAATATGCTTTTGTATAAAGCTCTCCAGATCCTTCTTATTTTTACAAAGTTTGAGCACTCATGCTGTAAGTAAATCCTGTTTGTCAAGAACTGGAGTGAAAACAACATGAGTACTATTTAATTTGTTCTTAAAAAAAAAGGCCTTTGAGTAGAATAGACATATTCTTTTAAAATATGATTCCATTTATGAAGAATTTTGCTACGTACTTTTGAAGGGCATCTTTGTTTAAAGTAGTGCACATCTGTGTATTCTATTTATTTGACAATATTCAAGGAATTCTGTTCCTTTGTATCCATCAGAGGATTACTTTGTATTTTATCTACAATGAATATAGATTAGTTTTTTTATCCAAACTCATGATATAGAGTGGTTCCAGAAACCACATGAGAAAAGCCTGTAAACCCATCAGCTGGATCTGAAATAAAGATGAACTACCTGCTTATATTTTAGGGGTATTGATCCATTTACATTTATCTATATTCTCTGCTTCTATCCTACATCAAGCTTATTCCTTTTGGAGAGGAGGAAATATATGCTCTTGAAATGAGTGCCTAGAATAATAATTCATGTTAGTCAAACATTTAATTTTGAGTATGCATATTTCTTATCAATTAGCAGATTAAAAGGATCTCTCATATCTTGCACATGGAGCTTAGCAAGCACTTCTAGGAAGAGTTGCTTCCTAATTTTTAAGTGAAAATAATCTCTTTTAGCTCTCTTTACTATCTTTTTAATTTCAGATTTTGTTGATGGACCTATACACCACAAGGCCTTACTTATATCTGTGACTGTCTGTAGTTTGCTGCTGGTACTTATCATTTTATTCTGTTACTTCAGGTAAGTTTCCAACATGTAGGGGTGGAATTTTGAGTTTATAATATTTTGCTCATACTTTTCTACATGTTAATGTTTTTGACCACAGCTTTCCTTGACTTAATTGTATGTTAGATTTAACTGGTAGTATAAGTTACTATTGATAAATATTTGTCCTAATGAAGTATTAATATATACCTATCTCGTTTTTGCTTTAGATATCAAAACCGCCCAGAAATAATTTCATCCTTAGGAAGTTTATGGTAGTTAGGGAACTCAGCAACTAGTTGCTACTGAAGTTTGCTTCAGAGCAGAAAAATGACCATGCTAAACTTAGACTTGCTTTAGTAATTCCTTATTTTCTGAGCTAATGTTTCCCCCTTAGCACTGAAAGATTTTAACGATAATTTATAGGTTAATTATTAAAATGAGTTCAGTTATTAAAATAAAGTATGGTCGTTACACATTATTTTCAGTCACCAAGAACTCATTTTCTAATTTGTGAAATACCAAGGACCCTCAAGTTCTTGTCATTGGCCTTTTGTCCTACTCGTTTAAGTTACTATTCTACAAATAGGAGTTGATTCAAATAACATCATTTCTAATTGAAGATATAATTATTGACAAAAACTTTTCAAGTTTTAACTTATGTAATTATTTTATGTATTACCTTAGATGAGAAAAAATTATAGTTGTAATGTTAAAGTTAGTTGTAATTAGTTAGAAGACCTTCTAGGAAAAGATTTTAGGGAGTGAATATTGGAATTTTATAGAAACATTAATGGAATGCAGGCTACTTGGATATATACAATTGAAAGGAATAAAGAAAAGTTAGAGATGGTTGTGACTTAGTAAAAATATGTAGTTTAAAAATAGGATAGAAGAATAATTACAATTTTGTGTTTTGGAAATCGTTACTCAGGGTCATAAATACTGAGCGTTTCATCTTGTATTTGAAAAGATAAAACCTGCTGTGCTTACTGCTTTCTCTGCAATGTTTACCCCGTCATTGCAATCCAGTGTCTAAAATGATCTTCCTTTCTGCATCTTCAGGTATAAAAGGCAAGAAACCAGACCTCGGTACAGCATTGGTTTAGAACAAGATGAAACGTACATTCCTCCTGGAGAATCCCTGAGGGACTTAATTGAGCAGTCTCAGAGCTCAGGAAGTGGATCAGGCCTCCCTCTGCTGGTATGAGAAAGGACATACCTTGAATTTAAAGGAAATGCCTTCTGAGAGGAAGTGTCAGTGACTGCCGGGTTTCATTTTACTGAAACAGATAGGGCAGGGGACAAAGAGAAAGCTCTCTGCAGTCAGTCAGACATCAGATCTCAGATGCAGGGTTTCCTGATAACATTTTGACATATTGAGGGTAAGGTGATTGTTCTTTAATGTAAGAGTGTGTTGCAATCCGGACCCTCAGACATCCTGATTAAAGAGCAGATTAGAAGGCATTCAACGTGGGACCATCTTCCCTCTGTTTTCAGTAAGGATAACATTACTGCACTTTGGCCTGGCTTTTGAATGTGAAAGTATTACAGCTCCCTGGGATCTGAGTACTTCTACCAGAGAAGAAGGCTGCATCTCAGCTGGAGGGTTTATGTTTCAGGGTGAAGTACTGGCTTTTCCATTCAGGAGAGTTTTAATTTTCTGATGGTCAACACTGCCAACTTGGAAGAAAATATATACCGAATCCAAGGCACTTACTTTAATGAGAAAAGCATTTGGTTTCTTTATGGCCCATGCAAAAGAATTGTTGGGACTCAGAATGGAAATAACAATTTTAGTTAGAAATATTTTCCTTTATAAACTCTTAAGATTGATTTTCCTAATCTGTATTGTCTGGTTCTGACTTGGATATCCTGAATAGTTGATTCTTTCAGTGACCTTTTATTTAGTACTAAAAGTAACTTTAAAAAAAAAAAACTCAAGCCAAGAATTTATTTTATAATTTTTTAAACATACAAAAACTGTATTTATTTAATATATGTAACTTGAGTTTTAGAGATGAATATACAGCTGTGAAGCCATCATCACAATGTATGTCACACACATATCCATCACCTCCAAAAGTTCCTTCCTGCCCACTTATCATTATCACCATGATTTTTTTACTACCATTATTTTATGATAACACAGCATAATATCTAATCTCTTAGCAAAATTTTAAGAATATAGTACACACATGATGGAGGTGTTAGTTAATGCTACTGTGATAATTGTATCGCAATATATAAACATATCAAACCAACATGTTGTACACCTTAAACCAGCAAATGTTCTACATCAGTTAAATCTAAATGTAAATGAAATGAGTGTCAGCTTTTAGCTTTTGAAACTAGGGGGGGAAAAAAGAATTTAATACGCTGTTGTTAATTGTAGGAACAGTGCTAAAGAGATCTCTAGGACTTACTCATCGTGCATAATTCAGACTCTATACACTGACTAATACCTCCCCTAGAGGTAATAAACCGGACAGAAGACCACTTGTGAAGTAGTCATTGTGTCCAAACCAATGCTACTTTAACTCTAATTTAAAAAAATTTTAATATAAACGTTCTTAACAAATTACTTGATTTTTTCATTTTTTAAAAATTTAATATATAGCAAATAACATTCTTATATTTAAAAATCTGATTTAGTATACTTCTTTTTAAAATGCAAATAATAAAATCCCCTTTGATATAAATGAATCAGATACTTATGCTCTTAGAATTGAAAACAATCTCTTTTCCTCCTCCTGGCCCATCTTTCTCACTCCTGTGGAGTTCTCTCCCTCAAATCTTCGGCCTTACTCTCTAACTTCTATGGGTAACCCACTGTAATATCCAGTAGTGGTTATGGGTCTTCTTTCTCAGCTTGGTAAGCACAGCATCCCTCTCCTCTCACCTCTTCCCCACCTGATTTTTGCGCTCTAACATCAGCCGTGTGTGAGTAATTGTTTTAAAAATACAACATGTTTTTAAAATCCATATCTTTGCAAATATAAGGTCTTTCACGCAGGATCCTCAGACTGTGGCTCAATGCCTGGCCCACATTTTATCTCTGTGACAAATTACCCCAGGCTGAGCCCATCTGTTTATCTTCTGTCATAATAGTTTGCTGGTAGTAGCAGTACAGCAGTTTCAAGTAACCCTGGGGTGGGTGTTAGTGGACCTGCATCTTTAAGTGTACTCGCATCCCTTCAGGTCTAAAAACTGCACTGTGGCCCTGTGGCCCTTTGTATCCTCAGTAGCAAAACTCAGTAACTCAAGAGGCTCCTCAGTTATTTATTTTTAAAAACTTGCATCTCCAACTTTTCATGTCTGTGAAAATACTATCTTATTTCTGTAATCTAGATACCAAAACCCCAGCGTTGGGCTACTAACCATGCAGTGATTAAGAGCAGCCAGATTGCCAAGGTGTCAGTCCTGGCCAGACACGAGCCTTTAAGATATGATCTCATTTAACCTCACAGCCACTGCGAGGCAGTAATAGGAATATATGGCTATATTACACATCGGGGCATAGGCCCAGGCGGGTCAGCTGGCTGATGTGTGGGGAAGCCGGGGTTCACACCCGGGTGTTCTGCCTCCAGAGTTTGTGCCGTTAATGTTTGTGAACCAAATGTTACATAAAACAAAACACTGCATTTGATCGTGGCAGGATGGAAAAGAAGAATCCTATAAAACTCAGTTTAGTGAAGGAAAAGTCTCCATTACGGATTTAGAATCCTGTTTTAAGATCTGGTTTTTGAGATAAACACTGTTGAAATGTGCAGTAGTCTTTCCACATGTTATTATGTGAGATACCTTAATTCCGATTTGTTTTCTATTTCATTATGCTTTCACAAGAAAGTTATTGCCTTGATTATAAACACATACATAGACCTAATACTTACCATATATATATATATAAAACTTTATATATAAATCCTTTATGGAAGAAATATCATAGGGTGGTTGTAAGAATTAAGATAGTGTTTCCCTGCCATGTAGACATATAAATATGCCTGGAATATTTCACACATCATATGTATTCAGTGCGTACTAACATTATTTATTTATGCCCTGTTTATTTGACCTTTTAAAGAACAAATGGCAAAATAAATAGCCTAACTGAACATTAAACCTCTTAGTTGATATTTAATGTTCAGTTAGACAGTTTTTATGAAGCATCTTCCTAGTATGTATTATAAGCACAGCCTTATTCAGCAGAGTATTTGAAACAGTATATTTGTGTGCAGGGTGTGTGTGTGTGTGTGTGTGTGTGTGTCGCTAATTCAAGGACACGTGGAGTGTGCAAAGCATTACTTACAACTAAATGGTTTCTAGTGTCTATCATTTACATGGGCTTAACCATTATACACTATAAGATATCTGATCGCCAGATATGAGGACATTTCTGAAATGGTGACAACTCCTCATACAGCTAGTTGTACCCATTTTACATGAAATCATCCTTTTTTTGGGATCACAGCTATAGTGATTTGATTTTATTTATACAATCCAACTTTCAAAATAGGTATCTAAGAATGTAACATAGCATGAAAGTTTAAGATCTGAAACGTCAACTCGAAAACTCAAATACAGTTAACACATTTTTTCAGATTATATTTTCAGGTCCATAGATGCTATAATAACTTTCAAAATATATTTTAAATCTCTGAAAATAACTTAGACTTTTTATCCCTGAGATAAGGAGCTCCTATTCATATAGACATTCCCACTTCCATCAAATTAATCATAGATGTTATCATTAGAAAAGAAGTGGATATGAAACTGTTTATGTTAGGAAATGTTCCATAGGTTTTCATAAATGAGGCTTTGTAACATCTCTAAATTAACAATATTTCTTTAGTAAATGGAGGAAGTCTTCTCTCAAGTCAGTATTTATAACTGCATATGGTTTTGGCTGTCTGCAGCTTGGTGCTCTTGATGCTCTGTTCCCTCATTCGAGAAGGAAATACACTGAAGGTTTCCTCACATAGTCTTTTTAACTCCTAAAGCGAGGAACCTCGTATGTTTGGTTCTTCATTTCCTTCAGGCTGAGTGATTTAATGGCATGTCAGCAGTGCTTTTATTTTTCAATCCTTCTTTCAGAGGAAAAGAAAAAAAGACTTGTCCCCAAAAGCTTTCAGTCTGATATTAGTGCTGTTAATGGTTCTGGCAATGGAAAGCATGACCTCCTGAATTGATAAAATCATCCATTATGCAAAAACAGAACCCATCACAGTCAGTAGACATCTGTGATAGGCAGAACACTAGCGCCCCCCACCATGTCCGTGTCCTGATCCCTAGAATCTGTTATTTTGCATGGCAGAGGGGAATTAAGGTTGCTAATCAGATGACCTCAAAGTGACATTATTCTGGATTATCTGGGTGGACTCATTATAATTACATGACCCTTAAAAGTACAAATGAAGAAACACTTTGGGTTTACGGGATGCAAAATGTGTCTCTGCAAAGAGTACATACTAATATTATGAGCAGGTCTCACAAGAGTTCTATGTTCTATTCTTTGTGTCTGTCTCCCAATTAACGTATATGGTCACCAATACTTAGCCCCTTCATTCGTGGAGTTCTTTAAAAAGTTAATGTAAACACAGATGTAATGAAGATTATGCATAAAGAGACATTTAACCTCTATGCTGCTTAACTTGTATTTTTTTTCTCTTTGTCACTGCTGCACTCTATGATTCTTCAGAGCTCTCTCATAGCTGAACTTTCCCCCAGTTCTCGTTGGCTGTTTTACCTGTCCATTTTACGTTTTTGGTTGTGACACCTCTTCCACCTCAAAGTATAATTTTCAGTAACTTCTTACTGCTTGCTTATATTTTATTCTGTCTTCTGTTTCTTTACACATTTCATGTAGCAATCTTAGCATCTGAAAATTCCAGTGTCTGTAATCTGAAGGAGTTAAATTTACTTGGACTTTTTTCTCTTGATTCTCATGTGTAGTGGCTGATTCCTTTAGTTTTAAGGAGCTTACTCTGTGGGATCTTCTTTTTCTCTCCCTCCTTTTCCTTTCTTCCCTTCCTTCTCTCGCTTGAGGATTTCCTTTATTTGCTCATGAGCCTAATGATGCATTATGGTTTTCTGTGTCTTATGTTTTATCCACAGTCAGGTTGTATGGCAGCAAGAGCTCCTTCAGAGTATCTGGAATCTCACCATAGTTGTGGAATGAAAAGTGTACTGCAAGTGATTTCCTCAAGAGAGGACTTGTATTTGTTTTTTTCTGGGAGCCATGGTGATGGTGTGCTACCAACCTAGGCAAATGTAGTACCATTCAGTCATTCTAGCTTAATGCGAAAGCTCTAGATTCAGTCTGTCTACTTTTAAAGGGGTCAAAGTTTATGTTCTAGATCTTAGTGTATGCTGGTATTATTCTTTGTTCAGATGACAACCTGGCTTTTGTGTATCCTGAATGCTTACCTACCTCTGCTCTAGTCTCATTTTTTTCCTTCCTCTTTTCCTCCTTCTTTCCACCCATTCCTGCCTGGAAATTTCCTTTATTTCTGTATGTCCAGCAGTGCTTTACACTTTTGCTGTATTTTATCCAAGCATATAATGGCATGATTCCCTTAGGAGTATCTAAAACCCACCATGGTGGTACAAGTGAAAAGTATTTTAACCTATCAATTACTGTGAACCCAGTCAGATTTTTTGTCTCTATGGAAATTATAGTAGGTAGAATGAAATACTTAATAATTCGGAAGCAATATCAAACACTCAAGATCTGCAATCAATCGCAAATATACTTAAAAGCGGATAGAAAAATAAATGCAAATAACTTGTCCATATAAAGAAAAGCTACAGGCTAAATATATTTTACATGTAGTAATTATTTCTTCTCTGGAGGGTAAAAAAAAAAAAGATTAAACAAATCTGTAGTGCTGTGAATACACTAACAGTGTGTTTTGGGATTTAACAGGTCCAGAGGACTATAGCTAAGCAGATTCAGATGGTGAAACAGATTGGAAAAGGTCGCTATGGGGAAGTTTGGATGGGAAAGTGGCGTGGCGAAAAGGTAGCTGTGAAAGTGTTCTTCACCACGGAGGAAGCCAGCTGGTTCCGAGAGACAGAAATATATCAGACAGTGCTGATGAGGCATGAAAACATTTTGGGTGAGTAAAAGGCTATATTGCAATGTTCAGGGTTTCCTAGCTTTCCTCTCTTTTTTTTTCTGTTAACATCTGCATCTTAACTCATCGGTCTAGACCTGTTATGAAATATATAGACATTTTCTTCTTGGCATGAGCCCAAGAACGTCATATGCTTCTAATGGGAGACCTCACAGGAGGAATGACTAAGGCACGTCTGTGAATGAATGGTGGGCTGGAAATGGAACGTGCTCAAATCATTTTTTTCTTCAGGGACAGGAAATGCAAATGTAATACCAGAATTTCTTAAGGTTTCTTAGGGATTTGAAGGAGCACGTTTTTGTTAAAATCTTGTTGTGGAAAGTTACAGGAATTTTACCTGCAGGGTTTATTATATCCAGAGTTTACACTGAAAATTGATTTCCTTTTTATTTTCTTAAGTTAGAGGTGATCTAGCTGAATCATTCAAGCAGAAAGAGTGCAAGCTAATCATGGAGCCTGTACCTGTTTGGTAAACAGTGTCTTATGTGTAACTTTAATACAATGAACTATTTATTGTTAACTTTGAGATAGTTAAATACCAACTACAGATTAGAAAAGGATCCTGTTTTCAGATACAGACTCTTAGTATTTCTCCGCCCCTACTGTTTTGACTGTCTCTGATTCATGTTAGGAATTTTGATACCATCAAAGGCACAATCAGAAAACTGAATGAAATGTCAAACAAAAAACACCTATGGCAAAGAATGGTAGTTGCAAATATGAATTATCCTTATAATATTTAGAAAACAAGGAGCTCCAGACCTTACTGTCTTTTTCCCTTTTAGGCTTCATTGCTGCAGATATCAAAGGGACAGGCTCCTGGACCCAGCTATATCTAATCACAGATTATCATGAAAATGGCTCCCTCTATGATTACCTGAAGTCCACCACGCTGGATACTAAATCGATGCTGAAGTTAGCCTATTCTTCTGTCAGTGGCCTGTGTCACTTACACACTGAAATCTTCAGTACTCAAGGCAAACCAGCAATTGCCCATCGAGATCTGAAAAGTAAGAACATCCTGGTAAAGAAAAATGGAACTTGCTGTATAGCTGACCTGGGCCTGGCTGTAAAATTTATTAGGTTAGTATCAAGGTGAACAAATATACTTTTTATGGTTCTTTTCTATCATTTTTTATAGATGATACATTTTATAGCTCAGGGCTTCTAGGATATTCAGCGGAGGAAGAATTTTTATTAATTTTGGCTTTTCTTTGGAGGGAAAAAGAAGGAACATTTTCTTTGCAACAAATAAAGTGTTTGGTTGGGTCAGTCCCAGAGTTTCTAAACTCATCAGTGACCTGGTCTCAAGATAGTAGTTTCTTTGATTTTGTAGGTGATTTAATTAGAAGAAATGGTTTTTCTACTTTGAGAACGAAAGCAAATGAGTTTGCAAATCACAGGTACAGAAGGGTCATCATATACTTATTTTGAAAACTCCACTTAGGCTGAGCCTTTATTAAATGGTTGGACCCTCTAATGGATTTGTTTCCAAAGAAGGCTCTGCAAGATACAGAGAGGGGCACAAAGGAGAAGCCGTGGCAAGAAAGAAAACTCGGGAGAAAGGACTAATGGATTGGCATTTTCATCCAAAAGTGAAGACAGAGGGGTGATGTCATAATAGGCCTCCAATATATGGAAGTTCTCACCATTTAGAGCATGGCAAATTGAAATGCTCAGTCTTTAAAAACAAAGCTGGAGGAAATGCTTTGGACTAGAGATAGAAGTTAGAAATGTGAACCCCTCCCGCCCCCCATGAAGGTTATTAAATCTTCTTTCTCTTCTGAATTCTTTTTTCTGACAACCTTTCTCTGGTCTCCTCTACCCAAAAAATTTCCCATGATGCTGCTCAGATTACCAGCCTCTCCCCTTTCCTCTGCCGTTAAATATCCAGAGAGTTCCAAAGAGTGATCTGTTTTCTCAGTCTGGTAATTCATAATATTTTGCCATGGGGCTTCTGTTCCCCTCTTCCCTGAAGCTCCTTTACTGAGAACCACTGCAGTTTGTCACCAGAAGCCCTTCTTACTGTCACCCTGCTATCTGCAGTTCCCACACCTCTTTTCTTCCTGTGTTCCTGATGTAGCTTTATTCCAGGTTCTCCTTTCTCTCTGTGGGTTCCCCTCTCTGTCTATTCCTTAAGTATTTTCCCACCCCTAGATTTCCTGCTACATCTGTGTTTCCTTCCTAGTTCCCGGTTTTGGCTGATCCATTCTAAAACTTGAGGCACCCGGTGTTTCCTTTGTCCCCCAAGTTTCTGATTTGCTCAGTTGAATGTGTTCTGTCTCCATGTTATTCCTTTGGAACTGGGCCCCATGGGTCTTCCCTACCATTTTTCTAGATTCTGGAGAAAAGTACATTGTAGTTATTTCCTCTTGGACTTTTCTGTCCCCCCCTCGTTTTTTTTCTTACATGATGCTGCCAGATGTATTCTCTTGAAGCATCCTTTTGGCATCATCATAATTTCATAGTACCCTCTGGCTTCGGGTTAAAATGTAATTCCTGTTCTGAACACCTTGTGCTTTGCCACACCTTCAGGTGTTTTTAACATGCTTTTGTCTATCTGACTACCCAACACCCCTGCCTCTCTTTCGATAACTACTGCTTATCTGCATAGTTTCTCCCTTTGGAACACCTATCAGTATTCCCTCACAAGCCTGACTTTCTGTAAGTTTTCTTGTGCCTTTCCATGTGACCCCAGCTTACTCTCATGACACTTCTCACACTGATGTATGGTGATCCTCGACTGCTTATCTGTCATTCTCAGGGGAGACTACGTTCTATGGAGGTCCGTACCATGCCTTTCTCAAATCTACATCCCTAGTGCCTTCCCTTGGTGCCCATTATTTAGGGGCTGCCTCAGATTTCTGTGTAAAGGATAGTTGAGTGATTCCATATGGACTATAGGATGAAGGTAAAAATTATTTTTTGTCATAGCTCCAGAGATCTTGCCCTCTGAATTAAATCCACCTTTCTAGTTTTATATCCCATCAGGTCTCCAATCTGTATGTTTTCCTTTGCAAAACTGAACTTAATTGTCTTTTCTCCCATGTATATTCCGTGTTGGCTACTACCTTGCCTTTGACTGAGCAGCGTCTAGCTTGGAGTGTCCTAGCCTCCCCCATGTTCTGTAATCCAATCTTAGAGTTGCCTTTAGGTCATCTTTCTCTTCCCCCAGCTATTCTACTCCTGTAGTGATTTCCTGGCCCTTGCCTACCTGATACTATAATGATCTTAGTACATGCCTCATCTTGCCCTCCTAGTCATTGGGCATCTTGAGAGCAGGATCCGTGCCAAGTTACGTATTTCCCAATTGGCATGACATAGTGGGTTACTCATTACAGGTATTCCAACATTGATTCGAATCGATAAATGTTGGCGACATCAAAGTAATTAAGAGCTCATCTTCTTTATAGACCTTAACACAAACAAGGAAAGTGAGTATATTATATTTCTGAAACTCTGTTCTGTTTAGTGTAAAGGCAATGAACTGAATGAACTCTCAAATTTCATGCAAACCCCAATTTAAGAAGTGGAAAAGAAATACTCTAAGGGGTAATTGCAAGATGTATTTGGTGTGTTCTGACTAGTTCACCAAGAGGGAATGCAGACGAGGATGCTGGTTCAGGTGTGTAACTGGGATGCTGTTGGATGCACGGACCTCATCTGGCTAGAGAGCAGTTGTGGGACCACTCGGCATCCTGGACCTCAGTTTCCTCTACATTAAATGAAGGCTGCACCTGATAATTTTAGGTCCTTCCCACATTTTTATTTAGTGTGTTTCAAAGGAACCGTGTTCTTCTCAAATTTTGAGCCTCACTTTTAAACCTTGCTGTATATGCTTCTTTGGGTTTCGCTGTTTTCCTGACTTCCCTGTTTTGGAGTATGTGGCGCCTGTGGAGCATTTTATTGCAGGTGGAATCCAGGCTAGCCCAGTGTTGAGTTCTCAGACTTCGTATGTGAACTTTCTGTGAAAAGGAAGTTTTCTTTATCCTGGTCTCAGTGGTGAGTGTTCTCTCAGGCTTTTAATCATATCTGGGACTTTCCCAGGGAAGCTGAGAGTCACAGCAGAGAGAGCAGAGCGTGCTTTAGAGATTTCTTGCTCATTTAATTTTTTGAAATCCTGTATTGGTTTCTTTATGCACTCTCTTGAACATGATGTAAGTGCTGATGCATTTCCTGCCCAGCAGAGGTTTAATCTGGGGGAAGCGGTGGCAGACATTACTGTTACCCCAAATCTCTCTCAGGGGCAGAAAACAACGACACGCGAAATCCCTTGAAGGAACCTACCGAGCTTTTCACTTTTTACTCTGGACGACCAAGCAATGCCTCTGGCAATTCAGTGACAGGATAATATATTTTTTCTAGGGAGAAAATAAATCCTGGGTTAAGGCCTCTCAGGTATTAAATTTTGAATAGAAAACCTAAGATGAAGACTGGGCTGTCGGATGTGTCTCTGGACCGATGATTGTAGAATTGTCCAAGTGCAAAGGAGACGGAGTGGACTGGCCCAGAGGGTACTAAATGTCCGCAGAATCTTTTGGTGTTGTTATTTATTTATTTTTGCCACACTTGTGGCATTTGTATGTCCCCAGGCCGGGGCTGGGCCTGAGCCACAGCTTTAGCCAGAGCCACGCTGCTTCTGATTTGTATACTTAGTGTTTTTTTAAAGAAAATGTGACACGATTAAGTGACTGGCCAGAGTCACAGACCAGCTGATGAGCTGCAGAGTCGGCACTCCAGGTCACGTTTTTTTTTTTTCTTAAGTTTTATTGAAATACAGTTGATTTACAATGTTGTGCCGTTTTCTGCTATGTATGGGAATGTATAGGAAATATATGTATAGGAATATGTATGTATATGTATACTGTATACAGTATACACATAGGAAATATATATCTATTTCCTTTGTTGTATTATCCTCTATTTTGATTGATCATTATCTCTCTGAAGAGAATGGATATAGTTCCTTGTGCTGTGCAGTAGGCCCTCATTGCTTATCCATTCTGAATGTAGAAGTTTGCATCTACCAACCCCAAACTCCCAGTCCATCCCACGCCCACCCCCTCCCCTCCCCCTTGGCAAGCGCAGGTCTGTTCTCCATGTCTGTGAGTATGTTTCTGTTCTATAGATAGATATATTTGTTCCATATTTTAGATTCCACATATAAGTGGTATTATATGGCATTTGTCTCTCTCTTTCTGACTTACTCACTTAGTATGAGAATCTCTAGTTACATCCATGTTGCTGCAAATAGCATTATTTCATTATTTTTTATGACTGAATAGTATTCTGTTGTATATGTGTAACACATCCTCTTTATCTGTACATCTGTCGATGGACATTTAGGTTGTTTCCATGTCTGGATCCGTGCTTCTGTAAACATACAGGTGCATGTATATTTTTGAATGAAATTTTATCTGGGTATATGCCCAGGAGTGAGATTGCTGGATCATATGGTAGTTCTATATTCAGTTTACTGAGAAACCTATTGAAGACTTTCTAAGAAACTCTGAGATTTCTTAGGATTTAATCATAGAAACAGTGGATTCTGTTGGAAAGAACTGCACAAAAACTCTTCTTATTGGCTATCATCTGTCTAGGCAGAGCTTAATTCAGCAGATCAGTTCCATGGCTGTTTGCAAAATGCTTCAGAAAACACAAAGGATATTCATGGCCCCTTCTTCTAAAAGCTCATGAGAATCATCCTTGCTTTAGGAGGTCATTTTAGTCTTTCTGAAAGGTGATTCAATATCCTCTAGTATATTTCACATGTGGTTAATTTCAACCATCTGTTGTAAGCCACAAGCAAAAGCCACTGGCCTCCCTCACCTGTCTTCTTCCCCCTGCCCTTTCTTCAGTGTTCTTTAAAGTTCAGTTCATAGTTTTAAAAAAGCTTTTTTTATATAGTATTCAAGATGTACAATGTTTTCTTCTCCTCTTTCTCTATTACCTTTTTATCTATCTTCCTGTCTACCCCTCTTCCCTACTTAAAGCATCAGCAATATCCAGCGGAAGGCAACCCAAATGTAGCTAAAAGCTCAGGAAGGTGGGACTAGTTTCCAAGCTGGCATCTATGGCCACAGTGGGCTCCGCATATGATTCCATGAAACTACCTCCTCAGTTGATAGTGCAGAGGGAGTGTTCACCGTGCTATATCAAGCATGGCTTTTTCCTTTACATAACACTTGTTGCAAGAATTCCTGCTATGTATTTTTTTAATTTAATTTTTATCTTATATTGGAATATTGTTGATTTGTAATATATTAGTTTCAGATTACAGCAAAGTGATTCAGTTATACATATACATAAATCTATTCTTTTTCAGATTATTTTCCTATATAGGTTATTATACAGAACACTGAGTAGAGTTCCCTGAGCTATAGAGTTGGTAGTTATTGATCATCTCTTTTATATATAGTAGTGTGTGTATGTTAATACTAAACTCCTAATTTATATCAGTCACCTTTCCTCTTTGGTAGCCATAAGTTTAATTTTGAAGTCTGTGGGTCTGTTTCTGTTTTGTAAATTAGTTTGTTTACATCATTTTTTTAGATTCCATGTATAAAAGATATCATATGATATTTGTCTTTCCTTTCTGACTTACTTAGTATGATACTCTCTAGGTCTATCCATGTTGCTACAAATGGCATTATTTCATTCTTTTTTAAGGCTGAGTAATCTTCCATCGGATATATGTACCACATATTTATTCATCTGTCAGTAAATATTTAGCTTGCTTCCATGTCTTGGCTATTGTAAGCAGGGCTGCAAAGAACATTGGGGTGCATGCACCTTTTCAAATTGTGGTTTTCTCTGGATATATACCCAGAAGTGGGACTGCTGAATCATATGGTAGTTTATGTTTAGGTTTTTAAGGAACCTCCATAATTTTCTCCATAGTGGTTGTACTAATTTATATTCCCACCAACAGTGTAGGAGGGATCCCTTTTTTCACATCCTCTCCAGCATTTATCGCTTATAGAGTTTTTGATTATGGCCGTTCTGACCAGTGTGAGGTGATACCTTACTGTATTTTTGATTTGCATTTCTCTAATGGTGATGTTGACCATCTTTAGAGAAATGTCTATTGAGATCGTCTAAACTGAAGTAATTCAGAGAAAGACAAATATCATTGATATCATTTATATGTGAAATCTTAAAAAATGATACAGATAGACCATTTTTGATTGGGTTGTTTGGTTTTTTTGATACTGAGCACCATAAGCTCTTTGTATATTTTGGAGATTAATCTCTTGTCCATTGCTTCGTTTGCAATATTTTCTCCCATTCTGTAGGTTATATTTTTTTTGTTTATGATTTCCTTTGCTGGAAAAATATTTTAAATATAAATCAGTCCCGCTGTTTATTTTTGTTTTCATTTTCATTACTCTATGAGGTGGATCCGAAAGATACAGCTGAGATTTATGTCAGAGAGTGTTCTGCCTATGTTTTCCTCTAAGAGTTTCATAGTATCACACCTTACATTTAGGTATTTAATGCATTTTGAGTTTATTTTTGTGTATGGTGTTAGAAAATGTTCTAATTTCATTCTTTTACATGTAACTATCTAGTTTTCCCAGCACCACTTATTAAAAACTGTATTTTTTCCATTGTATATTTTTGCCTGCATTGTCCTAGATCAATTGACCATAGGTGCGTGGGTATACTTCTGGGCTTTCTGCCCTCTTCCATTGATCTATATTTCCGTATTTGTGCCAGTACCATACTCTTTTGATGACTGTAGCTTCGTAGCATAGTCAGAAGTCAGGGAGCCTGGTTCCTCCAGCTCCACTTTTCTTTCTCAGGGTTACTTTGGCTACTCAGGGTCTTTAGTGTTTCTGTATAAATTTTAAACTTGTTCTGTGAAAAATGCCATTGATAATTTGATAGGGATTGCATTGAATATGTAGATTGCCTTGGGGCAGTATAGTTATTTTGACAGTATTGATTCTTCCAATCCAAGAACATGGTATATCTTTCCACTTGTTTGTGTCATCTTACATCAGTATCTTATACTTTTCAGAGTCCAGGTCTTTTGACTCCTTAGGTAGGTTTATTCCTAGATATTTTATTTTTGATACAATGGTAAATGTGATTTTTTTCCTTAATTTTTTTTTGTCATTTTGCCTTACTTGGGCTGCACCCACGCCATATAGAGGTTCCCAGGCTAGGGGTCTAACAGGAGCTATAGCTGCCAGCCTTTGCCACAGCCACAGCAACATGGAATCTGAGCCACATCTGCAGTCTACACCACAGCTCATGGCAACGCTGGATCCTTAACCTACTGAGCAAGGCCAGGGATCAAACCCACAACCTCATGGTTTCTAGTCGGATTCGTTAACCACTGAGCCACGACTTGAACTCCTCTTAATTTTTATTTCTGATCTGTTCATTGTCAGTATGTAGAAAGAGCATATTTCTGTATATTAATTTCTTATCCTGCAACTTCACTGAATTGATTGCTGAGCTCTTGTAGTTTACTGATAGCTACTTTAGGATTTTTTGGGTTTAGTATCATGCCATCTGCAAACAGTGACATTTGACTTCTTCCTTTCCAATTTGGATTCCTTTTATTTCTTTTTCTTCTCCGATTGCCATGGCTAGGACTTTCAAAACTATGTTGAATAAAAGTGGAGAGAGTGGACGTCTTTGTCTTGTTCCTGATCTTAGCGTAAATGCTTTCAGCTTTTCACCATTGAAAATTATGTTAGCTGTGGGTTTGTCATGTATGGTCTTTATTATGTTAAGGTAGGTTCCCTCTATGCCCACTTTCTGGAGAGTTATGTGTGCGTGTGTGTGTGTGTGTGTGTGTGTGTGTGTGATCAACGAGTGTTGAATTTGTCGAAAGCTTTTCCTGCATCTGTTGATCATTTGGTTCTTATTATTCAGTTTGTTAATGTTATATGATTAATTTGTGGATACTGAAAAATCCTTGCATCACCGGAATAAATCTCACTCTTGGTGTATGATCCATTTAATGTATTGTTGGATTCATTTCAGTAGTATTTTGTGGAGAATATTTGCATTTGTGTCAATCAGTGATATTATCCTGTAATTTTCATTTTTTTGGTTTTTGGGTCTTTGTCTGACTTTGGTATCAGAGTGATGGTGGTCTCTTAGAATGAGTTTGGGCGTGTTCCTTCCTCTAAAATTTTTGGAATAGTTTAGGAAGGATAGGTGTTAACTCTTCTCTTAATGTTTGATAGAATTCACCTATAAAGCCATCTGGTCCTGGACTTCTCTTTGTTGGAAGTATTTAAATCAGTTTCATTTTCAGTACTTTTGAGTAGTCTGTATGTATTTTCTTTTTCTTCCTAGTTCAGTCTTGGAAGATTGGGAAGATTGTACCTTTCTAAGAATTTTTTCATTTCCTCTATTTTTTTTTTCATTTTATTGGCATAGAGTTTCTTATAGTAGTCTTTTACAATCCTTTGTATTTCTGTCTTGTCATTTGTAACTTCTCCTTTTTAATTTCTAATGTTACTGATTTGATCCTTCTTCCTTTTTTTTTCTTGGTAAGTCTGGCTAAAAGTTTATCAGTTTTGTTTGTCTTTTCAAACAACTGGCTTTTAGTTTCCTTGATCTTTGCTATTGTTTTCTTCATCTCTATTTCACTTATTTCTGCTCTGATTTTCATTATTTCTTCCCTTCTACTAACTTTGTGTTTTGTTTGTTGTTATCTGTTTGCTTTAGGTATAAGGGTAGGTTGTATATTTGAGATTTTTTTGTTTCCTTAATTAAGATTGCATTGCTGTAAGTTTCCCTCATAGAATAGCTTTTGCTATGTTCCTTGGATTATGGATCATTGCATTTTCATTTTCATTTGTCTCTAGGTGTTGATTTCCTCTTTGATTTTTTTCACTGATCCTTTGGTTGTTTTGTAACATGTTGTGTAGCTTCCACTTGTTTGTGTTTTTTATAGTTTTATTTTCTTGTAGTTTATTTCTAATCTTATAATATTGTGGTTGTAAAAGATACTTGATATGATTTCAGTTTTCTTAGATTTACTGAGACTAGCTTCACAGCCCAGAATGTAATCTATTTTGAAGAATGTTCTATGTGCACTTGAGAAGAATGTGCATTCCGTTCTCAGGTGGAATGTTCTGTAAATACCAGTTATGTCCATCTACTGATTTGGATGGGTCCTCGGGTTTGTTCTTCTGCCCACCCAAGATCCTGGTAGGAGCCCCCACATTCAGCCTCTCTCTGCCCAAAGGAGCTCTTTAATTCTTTGCTTCAGTTACACTGACACTTGCAGTACACACACCACTGGAGACACAAGTGCTGGACCAAAGGTGAGGGGACACTGCAGGCAGCTGCCTGAGTACAGTCAGTAAGGGGCTGAACTCTTTGTAGACAGTACAACAGATTCAAATTATCACCACATGCCAGAGTTCTAAACAGTGTCAGTGATAAAATAGCATTTCCCGGAAGACTGCACTGCTTCTGCTATCCTCTCCTTAGCACACTCCTTCCTGGCATCTTTGGAAGAAAAGAGGAAGATCTTAATTTTGTATCCTTTTCCTCTCCTCTCCTCTACCCTTCCTCTAGTCCCCTCCCTTCCCCTTCCCTCTTCTCTCCTTCCCTCTCTCTGTCTTTCTCTCTTATGTTTCCTCCACAGCGAATGTAGCACCCATGTTTTGATAGAATATTTTCAGTTCTTCTTGGTAGAAATGTGTCTTTTTTGTAATCTTGTCCAGTTTATTTAGAAGACATTTGACCTTCTGAGGCTTATGCCTCTAACTTATGCCTTAATCCTTGACATGTATATTTTCTTGTTGCTGATCCTGCTGAGTTCTTTTTACTTGAATATATTTATATATATTTTAAACATACAGAAAATATAAAAAATAACGTGCACTCATGTAATAACTTAACAATGATAAATATTAACAGTTTGCCTTATTTTTGTCTGGTCTTAAAAAAAAAAAAAGAATCCATTGGTAAAGAGAGGCCTTTTGCATTTTCCTCTATGTTGTCTTCCCTTTCATCCCTCCCAGAAGTAACCAGTATCATGGAGTTGGTATTTGTTTCTCCTGTGTATGATTCTGTAATTTACACACGTATGTATGTGTGTAGCCACTGCAGCACACAGAATGATTTTGTGTATTTGGAGTTGTTTTCTCTGACTCTGGCTCTTTGTGCTGTATCCATCTTTTCTTGCCAGCCTTACCTCTCACCACCACTGCCACCACCCTGGCCTCCATGGAAAAGGAAGGCAGGGAAAACTGACAGCATTCAGACCTTTTCTGCTTCCTTCTTCCTCCTTGGCTCTTTCCTTCCTTACTATCCCACAGGTTCTGCACTGACTATACTTCCTGTCCATTTTTCTTCCTTTATTCTTGGTGACCCAGTATTAAATCTCTCTCATTTCCCTTTTTAACCTTGGAAATTAATCCAGGTTTCATTTCCCTCTGCCCTTATTGGGGAGCAGGTCAGATAGTGTGACGGAAGCCCTGGGAGAGAAATGTAGTTTATTACTTCCATGCAGAGAAACTCTCCTGAGAAAGAAGGGGCAGAGCCATATGTGTGGGAGAATCTGATAGTTTATAATATCAGATGGAAATTACTTACAATTAGTATGTTTGCTCTTTAAATAAAGTGCTAAAGCATTTGCCATTAGGTTAATAGTCATCCGTTACAAGAGTAATTTGCTTAACAAAATTTAATTTATCCTCCTTGATTATCCGTATTGTCTCATTTTATGGTCTATATATAATGGAGATTTATACATTTCTCTTTAAATCATCCATAGCGAAGCTGACTGTAAAAAAATGTCTTTTCCTTCTTATATTTAAAGTATATTATTGGAGTTCCCTTGTGGTGCAGCAGGTTAAGGACCTGTCATTGTCACTGCAGCAGCTTGGGTTGCTGCTGTGGTGCAGGTTGAATCCCTAGCCCAGGAACCTCAGCATGCCACAGGTGTGGCCAGAAACAAAAAGAATCTTCTTCATCTACCATGAGCAAGGTGCACCATGAGTGGAGATGGGGTGGGCTCTTCTCTTTAGGGACGTTCCGCATGATTCTGACAGTTATTCAGGCTTCAGAGGAGGTAACAGTCTTAGGTTGGAAGATAGATATTTACTGAGATCCTACAAGGGAAAATATTTATTCAAACTCTTCTGCTGGAGAATAATTATTCAGATATTCCCAAGGGAAGGTGTTTATTCACATCCTACTGGGGAAGCATCCAGGCTGGGCAGAGGCAGGTGGAGGGGATGTTTGTGCTGAGCATGCCTGGCCTGTGTAAGAAACTGGTTTGGGGGCATATGATGGACAAGAAGAATCCTTGGTTGTATGTTTTTTTCAGTGTTTGAGGGACTGAGAGATTAGAGATGAACCATATGTCGTTTGGCCATCACAAATCTCAATTCTATTATCATCAGGTAAGAATTCAGCTTTCCAATAGAGGTCTTCATGTCACCACTTCTATTAGCCCTTCCTGACCTTCCAAATCCAAATACAGTGTTAGAGAGCAAACTCTAAGAATGGAAAGGAGTTGCCTATCATCTTTATCAGCTGTAGTCAGAGGATATCTTTGACCTTGTTAGGATAGTTGCTTGGTTTCCTTTCCTAGGACATGTTCTGGAGTATAGTTGGTTCGGTCTCCTTTCTGCCTGCAAACCCCCATGTTTGTTTCTGTGCATTGAACACAGAATCCTCTACCCACCACTGACTTTCTCTAATGAGTCAAAATTACAGGTTATAACACACGCATGGAATACCCACTGTGTGTTCGCATGAGAGGTGCTGGTGGGTAGAAGAGGAGACAAGTTATAATTGAAGGTGGAGTCTTTGTGGCATCTTTTAAATGTGATATTTCTCCAGGTGTCATTAAGCCTTTTCTTGGCTCGTGTTCCTCCCTTACCACGAACTGTTCAGGGATACAGATGACATTCCTCCACTGCATCCTGCTGGTAAATGCTAAGATTCACATTTTATGCTACTTTTTCAGAATAAGAGCCCAGAGCACCAAGACCTACATTTAGAAATGGTGAGGAGGACTAGCTCTTTAGTTTTTTTGTTTTTTTTTCATTTTTAAAAATCCTGGAGTTCCCACCGTGGTGCACCAGGATTGGTGCCATCTCTGCAGCGCTGGGACGCAGGTTTCATCCCCAGCCCTCACAGCGGGTCAAAGGATCCAGTGTTGCCGCAGCTGTGGCTCAGTTCTGCTCCCTGGCCCAGGAACTTCCACGTGCTGTTGGGCAGACAAAAAATAAAAAATAAGTTTCTGCTTTAACTTTTATTGTAGGAAAATAGGCTTCTTCAGGGTTGTTGTTTTCAGAAGGTCCTGAAGAGCCTCATGAGTAACCTGGTGACACGTCTGATGAAATACATTAAGGATTTTAGCTGAAAGTGAATTTGAAGTGGTTGTAAGAATGAAGCTTTAGAAGTTTTAGTAAATGTAAACAGTTTTAAGATATACACAGAGGCCACCCTTTAAATTTTCCCAAATGACCATCACAATAGTTTATGTTTTAGAAGATTGAGACAATAAGATCAAACCCAGAGGTTTTTTTTCCAAAAGCCACTAGTGTTTTGCCAAGTTTTCTGTTATCACAGACAGTGTGGGAAATGTGATATTTGATACACGCAACTGTTTTGGGTTGGTGGAGTGTGGCAAAAAGAAAAAGGAAAACCCAGTCTTGGGAATCGGGAGAGAGGAGGGTTTATCCAAGATTTTCCATAGGCTTCAGTGTAATCATGAGTTTTTGTACCTTTTCTGACTTACGGTGTCTCATCCATCAAAACGGGGGCTCACTGCTCCTTAGTTCCACTGGTTTCTGTTGAGGTGCAGGATCTGTGAAATTTCTGACACGTGCTCGTGCTGTACTGGCAGCGGTGTTATTACACTTCTCCTCTCATGCGGTGGTCCACCTCTCAAGCAGTCAGAGTTCAACAGCACTGAAACGTGGGTTCGTGGCTGTCGCTCCAGTTCACTGTGCAGAGGCGATGGTTCCCACGTGGCAGACTGCGGACGGGTACCTTCCAGCAGGCGTGCTCTCCCTCACTACAGGAAATAATAATGAAGGGATCATGCTAAAGCTAAAGACATTATAATCAATGATTTCCTTTTTTATTAAAAATCCCTGTTACTTGGTTTATGATATGACAGTGATAGTAGAAAGCTTTCTGTACATCCCTGCTTATCAAATTAAAGCATTTGCAGGTCTTTGTTGGTCCTCTTCTCACATTTTTACTTGTTTGTAGATAGAAAAGTCTCACCACGCTTGGTTAAGAAATAACATCTCAGGAGTTCCCATCGTGGCACAGCGGAAACAAATCTGACTAGGAACCATGAGGTTGTGGGTTCAATCCCTGGCCTCGCTTAGTGGGTTAGAGATCTGGCATTGCCGTGAGCTGTGGTGTAGGTCGCAGATGTGGCTCAGATCTGGTGTTGCTTTGGCTGTGATGTAGGCCAGCAGCTACAGCTCTGATTAGACCCCTAGCCTGGGAACCTCCATATGCGGCGGGTGCGGCCCTAAAAAGACAAAAAAAAAAAAAAAGGCAGTAACATCTTAGGAGTTCCCATTGTGGCTCAGTGGGTTAGGAACCCAACTAGTATCCATGAGGACACAGGTTTGATCCCTGGCCTCACTCAGTGGGTTAATATCTGGCTTTGCTGTGAGCTGTGGTGTAGACCCCTGGCCTGGGAACTTACATATGCCAAGGATACAGACACAAAAAAAATTACAACATTTCAATCAAACTCAATTGGCATGTGTACATGTCATTTTAAGAGTAAAGCTGATATTGGAGTCCCCTGGTGGCCTAGCAGTTAAGATTCAGTATTGTCACTGCTGTGGCTCAGGTCTGATCTCTGGCCTGGGAACTTCCAAGTGCCATGGGTGTGGCAGGAAAAAAAAAAAAAAAGCTACTAAAAGGGAAGGACAGTATTTTTTAGACATTTAATAGGTGTTTAGCAGTAATTTAGAATTTACATTTGCTCTAGTGGCAATGTAAGCATTTTATTGCAGCTTCATTCTGATTGAATATCATCTTCATTAGGTTTTTACCTGTGAATATATAACTTAATTTTTGGCAAGAATTTTTTTTTTTTTTTTTTTTTTAGGGCTGCACCCACAGCATATGGAAGTTCCCAGGCTAGGGGTTGAATTGGAGCTGAAGCTGTCAGCCTACACTACAGCTACAGCAACAACAGATCCGAGCCTTGTCGGTGACCTACACCACAGCTTACGGCAACACCGGATCCTCAACTCACTGAGCAAGGCCAGGGATCAAACCTGCATCCTCATGGATACTAGTTGGGTTCATTACCACTGAGCTACAATGGGAACTCCAAGAAATGTTTTTTAATTAAACTGTTATTCCCTGAAAGGATAGCCTTTCCCATGTTTCCCTGAAGCCCGGGGTCAGGAATCCCCTTGACTGGTCATTGTCATTCACTGGTCCTCTTCATTGCTGATGGCACTTGGCTCTGCTTTTTCCTTAGTGATACAAACGAAGTTGACATACCACCCAACACTAGAGTTGGCACCAAGCGCTATATGCCTCCAGAAGTGCTGGACGAGAGCTTGAACAGAAATCACTTTCAGTCCTACATCATGGCCGACATGTACAGTTTTGGACTCATCCTTTGGGAGGTGGCCAGGAGATGTGTATCAGGAGGTAAGTAACAGGCTGTTGGAGCTACTGCAATTCCTTTCTGATCAGAGATCCGTAACGATTGTTTACAAAATCAGATTTGACTTTATTTTCCCCTTCATTTCCATTGATGCAGTCACAGTTCTTCCAGGAAATGATATTTAACATCCTGGAATTATCTTTGGCTGCCTCCTTCCCTCCGCTTGCTTCTGATGAGCCTCTTCTGGACCCACTGTCAGCTTCTTCTTGCCTTTTCAGAGATCACCTCCTTCCACGATATGTGTTGGCCCCTTGGTCTCTGGAGCTTTTGCTCCTTCAGGTCGAGCCCCCTTGCTTATCCCTTCCAGCAGCTTCTTACCAACCTCCTGGACCCCACCCCCCAATATCAATGCCCCTTTCCCTGTGACTTCCTCTGCACAGATGGAGGGAGACAGAAATGTGTGTGGGCACCCACTGTTTAACTCCCCACTTCTTGACTTTCTATAATACTTCCTCATAAAGCAGTTTGAAAACATCAGCTTGTAGCAAAAGAAAATGAAAGCATTAGAAAATTATTCTTGTTCATGATAATTTTTTTACAGAGATTCCCTAGTAAGACTAAGAAAACATCCTTAAATATTCAGAGATATGATTATTGCTTGTAGTGTTTTATTTACTGCCGCATAATCTGTCTTTGAATAGATTTCAGCATCTTTTAGGGAGGAGAGGAGTCCTAGGCTCTTCAGTATCAAGCACCCTTTTTGTGGAGTTCCCGTCATGGCTCAGTGGTAATGAACCCAACCAGTATCCATGAGGATGCAGGTTCAATTCCTGGCCTCGATCAGTGGGTTTAGGATCTGGCATTGCCATGAGCCGTGGTATAGGTTGCAGATGTGGCTCAGATCTGGCATTGCTGTGGCTGTGGCATAGGCCGGTGCTGTAGCTCCAGTTCAACCCTGAGCCTGAGAACTTTCTTATGCCTCAGGTGCAGCCCTAAAAAGACCAAAAAATTTTTAAAAAGTACCCTGTTTATACCTCTACTCACGGTTGTGCTCATTAAGAGAACTCGATGCCACTGCCTTAAGATGGCTAGTTCCTCACTTTCGTGAAAACTTGCATGTGTCCAAGAGTCTGAAAATGCAGCATGCACTCAGCCAGTGGGGGTTTACTTTTGGAAATTGCCATTTATTATTTGTGAACCTTTGACAAGTTACTAAATTTTTCTTTGTTTCAGTTTCCTCATTGTCCGAAGGAGGTAAATTATGCCATCTACTTCAGATGGTTGCTGTAAGGTTTCAGTGATTGGAAAAAGAAAAAAACTTTCTGGCTTGTAATCAACACTCAATACATGTTAGCTTTAAAAAAAAATTCATTTTGGTTGGTAGAGCCTTAACTTATATTCAGATTCCGATTTAAATATGAAGGGCAAACAGTAAGTCAGCAGGCATTCACTCTTCTGTAGAAAGATCATCTTCAGTGAGGCAGTGGCTTCTAATCACCCTGGGAATTCTATGCCTCTTAGAAGCCATTTAAAATAGATCACATTCCCTCTAAAGCGAGAAAAGTCTTTAGTCCAAAAGCAAAGTTGATGTAGAATATTTTTCCTACCCAGACATTTTTTATAAATCTCCCATCGTAATTATGATGTCATGCTTTATTAGGGTAGATGAGCCTATTTTTGAATAATATGCTTAGACTTATTTAGGTAGGTTTATCGAAGTCAAGGGAGTGTAGGGCACAGCATTACTTTTTTACTTGGGTTTTCCTGAATATCTAAAGCGAGTAGGGCTACAAGAAGCCTGTATTTGAAAGCCTGAGGACCGGAATAAAGGAGACCCGAGTTCTCTGCTTAATCAGCAAGGAGTATATTAATTGCTTTGCTAGGACTCCTCTTTGCCTAAGGAGATTTAAGAAGTACCGAAACAGCCCCTTATCTTGGCATAAGATTGACGTGTATTTTTCAGAGTCTCAGCTCTCTACCTCATACCAAGTGTATGGCCTTGGGCAATTTACTTAATCCTTCAAAACCCACTTTCCTCATCAACTTAGTGTGGATAATATTATTTCATAAATATGTTTGTGAGAATCGAATAAGGTAAATTATGACACATACCCGCCTCCGTGCCTGGTAGGTAGTAAGCTCTCAGTAAATGAGTTTCTCCTCTCTTTCCAGAGAGGCAAAGTTCACAGAGCTTTCTGTTCTCTAACACTTGCCTTTATGAAGGTATCGGAAGTTTGGGGCCTCATCTTTTGAGTCTGGGTACTTTTTGGTGAAGTAGACATATCCAGGTGTAGGCCTGTCAAACTGTGGAAGAAAAAGAAAATTTTGAGGTTTGAGACACAAAGAGAGCAGACATGTAAATAATGATCACTTGATTGCATGATAAAGTGATACAGACTTAATGATAACTCCAGTGGTTGGCTCTGTGTCTGTTGTCGTGTATGCACCAGCCCCACCACACACACATCAGTCCAGCCAGCTAGTGGCACCAGCATTATGCACCGAGGAACATTTGAGATGAACTCGATCCACGTCATCCTTGCCCTCAGGATGTTTCCAGAGCCTTTGTCTTGAGAATTAGAAAGGGAGGAAGAACAGGAATCGGAAACGAAGTGAGTATTTCCTATCCATTGGAACTCCTGCTTTTATGATCTTATGTAGCGATGCACACAGTGGAAGGAAGTATTCACACAGACAATATATGGAATTATGCTCTGTGACCTCAGCGGAGGACAGAATAAATGGGGCGTTGGAATGGTCTGAGAAAACTTTTGAACCTTCCGGACCTTTATGATTAAATATGGGTGCGCATTTACAAGAAAGGACATAATCCAGGCTCCAGGTTTTTGTAAAAGTAAACGCTGAGTGAATTTAATGATGCAATGATTATCATGTGGCAACTTGGTGGTATCATCTTGTTCAGGTAGAAAACAATGCAATTTCTGTGAAAGATGGTTTCGGATAGGGAGTAAGGACTTTCTGGAAAGATGATTCAGAGCAGCAGCCGCTGAAGTCAGAGGCTGCTTACCATTATGAGAAGTTCGGTCAGAATAAGGTCAGAAAGAAGACACTGCTGCTTTTTTAAAGGACAAGAAGAAAAAGGGCAGAAATTAGATACAAGGAAAAGGAAATGAGATCGAATTTAGCGTGATAAGTACCATTTCCCTAAAGATGACACGCTTTCATATTTCTTAACCCTTCTTTCAACAGTACACATTTTTTTCCAGTGGTAATATATTCCTTGTAGAAAGTCTGATAGGTGCGGAAAATTTAAAGAAGTGAGAAATCAGATGGTCCTTGCACCTAAAAGTCGTGGTTAATATTTTTAGGTGTGTATAGTTTTCCAGATTTTAAATGTGCAAAAGTGAGTTCTTATGATTAAGCAGAAAAAAACGTACATCTGACATTTTGTTCAAGCAGACAAAATTGCCAACTTTATGATGAGATTCATAATCTCATATTGCAGCAATAGAAATAGTTATGGTTTTGTGCAGTACGTTTGGGGTGTGTCTGCCAAATTTGCGTTGGGATTTAATATCATTTTTTTTAATCTGGCATTCAAGAACCTTTATATAATCAGAAGTGTATTTGAGATGCTGATTTAGTTAGTTTTTGGAAGTTAGGAAAAAAAACCTTGAGATATAATGGTATGTTTCATTATTATGTTTTCTATTCATTTTTAAAAATTAGATTGTGTCATTTGGGCACTTTTTTTTTTTTAATGTTGGTGGTTTGTTTTTGTTTGTTTCTTGCTATTTTTCAGCCCGAACTGGTCTTTGGTACTGATAGGACTTTCCTTGGAGAACAGTCTATTAGACTTTTATTTCCTCTTCACAAGAAAATGGTAACATTCCTAAAACCCTCTTTGCAGGTATAGTGGAAGAGTACCAGCTTCCCTATCACGACCTGGTGCCCAGCGACCCCTCGTACGAGGACATGAGGGAGATAGTGTGTATCAAAAAGCTGCGCCCCTCCTTCCCCAACCGGTGGAGTAGCGATGAGGTGAGGCTCGAGGTCACGGTGTAGCTGTGACCAGTGTCCCCTGACCGTGGCGTGGATCTTTGTTAACAAGGACGATGCGATGCTGTGTGAATAAACCCACGGCGGGCCGGGCTCCGAGCGTGTCCACTGTGTGAAACCTAAACGGGTCTAACAAAGAGTTGCCAGGAGGAGATGAGCCGGGCGGCTTGCCTTTCTGGCCCCATCGCCTCCTGCTTCCCCGCTTCTCCATCCACCCCTGTGCTCCACACCACACAGCACCCTCCGCCCTGCGCCCACAGCCGGGCCCGGAGAGCCCAGGGCGCTCACAGTACTGGGATAACAGGGAGGGGTTTGAGCATCCCCAGAAAAAAAGGTACCAAAGCCAGAGCAGACAGGTGGACAGAACACTGTTTATAAACTAATTCTTCAGTGTTACATCCTTTTAAAAATAACCTTGGGTCCTTGGCTTTGTGGCTAGTTCCTGAAATGCTCAGTAACATGTATGGTTTTCCAGTGAGCTGTGCGGAAAGCTCTATAAGAGGCCGGAGTTGTATTGTTTGGAAGGTGGTGATGATCACTGATACTACTCAGAATCCCTTCACAGAATCCCATTCGAGGATTTCTAATGAAGTGAAATGGTGCTTTTCAACAGGAAGACCGATAATTGATGTACCACAGGAGAACACGGGAGAAGGGTGTAGCGAGCCTGTGCTCAGGTCATTAATCTTGTTAAATGGTACAAGGTGATGCTATTATTATAGCAGACAGCTGTGATTTAGGAATAACCGTGTTTGTTTGAATAGTATGAAATCAGATAAAAGATTTAAGCTTATCAAGAGTTATAACCAGTTTGGGAGTGTGCAGGGGAATACAGGCTCCTGGGTATTTTTGTATCTATTGAATCCTTTCAAAGGCACTCTTCTACCGTCAGCAAAACCACTTGCTCACTCCAGGCACTAGGAAGACATGGAAATCTGCTGGAGACTTTTACGATTTGCATGAGGAAAGAATTTTTATGGAACTTTGTGTCTGCCTGGTTTTAAGAATATCTTTTAAAAATAGAGTCCAACTTCAGAAACCCCAAAACTAAAAGCCAGTATCAAGGGCCGACCTTGCAGACAGTACGTTTCTCTAGTGTAACTCCGTTTTCCCTTTTCCTTCCCACAGTGTCTAAGGCAGATGGGGAAGCTCATGACGGAATGCTGGGCGCAGAATCCAGCCTCCAGACTGACAGCCCTGCGGGTGAAGAAAACACTGGCCAAAATGTCAGAGTCCCAGGACATTAAACTCTGATCTTAGGGCAGGAATAAGCATCTCTGGAGAAAGCCAGTAGCTATTCTTTTGCAGGCAGAGCAAAAGATGTTGCAGAAGCATCCACAGTACAGGCCCTGAACATCATCCTGCTTTCCGGTGGGTTTAGCCTCGTGGCTCAGGGTGCAGCCCAGACAAAAGCGAAGCTCCCACGAATTCATCGTGTCTGTTTGTAGGAGGAAGAAACCGCTTGGGTAACTTGTTTGAGATGTGATGCGTGTTGCTTTCTAAGAAAGCCCTGGATTTGGGGATTGCCTTTTTTTTTTTTTTCAAAAGATGCTTTAATTTTGCCAAAATAAAACAAATAATGCAGATTTTTTAAGGTTTATACTATTAGAGTTTAAATAATAACAGCAAACATTCTTCCCAGAAACTCTACTGGAAGATGACTTAACATACATTTCCATTGAAAAATTTTGTTGCACTCTCCCAGCTGAAAGACAGTCTGTGAAGCTGGAGAACAGGATGGAAGGCATCTTAAAAGCCCCCCGACCCCTGCTGTCCCCCGCCTGCTCAGACCACTCCTGCCAGCCCGGCCTCGGGGCAGCCGCAGCAACGTGAACACACCTGGGTACCAGCAACCTCTGGTCAGGGACCACATCTGGGGATTCCTGCAGGTGACCTTTTGCAGCGGTCAGAGGATATGGGACAAATGAAGGTTTTATGCGACTCTATTCGAAGTATATGTTGACACTGTTCTTCAGAACCACTTTGCATTTCTGATTCTTTTAGGCATTTTCCTTTCCATGGTGAAATCCCTTCCTTGTTGTTAAACACAAACTGAGCTTTTTTTGTGTGCAGAGAATTAACCCATGCAGTCTTTGGATCTCTCAAATGAAAGGATTGATATTCTCTGAATCTGTAGAGTATCCAAGCTACAGATTCAGAGTGGTTTGCAAAATAATTCCCAAATAGGTGCTCTTGTTTCTATAAAAGGTCTGACTGAGGTATTTGCTACTTGACCTTGGCCATTTTTTTTTTTTTATGGCCACACCCACGGAAGTGTGGATGGTAAAATGGCCATCCATTTTGTTGAAGACAAGGTGCTTTAAAACAGAGATCATTTGCCCTCTGTGCTATAAGAAGAAGAGTGTGTCAAAAAGGTAGGGCATGAGGCTGGACGTACAAATGGCTTGCTTCTTACATACTTGGAAGTGCCCATCTCAGGAGCAGGCGGGGAAATGTGTGCAGAACTCATTGTGTATCGACAGAGATGGTTTCTTTTGGTTATTGTCTGCCTTTCTTGTGTCTGAGTTAAGAGAAGGAAACATGTGTCAAGTTAATTTAACTAAATTTTTAACTTAAAAATATATAAACATAGCCTCCTAATGGAACAGCAGAAAAATGAGAGAGGAGGCCACAAGATATTGTGGCTGCTCTGATTTATTATTCTGGAATAGTTGAGGATCGAGTATGTCCACCTTCCGTGATCGTTTCACATCTTAGGAATGCTGACTCTTTTATTCTCATGATGTTCAGTTTCCTAATTAATTTATTGTTTTTTTCTTCTCTGTGGCACTTGTGCGAAAACATCTCCTCGCCTCTTCAGTTCTGTGAGGTTTTAACTTTTGAGCAACATGAGTCGAATTGTTGACAGGGCCAGTATTCCTTAGCTAGAGGAACATGGACACACCCCTCTCAGCTTTATTCATTTACTTCCCGACTGTGGTTTTCTTTTGCTGCTCAGAAATTCTGTCATGTTTAGTAAAGAATTGGGGGAGTACCTCCTTTTGCCCTTAGAAAAAGAAAAAGGGAAATGAAAAAAGATGTTCCTTCCAGAATACTCCAGGGGGCAGTGTTTTATAACACATTTTCATTTCACCACTTGGTGGCTGAAGGATGGAGGGTTTTTAAAAATGTGACAACTGCATGAAAAAAGGGAAAGTATTTTCATCACTGCAGAAGTGGACTTGCAGCCGATGGCTTGGTGCCCCTGAAAGCGTCCCATAGCAGAGACTGGCTGTAGCTCTGGGTACGGGTGGAGAGAAGCGCGAGGAGAAGCAGTGTTCTGTATTCAGCGCCTGCTTCCCAGTGCTTCATAACCACCTGTCGTTTGTAGCAAAGAAAGAATATTTTCTTAGTCCTCGAATATGAAAAGAAGTTTCTGGTTTTTCAAAGACTAAAAACAGTTGGTTCTAAATATAAGTGTGTAATCAGAATGCTGCTTTTACTGATACTAGGGTAACCTGAAGAGCAGTGTAAAGGTTCCTTTCTTTGTGTCAAAGCATATTTTCTGTGATAGCTTAGAAGGAGTATGGGGTTCGAACAATGTGTGATAATCCTTTGAGCCTAGGAGAGAAACTTCAGTGCCTCTAATCAGATCATCTACAAACAAATAAGTAAACACTTACAGTGAAGTGGCGACATGCTTATGTTTATTTTCCCTGAATTTAAGCGATGTTGGATTTACCTCTTAGGGTAAAAATGTGTTTTATTTTTGGCAAGCTCTTATATGTGGGTATCTTCAAATCAGAATGTTTAATGGGGAGGTGATGATTTGAAAATAAATTAGATTTCTAGGAAGGTGCTGGTTCCTGTGAAGAAAGGCAAGAAATTAAAATTATATGCAAATTTCTTCTGTATTGTTTGTTGGGTGGCTTTGGAAAAAATGGATAGATTACTTCCTAATCCCTAACCTGATTTACTCCCTAAGAACATATAAAAATTATTCCTGAGATACTTAAAAAGACCCATTTAGTTATTATAATCTTTCAAGCAGACAAGACTTTATTTATGAATAGATTTTCTTTTGCATCTAACCTAAATTCACCTTGTTTAGGGAATATTAAATTGTTTTTAAAGAGACTACCTACTCAATTTCAAATACTTCATTTTGATTTTTAAACTTCTAGTAGCTCGGAAGTGAGTTTATTTTTTGTTTTGTCGTTCAGTAGAATAGTGGGAACCTGGAAATAAAGTAGTTGATTGTTTACTTTCAGGATTATTTCAAAGACTAAGATTTTCTTCTAATCGCTTCCCTGAGAAGGAATCCTAACATATTACTTGTTAGCTAATATAAGTTTTGTATACTAAGATGTTTGGGTTTATAGTTTATGTATGTGTGTATATATTATATAAATATGTATATATAAATATTGTGCTCAGTTTGGAGTCTGGCACAACTCCATTCTGTGGATTAGAGAGTAAAATATTATGGATGATAAAGCACTAAATGAAACGTAATATTTATTTATAAAGGAGTGTAGATCTTTCAGTCACAGGCGACAGTTCTGTAAAAGTTGTGTGTGAGGAGACAGGCCTTTTACCTCCTAGAAAGCACTGCTCAAAAGTCACTAGTGACCATTCTTTTTATTCTTAAAACAGAGCTTCATAGAAAACATGCTAAGATTTTATTTGCAGGGAATTCTTGGATGCATTTCAGTGGTTGTATCATCAGGCAGGGCCAGCACTGAGCGATGACCGACTTCCCTGTTGGTAGAGTCACGCGTTTTCATTAGAAGTTACAGAGTTTTATGTTGTTGGTCTGTTCAGGTTCTTTGTTTGTAGGTGGAAAGGCACTGACAAAAGTACAGTTTTTAAAACTTGAATAATTCTCTAGGTGTATCTCCTTAGGAAACTTAGTTATGTAGCCATGGAAATAAAAGAAGTGGCACCAAAAGTGATTTAATTTAGCAGTTATGATTCCTTTTGTAAAATAAAAAAAAAATGCCATATTTTTTGGAGAAGAGTTAGAATATATAAGGGATTCTGTTGTCTGTTTCAAAAGAAGACTGGTGTGTTCTTTTGGGGAACCAGTGCCTTATTGAATTTGTACATACTGTAATTATTCAGGACGAGGGAACAAACAGTTGTATTGTATTTGTTACAAAGTGTATATGGCTTTGTTTTAACATTCCCCCAAATAAAATGGTTTCATTCTCCCCTTGGAAAGAACATGTCTGTTATCTTACAGTTGTGCCCTTTTCTTGTCTTGAAAAATATCACATTGTAACAGGAGGGAAAAGCAGCCTGGAGAGTGATGCAGGTAAGTTTGTACTTTTGGTGGCAGGAGGCCAGGACAAGTGCCCTGCTGGCTCCTATTTTCTCTGTAATTAGGAGACAGGGGGAGATGCTGAGAGTGAGAGGAAAGGTAGAAAGGACGGTGGTTAGAGAGAAGGGTCCAGGTCTAAAATTGTGCTGTGGAAGATCACAGCTGGGCCGAGGGCCCTGTTACAGTTGACGATCCCCTGTGTCTTGGTGGCCAAGGTGTGGCCTCTGGACCGCCAGGCAGCCCACATATGAATCCAGCCTCCGTTGTTCTCCTAGTTCTGTGACCGTGGGCGTGTTTCGACCTCTCAGAGACTCCGTTTCTTCCCCTTGACCGTGAGAATCGTGTTAACCTCTACTGCACAGAGTGGTTCTGAAGACGGACCAAAGTCATCCGTGCACCAGGCCAGAGGTGAGCGCTCCACTGTTACCGACTGTCAGTTGTTACCAATCCCTTGGGCTACTCTTCTGTGTAGTTTTATGACTTCAGATTTCTATCAGCAGCCCGGAGGCAGGCGTGGAGCCTGTGGCACCTGGCTTCATTCAGGCTGGGGTTACCAGGCACATGCAGAGCTGGGTCATGGGAAATAAGAACTGGTATCTTCAAGGGGGCATCTGACATGGTCCAGAGGAGGGACGGGATTCAAGAGGAGGCAGCTGATAGGCCAAGAGAAGCTAGGTCAGAGGACGGGGAGCCATGCTGGGGTGGGTGGTGTATTAGCAGGTACTGAGAAGGGGTTGTGTTCAGACTCAAGATTTCGGGAGGAAGAGCAAGACCAAGGACCGGCTGAGGGTGTGATCCCACGGGTGGGCGGAACTAGTTACTGGACAAGGTGGTTGGTGATGTAAGAGGAACCCCAAGCCCGGGCCTTTGGATCTGTCTTTGTGGAGTGGGAAGCCCCCAGGATGGTGGCAGTCTAATGACATACAGATTGTAAGGCAGGATTCTCTGGGGTCACAGGAGGTTGGGATGGGGGACGGTCAGTGAAGGGCAGAGAGTGCAGACAGGCTGTGTGCAGGGGGCTGATGTACAAAGGAGTGGGGTTTCCTGCAGGGACAGTGACCTGGAAGCAGCACAGCAGTGCGAGAAAGACCCCATCTTCCTCCCAACTTGAGGTACCAGGTTGTTGCTGTTGTTTCTGAATCAGTGTCCCCTAGAGAGGAGAAAACCCTCTGCAGAGGGAGTGGGGATGTGTTAGGTCCTTGGTCCATGGGCTCGGAATCCTGGAGGGTAGGATGGGAAGTTTGGTTTTGAGGACATCCATTGGACACTGGCTTTAGAGAGAGGAGACCCAGAATTATTTGGGCACAGAGAGTATGGGAAGGAACTCCGGAGTTCGAGTGAGTGGCCGTGTGTAGCCAGCTGCACTTTTGCCGAGGGGATTCATCCCACCTTTGGGGTTCAGATTGATGTCACTCACATTGCATGGTTTTCGCTTTCTCAAGTAGAACTACGTAGTCTGAACCTCATTCGTCTTCCTTCTAAAGTGGGACCAAAATACCTGCCTCGAGAGGCTTTGAGGAGCAGCAGAGGAGGTGAGTATGTGAGGTATGTGGTGGGTCCCTGCCAGGCACACAGCAGGTGGGACACCTCTCCCTCCCTCTCTGCACCCGCGTCCACAGGCTGTGGGCCTTCCCCGGACTCAAGATGATAAATGGCAGCGGAGGTGAACAGGGTCTCCTCTCAGCCGGGGTCACTCTTAAGTTGCAAGTGTGTTTCCTACTTCAGGTTACAGCAGTGGGGTACAGGTGACCCTGTTCTCAGAACTTTGGTTCCCGCCAAAAAATCATGCCCCAGCTTGTGATGCTAACCTGGCCAGCGGGAGCTCTGAGGCTGATGAGGGGTCTCTGCCGGGGCCAAGTCCCAGAGCTTTGCAGGGATCCCAGCCGGGAGGGGTGCTGGGCCAGGGCTGCCCCCTCCCCACGTCACCTGGAAAGTGTGTGCATGCTTTCACCGGTGTGGTTTTCCCAACAGGAATCCCAGCCACTGAAGCTCCACAGCGGCACTTCGGGAAGGTGGGTCCTGGCCTCGATTTGCGCCACCCTGTGCTTCTTACATGAAGTACCGTTTTGTACTTTGTTTCCATTCTGGTAATGAGCTTAAATAGTTTAGTTTTCCGCCACAGGACCCACTTCTCCCTCCTGTTTCACCCCCGTTTCAGTGTCCAACTCACCGCCACCTCCTGGACACTGCTCCGCAGGTGGACTGTGACCCGGGTCTCGTTGGGGACAGCGCGTGATTGTGGGCCCAGCCGCTCCCGAGCTCTTTGGCTGCCGAGGGATGGGGCGGGAGGAGCTGCTCCTGGAAGGTGCTTCTCTGTGCACCGGGCTCCCTGGGAAAGGCTGTCCCCGCACTCTGAGCGCCTCTCTCAGGTCATCTCCCTGGGGTTGAGTGGGTCTGGGTGGCACTCGCTGTGGCTCCAGCATCGTGTTACTACTCCCCAAACCCCACCCACCCCCTTCCATTTCCACCACTAGAGCAGCTGCTTGCAGATGTCATTTAAGGCCAGGCCTCTGAGATCCGGGCCTCCCCCGCTTTTTTCCCCAGCTCCCCAGGGCCTCTGCCCAGCTGTCCCCAGAGCTGCCCAGGCTACACCCCAGACTCATGAGTTCAGATTCCCTGAGGGTGAGATCCAAGCAGTCACACTTTCTAAAGTTCCTCAGGGGGCTCCAGTGTGCAGAGGGGCTTCAGAAGCATCCTTCTAGAACCTCCTGGGGCGGTGGGATTGTAATGACTGTCAGTGCAGAATCTGAGAGTTTCTCTGTCCTACTGAAGAAACACTGGGTGACTTCACACAGAGGGCTTTGTCAGGAAGACACAAGGGAGGCAGTGCTCTCTGTTGCTTATAAATATAATTTATTACCTGTTTAAAAATCCTTTCTTACATTTTGTACATGGTGGCCGACAGAATAAATGCAGGCAAATTTACAAACCAAGGGACTGCGGGGGAAATGGGGAGAGACGGCCAAGGAGGGAGAAGAGGCACAGCTGGAGCTGGCATCTCTCCACCTCCGGCACAGAGAGCACGCCTCCACAGGGGATTTTCTAGAAAAGGAATTGCATAGAAGATACAGCAGAAGGAAACTCCACAACAACAAAAGAAGGGTTCCGTATCTGAAGAGCCAAGGTTGTGTCATTGTGTTTAAAAAAGGAAAACAACAAAGCACAAAACCTTATTCTGACATTTCTGCAGTTGATCTGGTCCACAGGGAATGTTGGGTGGATGACACGGCTCTTCAGCACAGACTGCTGGGGAGTTTGCTCTGACAAACTGGTTGTCATCTTTAGAAAGAGCAAAGAGGAAGGTCACCTGCTTACGAGAGGTCAACATTAAACCCAAACACATTACTGTGACATCTAACACACACACACACACACACACTCACACACATGCTAGTCCCCGCGATGGAGGGTGAAGGTCTCACTGCCAAAGGGAGACCTGGGAAAGAGCAAAGGGGAAAATACTAGTCGCATGTCAGCCTGTTCTGATTGCTGTCCTCTTTCTTTGCCAAGGCCTAGAGGACTATGCATTTGAACATATACCCTACATTTACAGGTGTCATAGGGACATTCAGAATATAAAAGGGCAAAGGCATTTTCCACTGGCTGCAGACTGCTTGTTCTTTCATGCTGTTCTAAACAGGTTTAACATCTAGGACTTTGCTCTGGTCGTGACTCTTGGAGGTTGCACCACTGCGGGGCTGATGTTCAGAGGTCAAGGGCTCATCAATTCTTAGGCTGTATATCAGCAAAATTTGCTTACGATTCATGTTCTGAACTCCAGTCCCGATCGTTATTCCACCCTGGGTCTGTGCCATCAGGTTCAGCAGCAGCTCTGATAGTGCCAAGTCCAGCAGACCTTTGGAATTTAAAGTTGGCATAGAGGATTTAAGCATATTTGTAAAAGACCCTGAAGTGTTACGGCCTTCGGCGACCTAGAATATTGCTGAGGCAGAATCTGAATGGCACATTAAAAGGCTGGTGTTCAGCAGCTAATGCTTGGGCTGGTGGGCACCTTCCTCATTTCCTACTCAGCAGCTGGCAGGCCAAGACTCTTGGGACATTCTTCAGAGACTCCCGACTTGGGATTCCAGATTTCTGGATAGCTCGTTGCAACACACAAAAGTCTAAGTACATAGCAGGCTGGGAAATAGCCTCTTATTCCTGCTTGATTTTGTGCCAGCGCATTCTGGAGTTCATGTCCTCTGTCCCGGCAGCCCCTCCCTGGACCATGCTAACATGGGCTAGGTGTGGACTTCCACTCTGGCTGCATGAGCCACCTTGATTAAATGGCCCATTGACAGGCCTTTTGAAAAACCTGGAAGCCATGAAGTCTTCTGAAAACAGATTTTTAGAGTAGTTTTCTGAAAACCAGGGCAAGCACAAAGCTGATTAAAGGGTCAGGAGATTGTTAGTCTGTAGAGAAAACCTACCTGGTGCCATGCAAGGACATCTCCCTACTTTTCATAAATAGGAAGTTTTAGACATGCTTTCTGGAAACACGACTCCATTTGGCTTATTGGACACAGGCTTCCATTAACAATGGTTACAAATTTTTTTCTCTTGTGCCTTATTTCACACACACACACAAAATCATTGGAGATGCAAGGGAACTATTTTAGAGTGATCATCACAGCCAGAGATTACACAGTAGATTTTTTAGGGTAAATAAACAGCATTTCATTGCACAGAGGCAAAGTTCTAAGGAATCCAGTCAACCTTAGCTCAGTAAGGTTTTCAAAAATACAAAAAATAAAAAAAAACAAAGTGTAATAGTTGGTCGTACGAGGCACTCGAAAGGTAAAAGAACTTTTTTTTTTTTTAACCTTGAGATAATATTTCCTATTGGCTCCATAAAATGTTAATACTTACTGACCATTATTATCTTTACAAATGACTGACTTTGAGCAATGGCATTCGGAGTCACAAACGCTCTTCTGTTCTCAAAGAAGGTAGATAAAACCCAATTTCATTCTGGCTGTGTCCATGGTCCTCCTTTCTTTCATCAGCCTTGGACTTGTACTGAGGTCTCTGTGAGAAACCAGCAGCTTGTCCAGAATGACTACTCAGAAAAAGTCAAAGCTCCCATTCAACATGAAGAGTGAAAACTGGACAGGTAAACTTTTTCTACATACTTGATCTTCTTGCAGGTCAGTATTTTTATTTATTTGACCCCATGGGGGCAGAGCTTGTAGTGGCAAAGGGCTGTGAATTCTGAGGAGACAATGACATCTCTTCCTCAAACATAAATGACAGAAAAGTGGGACAGGAGCACAGCTGCCGTGTCCTGACAGGTACACACAGAAGGATACATTAGCTGCTCTGCTCCTCTCCAGAGATGTCAGAAAAGAGAAAAACTCAATTCTAGCATTGGAATGTTTAAAGATTTCTTACAGGATAGAGACTGCCAAAAATTATTGACCATGTCATTTCCAGAGTGTCAACTCAGTCTCCAGGACTTCATCCTGAAGACCTGTTCTACTATTTAAATCTACAAAGTAATAGGATACATAAAAATGGCTATCATGCAGTTTAGCAACAGACATCTCACTGCAAATAATGGCCTGCCTTAGAGGAGCTTTCATTACTCCTGAGAGGCTGGGCATTTTCTGGGGAACCCCGGTGAGAGTCCAGGTTGGTGTTCATGCTGTTCAGGAAAAGGCAGTCGGCGGAAGCGCCTTGGTGTGACTTGTTTGGTGACCCCTTATGCCTAGTTATCAATTCTGAATCTAACTTCTACTCATTCCAGATCACTTTAAGAAAATTTGAATGAGTTTGGTGAGAGGAAAATGAAAATAGGATGAAACCTCTGCCTTTAGGTCTGCAAATTCAGAAGGAAGCTAATTATTTTTTTTCTCCTTGATTAATGACCAGAATTTTCACTTCACTGGACATGGTCTTTTCATTTGCATACATAAAACCTACTTTTAAGTGGATGTTTTACACCTTCAATAATGAGAGAACTAAAAGATTTAAAAACCTATAAAGCCCATTTAACATATGAATGTTAAAATGACGCTTCAAAGACTTTTGTGAAAAAGTTTTATGTATTTTTATTTCTATAAACAAAACCCAACTTGAGACATGTATGAATGCATAATATACTAGGCTCATACTTTTGATATGGGTAATATCAGCAAAAAAAAGTGAGACTAAGGAAACTATATCAAGTCTAAATGTCACCAACACTGTTTGTCATAAAGGTCCTGTTGACTCTACAGGTATTCATTCCCTTCGTCCAACAACTTTTCCTGAGTTAGTCTATTAAACTCGGGGTAGATTATGTTATCCACCACTAGATGGCACCATGCGCAAATGAGAGGTTTCTTTTTTCTTTCTTTTTCCCTTCCAGTTGAAGCCGGCCAGTCTTTCCTCACAAGCTACAGGGAAGCCCTAAGTATGAGGTTCTTCAAGGGATGGCTGATGAAGCGGCTCCCTAGCTACTTACTGAACTGGTGAGTCCGGACCTGCTGAGTTGAGTGTAATCTAACAGCTCTTGTACCCTCCAAAGAAAAAAATGAGAATTTGCCATGAAAATTACTTGATGTCTCTGGTGGGCTGTCCATAAGGAAGTTGCCATTCACCTGACAGGGCACGTGACGGGGTTTTATGACCTATGAGTAAGTACCTCATGTACAGGGAATCAACTGCGCTTCCCTTTTCTGGTGCTGAGACATAGAACCGAAAACACAGAGCACCCGAAGTGAACCCCAAAGGCCCACAATGGCTTCAAAAATACAGTTCTGCTACATTCTATAGTTCTACGTTGACTTTTTGATGACTCGCTTTTAGTCAGTTTTGGAATTAATTTGTATATTACGTTTGCTCCTTTCTACTTTCTAATTCTTGATTTCCGTAGATGACAGCCCCCCAAACCAGTAATAGCAATCTTGAAAAGTTATTTCAAGATGCAGCAATGGATGATAGCTCTTTCATCTTCCTTTTAAAAAGTACTTACATTTTTAATGTAGAATATAATTTTACTATCTTTTGGTCAAATAGGCATTGGTGTAAACATTATCCACTCAACTTATTAGTGCAATCTTTCACAGTAAGTGTGATTTCTTTATATATAGTACAGAGGGTGGCCCGAGAGAGATCATGGCACAGGCAGCCAAAACAGAAGATATGAAGTAAGAAGCATGAAAGAAAAGGCTCCCTACCCTACCAAAGTTTCAACAGAAGAACTTTGGGACTATCCAAATTTTACCAGAATAGTCAGGTAAGGAAATATATGTGGAAAGAAGGGGGAAATGTATAAGATTTGAAATTCAGATCCAGCCAGTAACCTGGATACATCCAGCTGAAAAGTAAACCACAGCCATGTTTTGAAAGTTCTGATTCATACACATGGGTGATTGTTGTTCAGTCTTGGTTTGGCTCCTGGGCTATTGACTCTTTATTCCCCATCTGTTGAATGAATTGGGTCCCTGCATTAAAACCAATAGCTTGTGATGGTCATAGTTTACACAAAGTATTCTATTGGATAACTTTTTCAGTTAAAAATTTTTTTAATTAAAAATTTTTTTGACCAAGACAATAATAGAACATAATTTGCAACTAGTAAGGAAGGCATGTGGTCCCGAGAAGAAAGAAGGGGATGATAAAGGGACGCCATCTCTCAGTGAACAGCATGATGCAGGGACACAAAAACGAGACTGGAAAGCATAACAGGTATGTATGTTTACAGGTCAGAATAATTATCTTCCAAGTCAGAACTATCTGAAAGGCATAATGCAGGCCTGGGCAAAAGATTAGTTGAAACTTTGAAGGATCCATGTCAGCGTCCATTGTGGTCTTCAGACTGATTGATGGAGGAGACGGGAGGCATCATAGTGGAAGTCGAGCATTTTAGAACCTTTAGCTGATCTAACCCAACCCCTTCAGTTTATAGGTGAGGAAACTGAGGTCCAGTGAGGATGGCCGCCACAGCTAGATGATGGCAAACCCAGAATCAGAACTGATTTCCAGTTCAGAGGCCATTCCTCCAACCACACCGTCTCTGAGGTGGACAGAGGACCCATGTGGAGCTGAGTGAGCTTTGATGGAGAAGGCTTCTCAGGACAAGACCCAGAGGACAGAGCCCCTGCCCGAGTGAACTGAAAGAACCGACTGACAACGTCAGTAAGCATGACCACCTTTCCGGGGCAGAAGGACGGTAGAAAGATAAAAGGTCAAAGAAGCAACAATGCTTGTTTAATTAAATTGCTGACCATGCCCACCTTTTTCCATGAGACGGAGCAGGTCAGGTCAATATCTAAATACTAACAGCATTGCTAACAAAAACAGAAGTTAAAAGAATATCCTTTTACTAGAATACCTGTAAATACTTATCAATAACAATAATGATAATACCTTCTTAAAAAAGAAAACACTTCAGATTGCATATTACAAACACACATGTTCTGAAGAAATGCTTGTTTGTGTGGTTGAACATGAATCACGGTCTTCCCTGTGACGCTATAGCTTTATTCCCAGAGGACATGAGATGGGTGCCCTCAGGAATAAGGAGGCTTAGCTATTTCTCCGTTACACTTAGATTCTCCACTTCCCTGATACAAACAGTAACACTGGTTCTACAAGTTCTAGAAACAGAACACTGACGGGAGGATTATCTGACACACGATTTGTAGGAAAAGTCTCTGATTTCTCTGTAAATTACTAATCTGAAAGAGACACAGCAAACCGTCCACAGCTTCGACTTCAAATGATTTAAACAAAAATAGAACGAGCCATGGACAGTGTCTGCATCCCTGTCCAATTTGATGTAAACAACGTTTGTAGAAATTGGGTTTGTTAAGAAAGTTTATCCATAGATCTGGATAGCAATAAAAAGCGTTTCCTAGGAAACTGTAAGATCCTGTACCACACAGCATACAGCCCAACTAAGAGGAAAATTAGGTTGATTTCTAAATTCAAGATACACATTTGTACAATTGTTCTTAACTCCTTGACCATGTCCGAGTGGAGTGGGCACGTACATGGGCAGTTGTGTCTGTTTTCCTTCCCTCCCCTGCTGCAGTCTTGCCTGTGGAGTGCCTAGGTCTAGTCCAGGTTTCCTCCTCCGTTCTGAGCCCCTGGAGGGCCACGGACTCCCTGTGATTCTGCTGCTTCACTCTCAGCCCCAGACCGGGTCAATACTGCCCTTCTGTCGCTAACGACACTACTGTTTCATGTCTTCCCATTTCCTCCAAGACAGCTGCCAGCACGCTCAGGTTTCCATCTGGGAAGTTCTGTGCTTCCCAAAGATCCAGGATGACGCCAGTGGGGCTGGATTTGGTGGCAAAGTAATTCAAGTACCTGTAATTGGTAAGGGGAAAATGTGCTGAATGCTGTGACTTATAGATCTATTTTCCTTGCAGTTTTCACTCAAGCTTTTTGTCTCTGCATTTCTGTAACGATCCTAGTCCCATTTGAGAAACTGTGGCTTATAGTGAGCTGTCCTAAATAACTAGCCCACACCTAATTAGATCAGCCCCAGACAGGAGACGTGATGTTTAACTTTGTTAACCTCAACTCTGAGTAAGATAATTTAAGAGACAAGATGTGTATAGGTCATATCCTAAACAGGAAGTCATGAGACTTATGTTTTCTTTCCAGCCCAGACTCTGATCATCTTTGACAGGTCATGCCATGCCCTTTGCTCGGTAGTGATGGCAACGTTCTACAGAGAAAGAGGCTCCTGAGATTTCCTTATAACTTAATAAGCAGTGTTGTGCTTAGCATATTAATTACTCATCCAGCATTAAGGTCCTGCTCAACAGGAGATGAGGAACAATAATTACTGAATGGACATATAATTTAGGGGGAGTTAGCCTATCTGCTCTGCAAGATGGATCACAAAGCTTGATACTTACAAATGTCAGATAAGCCCAGGATGTCTCCCACCAATGTGTTTGTAAGATCATAGTGCAAGATACAAGGTAGGAACTTAATACATGTTGGAAGAATGCAAAGTAAGTAAATGTACAGATGGAGAAAAATAAATGTTGCCCTAAGTCTAACAGTTATCAGTGCAGGGGCCCTACCTCTAACAGGAACTACTCTTGGAGCCTGACCATACCCACCTGTCCAGGTTTAGCTTATGGGCCAGCATTCTCCAGTCATGACCCCTTGTCTGTGGGGCATCCAGGCTGCTACAGAGCTTCTGCCGGATAGGGGGAGGGATGCTGAAAGCACTGGGCCCTGTCATGGTGGTGATGGTGCTTGCTGGATCCAGCAGAGGCAAATCGATGCCAGTAGGTTCCTGCAGTTCAGGCACAGAAACAACACAGCATTATTTCTGAAGACAAAAGCAATCCTTATTGAATCAGTCAACATAAAGCCTTGCTCTGAGCGATAAGAAGAGAAGGAGGGCTATTATTCCCCATAGTAAGAATGGCTTCTTCCTGGCCGAAAGTTATGATTCTCTGTAACCTGGCTGAGAGGAAGAAGTACATCTTGAACTGACTTTGCATAGCCCTGGATTTATGAGTTTTCCACAAGCACTGGGCTAGGTGGGAGGCTAGGTATAATTCAATAACAGCTCTTCTAATGGGATTTTCCAGGATGAGAGGGAGACTATCAATACTCCTAAAAGTTTATCTTTTTTTATTTTTTTTGTTTTTTTTGCATTTTATCTAGAGCCACACCCGCGGCATATGGAAGTTCCCAGGCTAGGGGTCTAACAGGAGCTGTAGCTGCCGGCCTTTGCCACAGCCACAGCAACGCGGGATCCGAGCCGCGTCTGCAACCTACACCACAGCTCACGGCAACGCCGGATCCTTAACCCACTGAGCAAGGCCAGGGATCAAACCCGCAACCTCGTGGTTCTTAGTCGGATTCGTTAACCACTGAGCCACGAAGGGAACTCCAATACTCCTAAAAGTTTAGATTTCAGGAGAGGAGAAGTGTTCAAATGGCAGTTCTTTGAGAATGAACAGATGTGAGATTCTAGAGACTGTCTGACCCTGAAGGGAATGCCCTGGGCAAATGCTGCAGTAAATGCTCCCTCTGACCCCTGCTGAAGATGGCTCAGTTCTACATCTGTTGAATGAAATGCAACACAGCTCTCTTCTAAATGCTATCAAATTAAGACTAATTTTTTAAAAGAAAATGGTGAATGTGGTACACTGCCTTGGGGCAAGCTGCTATCAGAACCTTCAAATTGTTACACACTTATTTTTTTTAATCTAATTTTAGTAGAGAAAACCATAAATTGGCTCTTAAGATAGTTTCAGCTCATAAAACAGCACAAATGCAAGAATCTGAAATTCATCTGCAGGAGAAACTCTAATCACTTTCTGATCACTTCTGTTGGTTGGAAAAGCAAAAGCAAATGTTGCCTGGGAACTATTAAAGCAATAAAAGAAAATCCACTTAATCTACTTTAAATGTTATCTCTTTTTTTCAGCGCAGGTAACTCCTCAGTGAACATAATTAGTTGCTGGAGGATAAAGCAGCCACACGCAGGTCCAGCCCTCAGGAAGTCTCAGCTCAGAGGTCAGTCCCGGTCACCCAGAGCCTCCCCAGCCCGCCTGCCTGCACCGCAGGGGCCACCGTGTCGCGGGATCAGCAGCCAAGGCTCACTGCAAGGCCTGTACAATCACGCTGTGCAGGGTCCATCCCAGGCTGTGGAGGGCAGGTTACAGCAAAATGCATCTTGTATCCCAACACACACAGTGCTGTTGCCTGTGAGTACAGCATTTGGCCTCGAAACCCAAAGCTTGGCACACTGAGTCCCCAGCGGTCCCCTGGACCCTCTGTGTTAACTCCAGCACAGGCCAGGATTTGAAAGACCTGGTATGAAATACAGAAGCAACCAATGGGAGCTGGAGTCCCTGAATCCCCAAGACCGTTCCCTACACATGGAGCTCCTTCTAAGGGACCATGAGGACAGAGGGCTTAAAGTGAGCAGAAGAGTGATCTAAAAGCCCGTGTTGGTGTTTTTCAATGGATTTATGTTGCTGTCCGAGCCCACGTGCCCAACACTAATTTCAGGTATAAAATGAAGGGTCGGGGTGGGGGGCACACCTTATTCCACAGCTTAGTGCCACCTCTCACTTTGACGTCCTGCTTGCTTCCTGTCTGGACCAAACAACAGGGCCTAGAAAGAAGGCTTCCCCTCCCTGGCTGGCAGGGGGGCTGAGACTGCACTGGGAAGGGTCTGTCTGGGTAGTGGTGACTTGCGGCCCCGCGTGTTTGTGCTATTAGCCACACTAACTCCCCTGCTTACCTGTGATCAGTCCCTCCTGCCAGACTCTTCTTTCTAAAGCCCAGGGCTGGCGTTTCTCCTGCTCTCAATAAGCAGCACTAAAAAGTCCTCCCGTTACCTGGATTCCTGCCACGTGATCAGGCGGGGAGGGGAGAGAGATTGCCACGACCTGTCCGGCCGGCTGGCCAGCGGCCCCAGAGAGGCCTGCAACCTTTAGAGCTGGGCCTGCGTGAACGAGGCCGTGTGCTCCCAGCACGGACAGCCTGCCTCACTCCCCTTGGACTGCACATTCACTGCTCTGAGTGCCTTTCTCAAGGAGGTACACCACTCTAGTTCTTCTGCCCTTCCCTTCATCTCTTCCAGGCAAACCCCTCAACGCTGGGACTGTAAGCACGTTCCCTGAGCAAAGCCACCCAAGGCCCTCCACCTGGAGCCCTCCGATGGCACTTCCCATGGCTCTCCCGCCATCCTCACAGTCTGCCCAAACTACAGGTGACTTCCTTTGATACCCCAAATTTCTTGCAGATCGGAGTATTAAAGGTTTCTATCCTCAGAACACCTGTAATCCTGAGGGCAGCGCCCTGCCTGTGGAAGCCACTCAAGTCATATTTGCTGAAGTGAGAAAATATGTTTTCTCGTCAAGCCAGAGGACGAAGCCCACCCTGCAGCATAGTGCTGAGCATCTTTGCAACTACAGGTGGCCAAGCCTATGCTTCTCACTGTCCAGTACTGAACGTAAAGCAGGTGTGGCTCTCAGGAAGGTCTGCTCACTCATCCACGTGGCCCCTCTTTCTCTGGTTAAGTAAAGAAGCATCACCCTTTGACATGGGCCTTCAAACCCGAGTCCCTAGCCGTAGCTACTGTGCCTGTTTCTATGTTTGGATGAACCAAGGCCACCAGGGGCATAATTTCTTATCTCTCTTATTATAAGATGACCACAGCCTTGAAGGGAAAAGCAAGATACCTATATACATGTACATTTCATCTAATAATTTCAGTTGCTATTAGTTCTTCCTTTACTTCCAGGTAGAATTAGAGTTTGCTCTCGCAGAAATGCTTATTACAGTAATTGTTTATGATATTGGTACCATCTGTCTTTGATGTTATGATTCCCTTAGTTAAACATATGATTTTTCACCATTAACCAAACAGCTGCTATGGTATACATTTTTACCACTCCACAGGAGAAATAACTTTCTGTTCCTGTATTCTGACTCTTCCTGAAGTCACTTAGAAAAACCAGATTTTCCCAAAGGTCCTTTTGAACAGGTTATAGAAAACAGAAAAGGTAAGTAATAACCTGCCTCTAGCCGAGTGAGGCTCTGTACATTTTTAAAAGCCGTTCGTTGTGAGCACAGTAGCACTGTGTGTCAATAGTCAGCAAGGTGATAATGTCTTTGTCTACAGTTAAAAATAAAGTCTCCAAAAGACTGAAATTTTCCTCGCTTCTCTCTTGTTAGTTTCCCTATCCCTCTAGGAAAACAACTATTTATCATCATTTACATTTTGACATTCTTTCATCTCCATACTTTTTAATTCTTCCAGACATTTTCATTCTTAAAACTCATCTCTGCGAGACTCAAGGCTTTATCTCCAGTTGAAGACTCTCGGGCCAAGGCACCCAGAGACGAATAGTCACCCAGCTCTTGACAGCCCCAGGGTCTCTGTCAAGCACAGCCTGGTCTCCCTGGGGGGCGGCAGGTCCTCCGCCTGACTGGAGAGGCCAAGGGCTGAGTGGCCTGTGAAAGGCGAAAGGCAAGAGCCTTGAGGGGTGGGGGGCTGGGAGAGGCGGAGAGGCACCTCCCTGGGAGACGGGGCACGGTGGCAACCCCAGCCCACCCGCCAGCTTGCCATGTGACCCTGCGGAGGAGACTTGTCCAGAAGACAGACACCACCAATGGAGCCTTTTCTCTGGTAGCTTATGGCCTGTCAGTCACAGTGGACCCCTTCTCGAGCTTTTGATGCGGAGCCAGGACTCAGGGCGCTCTGGTTGTTCATTAGCACAGAGCCTCACTCCCCAGCATCAGTACCCGGCCCCACTCTCAGCTCTGTGGGCCACAGGCCCTGCATTCAAATGCTAACAACCATAGTGGGACTCAGTGACCCAGAAGTAAAAGCAGCAGAGTGCCCCTTAATCCCCAAAGTCATCTGACTCGGGTCATTTCTGCCCCTACTCTGTTAAATGTGCTTGTCTGTCACAAGACCTCAGAGGAGGCTAAAGGGTTGGGCCCTCTGAGCTGACTGCCACCTGCTTGCAAAAGAAATCATCTCTCCTCTCTGTTGGCACAAAAAAGAAAGTCCTTAAACTGTGATCACACTATGCGACCCTGTCCCTCCTCAGAAAGGGGCGGCGGGCCTGGCGGGGGAGAGCCCTGGAACAGCGCTCTTTCATTTGTGGCTGCACTGATCCACCTTTTCATCACACAGCAAACGCTCATGCTGAACAGAAAGCAAGCATCAAAGGAGCAGACCTCCTCACCCCCCTCCAAAATTCCGCAGCCTTTGTTGTCACTAGAGCGGGGCAGTTATTGAACTTTGCAGACCTGCTGGGCCTGGAAAGTGAAAACACCCTCCCGAGCCAGCGGGGGTGGAGCTGTGGGCCCATGAGATAGGCCCATGCAGCCGCAGGCCCGGCGGTTGCCATGGCGCCCTGACACCAGATCGTGCCTTATGAATGTCATCGAGGTCTGTGACTAAAGTTGTTTATGAGTCAAAAGTCTCATGAAACTGCAGGAGGAAATGATGACCACAGCTCGGCAGGCTGTGGGAAAGAAGGATGCTGACGTGCTTCCCGCTCGGTTTGCTAAGGAAGACAGGCTTTAAATACAACGTGTGGAGCGAGACATGCTAAACATGGTGACATTTCATTCGTCACTGTGCCTGAAACAGCGGGAGGAGGAGTCTTTTAAATCATATACTGTCCCGTTGTAGTTCTACAATATGACAGTTCTGTCCAGTGGCTCAGGAAGCAGCACCGACCTTAGCTCCACAGGCCCCAGGAGTGCTGCCTCTGTCCACACAATGCTCCTTTTCCTCAGTTTCCTCCAGCCTGGAGGGTTTCCACAGTTCTAACTCCAAGCTTTGGGGTCCCAAACTACCTGATAAGGTCATAAGCACCCCTTCTTGCCCCACAGAGAAATTTCAAATGGCAGTGGTGACTTATTCCTGTAACAGGGACAGAGGAAAAGCCCCCCTCGAAGGGTGCGAGGGTCACAGCAAGGAGGGCAGGGTGACGGCCGCGTCCGTTTTACTTCTGTTTCTGAATAGTCTCTCCCACCCTGGGGAGAAGGGCATCTTTTCTTCTATTTGGAGGACGGTGTGTAAGAGAGCAAGCAAACCAAAAGCGTTCTCCTTTCAACATGGAGAAAAAAGGAAAGGAGGAAAAAGGAGGGGGCTGGAGGAGGCCCACGGCTTCATCCATCCCAGTGGGCAGGCAGCACACGGTCAGGCAAAGAGCTGCCGCGGCAAGAGTAAGAAAGGGAGGCGAGGCACGGATGCGGGGAACGCTGTACGGTGGGGATACTCTGGAAAAGTTACTCCATATGCGCGCTGTTTAAATCGAAACTTACACTTGAAATTCAGCTCTGTATAAAGAGGACATGATTCTTAAATTCATGTCACAAAATATAAAAGGCTTGTTTCTTGAAAAGCGTTCTCTATTATATTCCTTTATATATTTTTAGCTGTCTGTGTTCATTAAAAAATACTATTCTATGAACAAGCAGGCCCTGCAGAGAGCTTTTCAGGACTTCCCGTGAGGCCTGCACTGAGATGCTTTCTCCCTCCCTCCCTGCCTCCGATGTGAGACCCACCAGTGCCTCTTACCTCTGAGACCGTGCAGTTCAGCTGGAAGATCTGCCCTTCTCCTTCCACCTGCCGCACACAGAGTTTGCAGACCAGCTCCACTGTATTCAGGCTAAATCTTTCCAGAGTGAACGTGCAGTGGAGGTTTCTCTGAGATCCACTCCAGATATGGTAGAAAGGAATTTCCTAAAGCATAGAAAAATGTGAACCACAAATGAGGGACTAATACTAAAAGCAATTATCAGACACGGTGCTGCTGCCAAGCTGCTGTGTCAGTGTTGCACATAGGACCTCTTTAATCCTCACCAGGGGGTCCATGTACAGGTACAGCCCAAACCCCGTTTCAGATGAAAAAAACTGAGGCTCAGAGATGCTAAATACAACTCACCCAAAGTCCTACAGCTGGTAAATGGCTAGGCTGAGATCTGAACCCCGGGAATCTGGCCCAGAATCCATATTCCTAACCAGCCTGCTACTTCCAGGTCATGCGCAGAAAAGCCATTCTAAGTGATTTTTTTTTTTCAGGTTTAGACAATTTGCCAAATAAAACCTACATACTTCAGTCATTGCCCATTTAAAAGGAATCCCTGCCCTGGTATCCTGAAGAAAATACAGAAGGTCTAAAGGCTAATGCACTGACCCAGTTCCCTTTCGTGCCTACATCCCCGTCTCGGCACAGGACCAGGACAGAGAAAGTCAAGGCTTGCCAACTGTTGGAAACTGGAGGTTATATGAGCTGACACAGAGAAGTTTTTGGCCTAAAAAGAACCAAGCCTTTAACAGACATAAGAGTCTATGGGTCTAGACTCTAGACTATGTCACCGAGCCCACCCTAGAACCTTTTTTGTTTCAATAAAGAAGTTGACCCATTAAAAAAATAGAGTGGAGTTCCAGTCATGGCTCAGTGGAAACTAATTTGACTAGCATCCATGAGGACGCAGGTTCGATCCCTGGCCTTGCTCAGTGGATTATGGACCCGGCCTTGCTGTGAGCTGTGGTATATATAGGTCGCAGACACGACTTGGATCCCACGTTGCTGTGGCTGTGGCTGGCAGCTACAGCTCAGATTCAGCCCATAGCCTGGGAACCTCCAAATTGCCGTGGGTGTGGCCCTACAAAGACGGAAAAGAAAAAGGGGGAGAACATTTTGGTTTTGAATAGAGGCTCTGGAGCCAATCCAGTACAAATGAAAAAAACTTTCCCCTTGCTTACTGGGTGATCTGGGGCGAGTTACTTAACCTTTCATGCCTCAGTTTCTGCAAAAGTCTGTACCTAAGCAAAAGAGTACCTGAATGGAGGGAGTTAAAAGAGATTAAACAAAGTACATGAGAGTCTGGCAGATGGTGAGAACTCAGCCAGGCTCAGCTTGAACTAATATCAGATTATCATTACTACAAAAACAGTATTTTCCATTACGATTGCATAAAAGAAATGGTTCTTAAAAGGGGGAGATTTGTGGATTTTTATGGCAGTTGCAAAAGCAGAAAAAGAAGAAAGCAAAGGAAGAGATTTAATGAGAAAGTCAAAGCTGATCTCTCAGTCAAGTGCTGAGTTACACAGAAGGGTCTGGCATGCACCCCCATCAAAGCTGGAGACTGTTAGCAAACTAGTAGGTTTGTTTCCTACAATTTGTGTGAGTACCAGACATTGAGAGTAAGAATGCAGATGAAAATGTTCCCCTCATTCCTTCTAGTATTTTCACTGACTTACACTAGGAAATCTCAAGTGGTGCAGCTGCAGTGTGGAGTGTGGGATTGGATTTGCATGCGTGTAGACAAAGATTCACTGCCTATCTAAGACTGTCTGTGTCTCCTAAGGCTGGGGATCCCATCTCACAGGCCTCTGAAAGCTCAGGCTGATGGATGGAGAAGGAGGAGGTGAAAACCCCTGGAGAGTCTGGCCTTTCCCATAGCTACATACAATGGGACTTGAGACCAGCATTTTCACGCTGTTATTTAATAATGATCAGGTTTTATTTTTGCTGCTATTCCGGCCTCCTGGCTGAGGTCCCTTCTAAGTTCTCAGGGTAAAGGCTCTCTCTTAGCCAGCCTGAAGCCTAACTGGTATCATGTGGGATAACAGTATTCTTTGTCTGGTTTTATCAATTCAATGATAACATTCACTCTGAAAATGAATCGATAGACTTGGAAGTCTTATTTACTAAAAATAAAACGGTACACAGATCTGAAAGAGAAATTAAGAAAAAAGGATGTTTTTCAAGTATGTCTAGAGTATTTTTCAAAAATCTGAAATAATCCCAGACTGTTTTGGAGAAGTGAGGACTGCTGTAAGGTTACTCTCAAGGTAGGGAATATCTTCTGTCTAATCACCCTGGTCCTTTTTCTTGGAGATGTTTCCAAGCCTTTAGTTCAGCTTGGGAACCTACCTGATATTTGGCCAGCAATTTGCTCTTCCAGAGGGAGTGGGTGATATCATGAATGGACAGGCGCAGGTTATGGGTGCTGCCTTTGAAATGAAGAGCCTTGGGTTCTTCTAGGAGCTGTCCTCCCATCTGTCTCTCGAGCTGCAAAACTTCCTGCAACGACATGTCCCAAACCCAAAGCAAATGACTGACCCACATCACTCTTGTAGTACACCTCACCTCACTCTTCCCTCCCCCCATCCCCACACATCTAATTGTGCAACATGGGACTTCATACTACAGCCCAGAGAACCTCCAACGGAGGCCCCAGCCAGTCTGCATGCGACTGGGCCGTACCAACCATCACTGCCTCAGCGATCCACATCACACTGTTGTGGGGCACATTCAGTTCTGTCTGCATTTCTCAGTGGACAAGAGGAATATGTTACCAAGGATGGGGAAATAGCAATCAGAACCCCAAATGGGAAGAACCTCCAATAAAAGAAAAAAAGAGGTAGAAATATAGATAAACAGATAAGTATATTTTTCAATGAATTTTTAGGGCAAGGGGTGAATAACTTGAAAACAAACCAAACCATATCATGGATTGATAACTGTAGCCAACAAATAAAAATCTGGAATGTGTTTTGGGTACTTCTTTTTTTTTTTAGTTTACCTATAGAAATTATATATATATATCTGTGTGTGTGTATACACACACACACACACACACACATATCAGGCCAGGGATGAAACCTCAACCATTGCAGCAACCTAAGCCATTGCAGTGACACTGCCAGATCCTTAACCTGCTGTACCACAAGGGAACTCCCAGAAATAAAATTTTTGCTTAAAGTTACCCACCGCACCATTCCAAATGATCAAAAATGAAAACATGCTAATTAAATATTCTATTAGAGGAAAATATACTGATACAGATTAGGAGGATTTTTTCAGCATCAAATATTGATCTAAAGAGTCATTCAGATTAAATTTTCTAAAAACCCACCTCACTTCTCAGAAACTGTGACTGATTTAAAAAATTTGCTATGTAACTTTATGCTATAAAGATGTTTAACATGAAGATAAATTCTATATATATTTCCATCTCTCAAGCTAGTTAATGGGAGCTAATGAAGCATTTTCAGCCAAATATAGCTGCAATTATCCAAACATCAGCAAACCATAACTTATCAAACAGCAAAATATCCAAGTCTCCTCTGCTGTCTAAACCATCCCTATGCATTTTGCTCCTCTCATGCTTTAAAGTTTTAGGGATACAAATATGCAGGCATCTATGACCTCCCACCCCCCAAAAAAAAAGAGTTCAGGAAAATAATGGATTTTATAGCAATATAAAAGCAAAATACAATTTCCTTCTTTAGTGAGATTGCAGTGGAAGGCATGGGGTTCAATAACCCAGGCGATCGTTCAGGCCATTCCACACGCATGTACTGGCCATCTATTCCTGCACAGATAGATGGTCACAGTGGAGAACTGCGAGTACAGGGCATGAACTATAGGCCAGTAAGTGCAGAGCTTACCAACATCATTGATTAGATGGAAACAGCTCATTTCAAACTGCTCCTTTAGTGCTTCTTAGCATCCATCATCTTTGAGTCAGGCCACTATTCTGCACGAAGAAAGCTGCTGAAAGGTCCTATAAGGTGTAGGGATTATTGGGTAATGTGGAATGTGTCTCAGGCAGGGACTCCTCTAATTAGTGTGTAATGGAAGAGATGAGGCAATAGCACACGGACAGAGAGGTGGGCGTGGTCCAGATGCTTCAGAGTATTGACGCTGAAAATATTCAAGCTTGCTGGCTGTTGAGTACCTATTACTTGTGACAGGAGCCTGAGCAGTCAGCTAGCCCCCAGCCAGGCAGCCATCCCGACACATATGTTGTGTCCTTGCGCCCTGGCTCTGCAGTGCGGCAGCTCAGCAGGCCCTGAGGGTCCCCTGCAGACCCTCCAGATCTACCCAGCTCAGAGTCACACATGCTCCTCACGGAACACCCTCCCACAACATTTCAGACTCCATCCTTGACAAGAATCTGGCCATGTGGAAATGAAGATGAATAAGAAAAGTGAGGGTTAATTGCAGTTTCTTCTGCTTCAGCAGGAAGGCATAATGAGCGTATGTTGATCATGTTCGGTGTCTAGTTAGCATAATAGAGAAAGCTGGTGTTCCCAGTGAACCTGGCACCTGACAAATTCTAAAGCTAAAATGATGTTTGTTTATAAGCCATTAGAAGAAAAGAAACGTAATTAGAAATCTTTGAGATTACAGTCATGCCAATCAATCAGTTCTAGCTTCTTTCCAGTACACCCTAATTACCTCATCAAGACATCTAAAGAGCAATCGATAGTAATTATCTGATTACTATAGATCTTCATTATGTCCAAATTATCTCCCTGGGATGTCTAAAAGAAGATGCATTGTATTCCGGGAGGTAATTGTACCTAACAATGTATAATCCACACCCCATTTCGACATTCAACACAGATGGCCAGAGGAGATGGAGAACAAGATCAGGTTTTTTGACCAAAAAAAACCTCTAAACTGCCTATTGGCCATGGCCTTGAAGTCAAGAAATCTAATACCACGTTTTAGTGCAAAGTCAGAGTTTGGAGGCAGCCCAAATATAAGGCTCAGGCCTTGGCTTCTTTGGCATGGACCTCAGAAGTCATGGCAAATAGTTCTTCCCAATGAGGAGGGAGTTTGGGTTGGTTTGGGCCCTTTTTTGAAAGAAAGTATCAAGTAAAGTGCCATTTTAAAGAATTTGGGGCCAAAGAATACACTCTCCATATTCTTTTTTCTTTTTTTTAAGGCTGTACCTGTGGCATATGGAAGTTTCCCTGTCAGAGCTGCAGCTACAGGAAAACGCCACAGCCATGGCAACAATGGATCCAAGCCACATCTGCAACCTACACTGCAGTTTGTGGCAATGCTAGATCCTTAACCCACTGGACGATGCCAGTGATTGAACCCACATCCTCGCAGAGACAACGTCGGGCCCTTAACATGCTGAGCAACATATCCTTAAATTTGTCTCTCTCTCCACCAACCAAGAGTGACACAGAGCCACTGCACAGAGCTAGGAGGAACTTGTCTTTACTTTCTCTTTCAGCTGGACAGGAAACCTGATGACAGATAACTGCCCACCAACATGCATCCATGCTTAGAGAAAGATCTCTAGACATATTTGACGGCATATACCATCACTCAAAATATCGAGCGTACATTTTGTTTGTTTCTTTATAAGTTACATACCTATACTGATACATAGGAATGGTAATATCTTACCAAAATATACCTAAAGTTAAAAGTATGGGAATTCCCGTCATGGCACAGCAGAAACGAATCTGACTTGGAACCATGAGGCTGTGGGTTTGATCCCTGGCCTCATTCAGTGGCTTGCGTTGCCATGAGCTGTGGTATAGGTCACAGACACGGCTCGGATCTGGCGTTGCTGTGGCTCTGGTATAGGCCGATGGTTACAGCTCTGATTAGGCCCCTAACTTGGGAACCTCCATATGCTGCGGTTGTGGCCCTAAAAAGACAAAAGACAAAAAAAAAAAAAATTTTAAAAATTAAAAAGATAAAAAAAAAATGAAAGTATGAGCTAAGATGAATAAACACAGAAGTCCTATACCGTCCTTTTTTGCCCCCAAAGGCTCACTGGTCTGGGGGCTAGGAAGTCCATTTTGGAGACTGCTGGCTGGAACAGCTGTCCCTCTATTAGTACTTTGGGGGAAATTTGCCCAGGAGTAAATGATTCAGTAAGAAAAATCCTTACTAAATGTTTTTTCCTGAAAAGTAGCAACTGGTACGATACACCCAGATGTTCAACTTGAAGGAAACACACCAAAATAAAGGAGCAGACAGTAACCAAAGCACAAATTGAAAATATTGAAGTGCGAATTAAAGATATTAAAATCAATAAGTAAAACAACTACTTGGAAACTAAAATCATCTGAACTCATACATGAAACAGAGATGACTAGCTACATACAGCAAAAGCCATACATAAATTTTGTGTCAGAAAACAGAAGAGGTAAGCCCACTTGATAGGCTAATCAGGATTTTGTTCCATATTGTTATGATTTAAGTATCATAACTTCAGACATTTTATAGCTGATACCACTTAAAATTAATGTAACTTATATTTTAAAAAGCTTGATTCTCTGAATTCCTTCTGCAGGAAGTCATTTTGGTTATTATACATGACACAGATAAGTAAAAGAACATAAAAATGACAGATGTGTGAATCAGTAAGACATAGCTTCAGAATAAACTGCTTTCCTTTCCTTAATCTTTCTGGGAGCATTCATTCAATATGCCTGCAGGAACCACATCAAACTCTGAGACACAGGGGGAAGTTGGTCTCTGTCCCCGCCTCAAACCACACTCGCAGACCATGGGTGGGGGGAGAGAGACATATAAACACATAAGATATAAACACATAACCCCAGCACAGTGTGCTCAGCTCTAAGATAGCTTCTTTTGGATCCCAGGCTGCTTTTGGGTCCCAAAGGTTAGGATATTTCACAAACCTTTAAAAGAAGGTAGAACAAAATATATTTAAGGTCAAAAGAGTTAGGAAGATTTAAGAAAAATATCATGACCTTGGAAAGAAATGCCGTAACAGGGATTAGGATCATCTAGGTTCTTTGTACTCAGAAATATAAATGTCACCATCCTTTGCAAAGGCTGTCCTCCCTCCTGGCAACACCTCCACCACAGTGCCTTGTTCGAGCTCTGCTTCTATAGAAGGGGTCGCTTTCTGCCTGTTATGTCCACTCCTCCAACTTAACCTTGAAAGGACTCTTTTGGAGGTCAGTTATCAACAAAAATGTTTCTGGAATGCCCATCCTTCTATAGGAACATACACGTGAACCCCACACTACCAGGAGCAGGCCTCTGCAGCACTAGGCAATCCTTCAGGAAGGCTGTTTCTCAGTGTGGTGGTCACCCCAACACAGGCTTCTCCGTGGCCCTGAGTGAGGGCTGTATTGATTCAGGGAGCCCGTGAGGGATTGTTCAAAAGGCAGGGACAAGGGATTCCACAGTAGAAACAAGCAGCTTTTACAATAACCAATTAAACCAAGACATTATCCATGCTGAGCTATTAGCCTGGGCCACTTAAGAGCCACAATAAATCCAAGCTGTTTTAAAGGCCTGTGCGTACAAAGGGAGCACCACTGGCCTGCACCCAGCTCTCCCGGGCTCTGCGCAGATAGGATCTGCCCTCATTAAGGTGCGAGGGAGGAGCCCTACAACTCCCACCCTCTGGTTCCCTAGCCCAGGTTTTTCACTCTGCGTTACTGGTGGGCTAGCCCACGCTCGCCTCCACTGTCACTCTGTTCCTCCTCCTCCTCTGGGTCCTTCCCAGCAGATGGGGTTGTAGCTGGGGGAGTGTCAGCCTCACAGCTAGTGCACGTGAACCCCAGGAGACCGGGCTGCAAACACTGAGATGCTTAAGGTGCATGTCCTGGAACGTGACAAGTCTCTATCCCAGGGCTGAGCAGTGACTGTGCCCAGGAACTGTGTGAGATGCTGGGGCCCTGGCTTTGTCCTCCACACTGGGTAATCACCCTTGTCCTGCTCAAGGACTTGTCTCTTCTCTCATACCACTGCTCTGAATAAACTGTGCCTTCTTGCTTGAAGAAGGAACAGTTTCTTCTGTTTTCCCTCCAATGATTCTATTACTCCTCTCCTTTTCTTAGCACTCTTATCATCTACAGATAGGAAGACACAAATGATGAAACTTAAATCCCATATAACACATTAAAATCTCTTCTGAAAGAGAAGGTTGGAAGATGTCAAATCAAAGCTTTGCTTTATTTTGTCTTGCTTCTTTCTTGGTATAGTCTTAATGTGACTTGTCTGCATGCCCTTCATTTTGACAGAAGCACAGAGCCCTGTGTGGGCTCTATTCACTGCTGCCAAGGAGCCTGCAGACAGCACCTGGACCCTGGGCAGGTGGATGCAGTTCTTACGGGGACACCACAAAGGGCAGTTAATAGAGCAGCAGCCAGCCCTGCAAGCCAGCCCTGCATTTCTGTTTGGTTTGTCTGTTCAGCTCCAAGGAAAGGGAACCTCTCTCCACACTCTGTGGGGGCCAGGCACTGGACCAAGTGTGGAAGGCCAAGTTGTACAGTTTAAGACCTGTGTCCTACCTTCACCAAGCTTCTGCCATATGGACTCAGAGCTCTCCAGGCACAAAGAACAAATTGGCAGACATTCAGCATGCCACACACATTAAACCTCAAAGACCAACCCTCAAGGACTGTGCTGCCTGATGTTTTAAAAAAATCACATCTCCCATCAGATTTTATGGAACCTGCCTTGCTCCTATTCATTCTTTAATCCTGTGCTGAAACCTGCCCTTGTCACTTGTGGATGAGAAATCTCTTTGCTAGAGGCTATCTCCACTGTCGCTGTCACAGCCATGGGCCTGTACTCTTCCAAAGCAGAGGCCACACAGAGGGCCGTCCTTCTCTCCTTTCCCTGTCAGCTTGGCTCTTGGCTCACTGTGGGCTGCCTACCCTTCTGGCCTCAGGCCGCAGAGCGGCTATGGGAGCATCTGACTGTCAGCCGGCCTCTCCCATTGCTCAAGCATCGCCACAGGTGCCTGGGCTCTCTGCACTACTTCCTTTCAGTGCTCATGCTGGGTGCTCTGCTTTCCCCTGAGTGTGTCTGCCATACTGCCTACCCTATAATAACAAGGTTGGACTCGTGTGACCGTGTGCAAACACTTCCTGTCAAGTCACTTCAGTTCTACGGCTCTGCCTGCTGCTCCCACAGCTGCTGTTGCCATGGATGCTTGGTCTGGGCTGGCACTTCCAGCTGCCCTGTCAGGTCGGTTTGTGACACTCATAGCAAAATGCAAAAGGGTAACACTCAAGAAGTGGCCATGACACTTGTCCACCTCTGGGGTTACCTCTAAGGAAAAGATGATCTTATACATCACATCTCTGTATTAGAAATAGGACTTTTTATGTTGTTCTAGAGTGTCAAGATATCTTGTATTCCTTTTCGCTGTTGAACATTTATTCTTTTTTTTTTATTTTTTGCTGCTTTTTAGGGCCTCAAGTGTGGCATATGGAATTTCCCAGGCTAGAAGTCACGTCACACTGGAGTTGCAGCTGCCAGCCTATACCAAGCCACAGTGACAAGGGATCTGACCCATGTCTGTAACCTTCACCATAGCTCACCACAACACTGGATCCTTTAACCCACTGAGCGAGTCCAGGGATCAAACCCACATCCTCATGGATCCTAGTTGGGTTCACTACCACTGAGCCATGACGGGAACTCCCTGAACATTAATTCCTTAACTTCTATATTAGTTTCCTGTCTTTGCAGTAAGAAATTACCATAAGCTTAGAGACTTAAACACATAAAAAAAATTTGTTTCTTTACAGCTCTGTGGGTCAGAAGTACTTGCTAAAAGCAAGGTGGTGCTAGAGCTCCTTTCCGTTCTAGAGGCTCTAGGGAAGAATTTGCTCTTTTTTTGTCTTTTCCATTTTCCAGCATTACCTACATTCTTTGGCTTATGTTCCCCTTCCTCCCTCTTCAAAGCCAGCAACGGTACATCTCTGATTCTTCTTCCATGGTTGTATATCCTTTTGGCCATAGCTCAGAAAGGTTTCCCACTTTTAAGCACCAAGGAATTAGAGCAGACACACTCTGGTAATTCAGGATACTTTATTCATCTCAAGGTCTGTACTCTCAATCACATCTATCAAGTTTCCACTGCCACATAAAGTAACATCTTCATTGGTTCTGAACATTGGGGAACCATTACTCTGGTATCACAACTTCTATTTCCTTTTCTCTCTTTTCCCTCTCTCTCAAAACAGAAACTGACATTGCAGGTCATTTCAAAAATATATAATAGGGCCACGGCCAAATCAAATGAGAAGACAATAAAGATGGAGTAGGGAGTTCCCAAAGCAGGCTCAAGTTAGATCTCTGGCCTAGGGCAATTGGTTAAGGATTTAGTGTTGCCACAGCTGTGGTTTGGATTCAGTCCCTGGCCCTGGAACTTCCATAAGCCATGGGTACAGCCAGTGGGGTAGAGAGGGGATTAAGGTGGCAGAGTAGAAGAAATGGAGCTCACCTTCACTCATAAAAGCAACAAAATTACAACCAACTGCTGAACAACCTTTAACAAAATAGACTGAAGACTATCAAAGAAGATATCCTACTCCAGAATACAAAGAGGAGGCCACACTGAGATGGTAGGAGGGGCAATTATGCAATATAAACAACCAGATACCTGCCAGGTGGGCAGCCCACAGAATGGAAAGTAACTATATCACAGAAGGCTCCCCCATGGGAGTGAGAGTTCTGAGCCCCACGTCAGGTTCCCATGCCTAGAGATCTGACATTGGGAGAAGGAGCCCCCAGAGCATTTGGCACTAAGGGCCAGTGAGGCTTATGCACAAGAGCTTCATGGGACTGGGGGAAATGGAGACTCCATTCTTGAAAGGAACACACAGGCTTTCATGTGCACTGGGTCTCAGGGCAAAGCAGAGACTATCAGACTCTAAGTCAGACCTGCCTGGTTCTTGGAGGATCTTCTGGGAAAACAGGGGGTGACTGTGGCTCATTGTGGGGAAGGACATTGGAGGCAAAGGTCTCGAGAATAATCATCAGCATGTGCTCCTCTACAGGTGGGAATTTTGGAAAAATATGGCCCTATCCATCAGGGCTGAGAAAGCCCAGGCCAAACAATAAACCAGGTGGGAACAGAGCCCCACCTATCAACAAGCAGGCTGCCTCAAGACCCCACCCCCACCCCCACGCTCCAGGCACACGGCCTCATCTAATCACACCCAGACAAAGTCCCACCCACCAGAGGGATAAGAATCACCTCCACCTACAAGTGGGCAGGCACCAGTCCCTCCCATCAGGGAGCATATAGCAAGCCCCAGTAGCAGCTTCAACCATAAGCGGGGCAGACAGCGGCAAGAGAGGCTACAACGCTACTGTTTGCAAAAAGGAGACCACAGCAAAATGAAAGGCAGAGAAAATTATGACTCAGGTAAGGGAACAAGAAAAAGTCCCAGAAAAACAGCTAAGTGATCTGGAGATTACCAACATCCATGAAAAAACTTTCAACTACTGATAATTAAGACGATTCAAAATCTTGGAAATAAACTGGAGGCAAAGACTGATAAATTACATTGAGCAAAGAAATTGAAGATTTAAGGATTAAGCAACCAAAGATGCAAAATAAAACAACTGAAATAAAAAATTCACTAGAAGCAATCAACAGCAGAATACAGGAGGCAAAAGAACGAATAAGCAAGGTGGAAGATAGACTAGTGATTACCGACATGTAACAAAAGAGAAAAAAGACTGAAAATAAATGAAGACAGTCCAAGAGAACTCTGGGACAATGTTAAATGCACCTACATCTGTATTACAGGGGTGTCAGAAGGAAAAGAGAGAGAGAAAGGGCCAGAGAAACATTTGAAGAGATAATAGCTGAAAACTTCCCTAACACGGGAAAGAAATCACTCACTCAAATCCAGGAAGCACAATGAGTACCATATAAAATAAATCCAGGGTGCACACCCTGGGACACATATTAATCAAACTGACCAAAATTAAAGACAAAGGGAAAATATTGAAAGCAGCTAGGGAAAATAAGTAACATACAAGGGACCCCTGATACAGTTATCAGTAGATTTTTCAACAGAAACTCTGCAGGCCAGAAGGTAATGGAATGATATACTTAAAATGATGAAAGGAAAACACCTCCAACCAAGATTACTCTACCCATCAAAGCTCTCATTCAGATCTGAAGAAGAAATCAAAAGCTTTACAGACAAGTAAAACCTAAGAGAATTCAGCACCACTAAATCAGCTTTATGACAAATACTAAAAGAACTTATCTAGGTGGAAAAGGAAAGGCCACAGCTAGAAATAAAAATATTACAATGACAAGGCTCACCAGTAAAGGAAGACATATAGTAAAGGTAGGAAATCATCCATATACTAATATGCTATCAAAACCAGGAATCATAATAAAAGGAGGGTACAAATGCAGGATACTGGAGATGCAATTAAGAAACCAACAACTTAAAACAATCTTGTGTGTGTGTGTGTGTGTATATACTGCTATATCAAAGCTTCATAGTAACTGCAAATCAAAAATTTACAACAGATACACATACAAATAAGAAAAAGCAATCAAAATACAATACTAAAGATAGTCTTCAAAGCACAAGAGAAAAGGGAAGAAAGAAAAAAAAAGCGAATCCAAAGCAGTTAATAAAATGGCAATAAGAGCATTCAAATCAATAATTACCTTAAATGTAAATGGACTAAATGCCCCAACCAAAAGACAAAGACTGGCTTAATGGATACAAAAACAAGACCTATATATATGCTTTCTTCAGGAGACCCACTTCAGTTTAGGGACACATACAAAAAGAAAGCTGGAGTAGCAGTATTTATATCAGACAAAACAGACCTTAAAATATTATAATAATATTATAATAGACAAAGAAGGGCATTACTTAATGATCAAAGGATCAATCCAAGAAGAAGATACAACAATTGTAAATATGTATGTACTCAACATAGGATCACATTAATACACGAGGCAACTGCTAACAACTCTTAAAAGGAGAAATGCACAATAATAGCAGGATACTTTAACACCCCACTTATAGAAATGGACAGATCATCCGGACAGAAATTCAGAAAGGAAACACAGACCTTAAATGATGCATTAGACCAGACGGACTTTACAGATATTTATAGAATATTTCATCTAAAAGCAGCAAAATGCACTTTCTTCTCAAGTGCACATGGAACAGTCTCCAGGATAGAACACATTATGAGCCACAAATCAAGCCTCAGTAAATTTAAGAAAACTGAAATCACATCAAACAAATTTTCCAACCACAATGCTATACAAATGGAAATCAACAACAAGAAAAAAACGGCAAAAATCACAAACAGGTGAAGACTAAAGAGCATGCTACTAAACAACTAATGGACCACTAAAGAAATCAAAGAGGAAATTAAAAAATACCTAGATGCAAGTGAAAACAAAGACACAGCAATAAACATATGGGATGCAGCAAAAGCAGTTCTAAGAGGGAAGTTTATAGCAATACAAGCCTACCTCATGAAACAGAAAAATCTCACATAAACAACCTAACTTTACACCTAAAGTGACTAGAGACAGAAAAACAGACAAAACCCAGTTAGCAGAAAGAAAGAAATCATAAGGATTAGAAAAGAAATAAATGAAATAGAAATGAAGAAAACCATAGAAAAGCTTGATGAAACTAAAAGCTAGCTCTTTGAAAAGATCAACAAAATTGATAAACACTTAGCCAGAGTCAACAAGAGAGGACTGAAATCAATAAAATTAGAAATGAAAAAGAAGATGTTACAATTGACATCACAGAAATACAAAGTTTCATAAGAGACTACTACAAGCAACTACATGCCACTAAAATGGACAACATAGAATAAATGTACAATTCTTAGAAAAGTACAATCTTCCAAGACTAAACCAAGACAAAATAGAAAAGCTGAACAGACCAATCACAAGTACTGAAATTGAAACTATAATTAAACAACTTCCAACAAACAAAGGTCCAGGACCATGTGGCTTCACAGGCAAATTCTATCAAACATTTAAGGTAAACACCTATGCTTCTGAAACTATTCCAAAAAAAAAACTGCAGAGGAAGGAACACTCCCAGACTCACTCTATGAAACCACCGTCACCCTGATCCCAAAACCAGACAAAGATATCACAAAAAAGGAAAATTACTGTCCAGTATCACTGATGGACATAGATGTAAAAAAACTCAACAAAATACTAGCAAACCAAATCAAGCAATACATTAAAAGGATTGTACACCATGAACAAGTAGGATTTATTCCAGGGATGCAAGGATTTCTCAATATCCACAAATCCATCAGTGTAACAGACCACATTAACAAACTAAAGAATAAAAACCATATGATCCTCTCAATAGATGCAGAAAAAGATTTTGACAAAATCCAACACCCATTTCTGATTAAAAAAAAAAAAAAAACCCTCCAGAAAGCAGGCACGGAGGAACCTACCTTGACATAATAAAGGCCATATCTGACAACCCCACAGTTAACATCATCCTCAATGGTAAAAAGCTGAGAAAATTTCTGCTAAGATCAGGAACAAGACAGGATGTCTGCTCTCGCCACTACTATTCAACATAGTTTTGGAAGAATAGAGAACACAGAAATAAAATTAGAAATGAAAAAGAAGATATTACAATTGACATCACAGAAATACAAAGTATCATAAGAGACTACTACAAGAAACTACATGCCAGACACCTATGGCCAATTAATCTTTGACAAAGGAGGCAAGAATATAAATGGGAAAAAGACATTCTCTTCAGCAAATGGTGCTAGAAACACTGGACAGTTGCATATAAATCAATGAAACTAGAACACCCCCTCACACCACGCACAAAAATAAACTCAAAATGTCTTAAAGACCTAATCATAAGATATGACACAATAAAACTCCTAGAGGAGAACATAGGTAAAACATTCTCTGACATCAACCACACAAATTTTTTCTTAGGTCAGTCTCCCAAGACAAGAGAAATAAAAACAAAAATAAACTAAGGGGACCTCATCAAACTTACAAGCTTTGGCACAGGAAAAGGAACCAAAAAAAATGAAAAAAAAAACCTTTGGAATGGGAAAAAATAGTTGCATATGATGAAACTGATAAGGGCTTAATCTCCAAAATATACAAACAACTCAGACTTCAACAGCAAAAAACAAACAAACAAAAAACCCAATTGAAAAATGGGCAGAAGATCTGAATAGATATTTCTTCAAAGAATACATATGGAAAACAGAATGGAGGTACCTCAGAAAACTAAATTTAGAACTACCGTGTGACCCAACAATCCCACTCTTAGGCATATATCTGGACAAAACTTTCCTTGAAAAAAAAATACATGTACCCCTATGTTCACTGCAGCACTACTCACAATAGCCAAGACATGGAAACAACCTAAGTGTCCACTGACAGATGAATGGATTAAGATGTGGTATATATACACAAAGGAATACTACTCATCCATAATAAAGAACAAAATACTGCCATTTACAGCAACATGGATGGACCAAAAATTATCATGCTAAGTGAAGTTAGTCAGACAGTGAGACACAAATGGCATACGCTATCACTTATAGGTGAAATCTAACAAAGGATACAATGAACTTCTTTGCAAAATAGAACCTGACTCACAGAATTTGAAAAACATGATTACCAAAGGAGACAGGTTGGCAGGGGGAGGGATGGACTGGGGGTTTTGGATGGAAGTTTTGTAAAACTGGGTTGTGATGATGATTGTCCAAAAGGGGTCAAGTTCCAAGATCAGTGACACATAACTGATGAGGGGTGGAGTCAGACAACTTAATTCAAACTTTCCTTCCACACCACACTTCCTTCCATACACTGAGCAGGGAAACACTTTTGTCACCTCTAACACATTTGTTGTTATCTAATGCGTGTGTTCTTGTGAGAATACATTAAGTTAACTCCAGAGAGCAGGATCCTGAAAATGTGAAACATAGGACATACTAGTTTTGAGGTCGTCTGAGGGAAGTGAAAGCAAATATATGGTTAATGGGGCCAACCAATGGAGGGCCAGTCGTAGTTGAGCGCAGAAGAGGCAAGCCTGAGGTGTTCTGGATTCATCAGGGTCACAGCTAGCCATGGAAGGGACAGCAGAAGGACACTGGTAAGGAAGCATCAGGCGGTAGGATGAAATAAAACCTTCCAGAGGTTACCTATGGCCATTTACCTCTGTGGCCCAAGAAACTGAGTATCATACAGTTCTCAACTAGACTTCCTACATATCTCTTATATCTTCACATAATATCATCTTTCAGAGTTGCTATACTATGTTACAGCCTGGATGAAGGTAAGTGAAAAGTGAAGTAATCCAAAGATGACTCTCTTGCATGCCAAATGACTACATAAAGATAGCTTCTGTTACTACACATCATTTGGTTTGTATCACATATACATTTGTTAGAAGTTCAATTAACATCACACACTGCCCATTTATGAGCAAATAACTCTTCTTGTACATTCAGAGTTTAGTGTAGACCCCTTTATTAGGAAAGGAGAACCTTATAACTGTACCCCTAGGATAGGAGGACAGAAATTACTTATGTCAACGTTGATGTATGTTTCTACCTGAGTGTTTTTAAACTTATCCCAGATATAACCTTGCTCTCTATTAATTTCTGGTCTATTTATATTAGGATTTAAGTCTTTGCAAAGGAAAGGAAAATACCAATATTACCTCAATCACATGAAGAGTAGGTAAAGAGAAAAGTGTGACATGATCAACTCAATCTTTTTTAATAGATGTAGCCTCTCTATTTGAGAACAGAACTGGTTCTAAATTGTTCTCACAATTCTTAGCTCCTTTACCTCTTTACATGAAAACTTGCACGTTGCTCCCACTGGTCCTTCTAGCATATGCAGGGGAAAAAAAGGTGTATAAAAGAATTTAACTGTCTCCCAGCAGCCTTGACTTTTACTCCAGCAGTCACTGCCAGCATTATAATTCTACATCAATGGTTCCACACTGCTAAATGCAGCTTTTAAGTTTAAGGTGAACATTTTTGCTTCCAGGTTTAACAAAACTCAGGGAAATTGCTACAAAGCTGCCGAACTCAAAGAGGTGGGTGGAGAGACCAAAGAATGCAGCAGGGTTGCTGAGACTGACTGCTGTAGTGGTCTCCTTTTATTTTTTCCCCATCTACATGGACAATATGATAAAAAGTGGGAATTAATAGTCTTGATATGTTCAGATACAGACATTGACCCAGACACTTTCTAACAGCTACCCAAACTGTGTAGCTCTGACCCTGAGAATGAGTGCTGCCCTAGGCTTTCCTCTCTGCCCTCATCCAACCTTCTATGAGGGCTTCTGCAATTCAGAAAGAATCCCGAGTCCACAGTGTAATTCTAGGAAAATAATCAAGTCTCAGGAGACCCACTTTCAGGCTTTGTTTGCTGGACTGGAGATAGCCCTGGTGGAGGAGCTGGATCAAAGTGCAAACACAGAAGTAGAGCTTCTTTCCACCAGAGCCTAGACTAGGTGAGAAGAGGCTGAAATAAAAGGCTTGAAAGGTAAAGGGCAGCAGTTGGGGGAACATTCCTTGAGTGGTACCATAGATGTTAGGTCATTACACTGCATGAAGGGGCTGCGGTGCAATCAGGGACTTGGGAGAGTGAAAGAGGCTTGGAGGAAGTGCTGTATGAAAGCTCATGAGTCAAGGAGAAATGTATAAAAGGACTGTGGAAAAGCAGGAAAGCCATAGCTTAGGGCAGATGTGTACAGTGTGACAGCCTCAATCGGAATTTTTTTTTTTTTTTCTCTTTAGGGCCACACCCCCGGCATATGGAAGTTTCCAGGCTACAAGTCAAATCAGAGCTGAAGCTGCCACCCTACACCACAGTAAAGTGGACACACGGGGTCTGAGCCAGGTCTGCAACCTACACCACAGCTCACGGCAATGATATATCCTCGACCCAATGATGAAGGCCAGGGATCAAACATGCGTCCTCATGGATACTACTTGGGTTCATTACCGCTGAGCCACAGTGGGAATTCCTTAATCAGAAATTCTTTAGAGAAACTCCACAGAAGTAGAGGGGTTGTTCAGTAGAGGTCATCTGTAACTACAGGAATTAGAAAAACCTGCAGCAGGAGTTCCCATCATGACTCAGTGGAAACAAGTCCATGATGATGCAGATTTGATCCCTGGCCTTGCTCAGTGGGTTAAGGATCCGGTGTTGCTGTGAGCTGTGGTGTAGATCATAGACTCGGCTCAGATCCCGTGTTGCTGTGACTATGGCGTAGGTCACAGACTCGGCTCAGATCCCGTGTTGCTGTGACTGTGGCGTAGGTCACAGACTCGGCTCAGATCCCGTGTTGCTGTGACTGTGGCGTAGGTCACAGACTCGGCTCAGATCCCGTGTTGCTGTGACTATGGCGTAGGTCACAGACTCGGCTCAGATCCCGTGTTGCTGTGACTGTGGCGTAGACTGGCAGCTACAGCTTTGATTTGACCCCTAGCCTGGGAACCTCCATATGCCGTAGGTGCAGACTTGAGACAAAAAAAAAAGAAAAAGAAGAAGAAAGAAAACAAACCTGTAGCAGCTTTAGATGGCAAGGAATTTCAGAGTGGAAGTGAGTTCCCTGTAGATAAAGGTAAGAGAGATGAAGGTTTGTGGACCAGGAAATGTCCTCCTTCAGAACAAAGGGCAGTTTATATGCACCTTGTGTGAGAGAGGACGGTCAGATGGCTTCCCAGGTGGAGATCTTGGTGCATTTCCTAATGAGGATGAAGTGCATCTACACTGGTGGGTAAGATAACGTAGAATGATGTGACAGCTACTAGAAGAAATTTGGGCAAAGGAGCTGTGAATAAGAGGTGACTCTGATTTTTAGAGGATGATGGGAATAAAATGAGTGAAAAGGAAGACAACAAAGCAGGTACTGCTGCCAGGGCAGAGATTTGTACTAAGGAGATTCTGTGCTAAGGATCCAAAAGGGGTAACAAATCACAGGGTAACAAAAGAATAACACAACAGGGAATTCCGTTATGGCTCAGAGGTAATATAACCGACTGGTATCCATGAAGACGTGGGTTCGATCCCTGGCCTCACTCAGTGGGTTAAGGATCTGGTGTTGCCGTGAGCTGAGGTGTCGGTCACAGACATGACTCGGATCCCATGTTGTGTGGCGTAGGCCGACAGGTGCAACTCCAATTCAACCGACCCCTAACCTGGGAACTTCCATATGCCGAAGATACAGCCCTAAAGAGGAAAAAAAAAAAAAAAAAAAAAGAATAACAGAATAAAAAGCCAGGCTAGAGGTAAAGCAATGCTGCTAAAGTGGTCAGAGTTATGAGGAGTACTGGAACTTTTCCTCTTGGTCTTGTGGTTAGTTACGGGGTGTGGTCCTTGCTGCAGGGATTGTAAGGGAAGCATGTTAGTTGGAAGTGCTGGTTGCAGTTAATGTGAGCAGGTGAAGGAATGGGTGATAAAATGACCTGAGGATATAGGAAAATTTGTTCGTAATAGGATTAAAGTTCCAAAAAAGTATGTGAATTTTTTTTAGAATAATAGTTCAGACATCCGCGGTTGCACAAGAGAATAACCCAGGAAGAGCTCAAACAAAAAACCAAACTCAGTGCCTATATTGATGAGATCACGATCTCTGGACCCTGAAACAAGTCCTTGTTAAAGCTCCCTGACTCCTACACACGCAGGATAGGCAGCTACTATTTAGGATTTAGGACAAGCATGAGTGAGGGGTGGGGGTGGACCTGAAAGAGAAGATATTTGAGCGGTGATGCAAAAGATAGTATTTACGGGTGACAGCGATTAGTGGAGCAGGGCAAGGGGAGAGAGGCTGGCAGGAACATTAGCAGGCGAGGTGCCAAGAAGTCAGAATTCAGGTAATGAAGAGCCTTTCTGAGTTAATCGGCCCCAAAGTTCCAATTCAAGCATGGGCATGAGGCTGCGTTGGCGGGACTGAACTAATTGTCTCTTCAGTATGTTGGATGGACCATTTACCTATAACTCAGAATTTTGCTATTTCTGCATTATGTAAAGGCCATGAGGTGCAAGAAAAACCTTATCCATTATTCATGTTTGTTTCAGGCTAAGTGTTGGATTCCCAGATGCTGAGAATTTATAAATGTCTATTTGGAAAGCACTGACCACAATGTACTCTACTCTTGGGTTGTTTTTACATCTTAAACTTGTTTGTCAGCCTTCCTCAGTTTTGACCATCTGCATCTCTTTTTACTAATTAACATAATCCAAGTTACGTTCTGAAATGTTATTTATTTTTTTGCATGGATACGTGTGTCTGTTGGGAAGAAAGGTCAAGAGTGCCTGGGTATAAGAACTATTTGTGTGAATATATATATATATATATATATATACACACACACACACACACACACATATATAGTCATATATACGAATATATATATATTATAATATGTGTACCAGACATTTCAAATACGATGTGGATCTTCTAGGGTACATATGCTTTTTGAAATGATTTTCTTTGAATTATTAAAAAGGTTTGCCTTAATCAGACTCATGGCGTACCTACAAATGCAGTTTTCCTAAGAAGAACTTAAGCCTAGGATGATTTCTGTCCTGACAGTGCCTTAGAAGTATCACATTTGCAAGCAATATAAAAGAAATAACCTTAAACCTTACACTGGAGCTGTTTATTCACATCATTATTCAACATCAACAATGCCTACAGGCCCAACCATCAAAATTACATCCAGGTACCAACTACGTCTCATCCCCTCCATAGACCCAACCTGAAACACTGTGTTCATGACCCAGAAGTACTCTCTGGATGGAAACTCCAGAAGGAAATACTCTGAATTTCAGGGGGAAAAAAAAAATTCTTCCTGTGGCTTCCTGGATGCATTTTTCTACCACTGCTCCTCTTCCTCCTCTGGCTGCCCCTCCTCCCCCCTTACAAAGGCAGGGCTCTCCCACTCCCTGAGCTCCAGGTGTGGCTCTTCAAAGCAGCCCACTTAGGAGCAGAGAGTCTAGACCACAGCCAGCTGCCCTAGCACAAAGCCTGCTTTCTCCACTCAATAGCCGTGTGACCTGGAGCAACTTAAACTTTCTGTGCCTAGGATTGCACATCTGCAAAATAGTGACAATGGTGTCCTACAGATTGTTTTGAAGATTCACTGAGTTAATAAAAGATGTTTAGAATCTTGCCTGGCATACAGAAAATTCTCAGTAATGTTTATTTATTATCATTATTTTCTCTCTTCACTTTCCCTTGATATTCTCCCCAATCACAAATATCAAAATTAATACAGTTGGTTCCCGAGTCTCTATCTCAGGATCTACTCTCTGTTCAGAAAGCCACACCTGTGTTTCTAACCAGCCCTTGGACACTTTGTCCTGATGACTAATCCATACCTCTAATTCAATATTCCAGAGGCAAATCCACCCTCCAGGGCACCTGCCCGAGTTGCTACTCTTACTTAGCGACACACTTGATCTTCTGCTCCACCCGTTCAGGGTTAGTCACCAGCACCTGCAAGATTCACTTAGTAGAACCTTTCGTACCCATTCCCTTCTTCTAACTCCTCTGTCTTCACCCCAGCTCTACAGGCTTTACTTAACTTGACACTATCTTTCCATGGGCCTCAGACTACTATTTTTAACATATATTTCCAGTCATGTCTATCTTCTATTTACATGTCTCCATGTCTCAAACTGAATCTCTACTTCTCTCTCTGGCTGTCACGGTCCGTCCTAATAAAACTCCTATTATTTTTGGCTCTCTGGAAATAATATGCCAGGTAGAGTCTGTATTTACTGTTCCCCCCTGTGTTTCTTCATGCTGTTCCCCTCACCCAGAAACCTTGTATTTTTCCCTGTTATTGCTGGTCAAACTCTACCTCCATTTAGGGCCAATCTCAAACAATAGCTCCTTTTCAGATTTCCTCAAAATAATACAATGCCTCTTCTCAACTCTCACAGAACTCTGCCCTCATCTAATGCATTTATCACATTCGAACTGGTCTCCTAGTCTTCTGCATACTTCTTTTACTCTTCCTTCCGGATCATAACTTTTTCAGAGGCACCTACTATATCCTTTAAAGCTTCAAATGGGAGAGAATGAATGGCAATAATAGCACAAGGAATTAAGCTCATTTATTCTGTAAAGCAGCAGCCTGTTGTCAAATGCTAACTCTCTTCCTCACAGTCCTCATAAAAAGGATGGGAAAGCATATAATGAAGCAGCACACAAGAGGAACATAGAGTGTGAGCAATTATGCCAATTCCTTTTACAGGGAGAACACAGCTGAGATAAACACGGAAGCAGATTATTTACCATCCACAGGTCTCATTGCCAAATTCTTCCACTTATAAATTTTTCATTAAACGAAATTAAGGAAGGTAAACAAAAGTAGCCCTTGGGAGGAATCAGCATAATGGAAACAGCTTATTTATCAGCATGGCTTCAGAGAAATCTCTAATTTGTTTCTGTAACTGCATTTTTGGGGGCCAAATACTTGTGTTCATGCACCTGGGTGCAGGTATACATGTGTATCATCTCTGGGCATGAGGTAGGTGGGTCAGGCTGGGGCTGCTTACCTTCAGGGCATCTTGAGTGTCATCCAGACAGTAGACTCGGAGGCTGTATTCCAGAGAGGAACAGCAGAGTGGTCCGAAGATGGCCAACTTTAGGCGCTTTGCAGCTGCTTTGGTGATGGACTGCCCTGCCAGGGCATACGTGCCAAGGTTCTCAGACAGGAGGTGGCAGGCCTCTGCATCCAGCTGAATGTAGCAGGGCGTGGTGAAGTTTTCCTCTCCAACCACCACCACATCCTGCAGGATGGGAAGGAAGGGGCTGTGGCTGAGGCAATGGGGAGCTCCTGGCCACTGTGATGGTGACCAATGGCAATGCACAGAGCACGACCTCTTGAGTTTTGATTATTCCTTTTCCTGCTCTTTTTACTTTCTCTGACCTTATTATATTTGTATTTCCATTCTTAGTCATTCTTCCTTTACTTCCCTTGCCTTTATACTGATAACATACTTTATTCTCACGATCTTCATTTAGGCTTTTTTGATCTTCCAAGAATCTACATTACTAGAATCTATCTAAAATTCCAAAAGAAATTCATAAGTTATCCTTTTTGTTTTTTAAGGTCCTACCTGCAGCATATGGAGGTTCCCAGGCTAGAGGTCAAACTGGAGCTACAGCTGCTGGCCTACACCACAGCCACAACAATGCAGGATCCAAGCTGAGTCTGCAACCTACACTACAGCTCACTGCAATGCCGGATCCTTAACCCACTGAGCAAGGTCAGGGACTGAACCTGTGTCCTCAAGGATACCAATCAGGTTCATAGAAGTTATGCTTTTAACTTCAATGTATCTGAGTTGATTATATGTTTCTGATTATTTGCTTTAATCTCTATATTGCTGATGTAATCCAAAAGTACTATTTTATTTCCATGCCATTACAGTAAGGTACTGTTTCCCCCTAAAAAATCAAGGGGTTTGAAAAGAATTAAAAAAAAAAAGAATTACAGAAATTAAGGAATTATGCAATACCATTCTACTACGTTCTTCCAAACTCACCCATTGACTACTTTCCATAGCAAAACAATGCTTCTCCTCATAATCTGGGCTCTTTGACTTTACTAAAAGTACAATACGGCAAACTCTGTGCCTTTAAAGACATGTTATTTTTCATGTAATCCTTTAAACGGGTTAATGTTTTACATTTTTAAAACATTTAGCAAAAAATAAAGTGGAACTGATGAGTTTTATAAAAACAGTTACTAACTTAACTAGGTTTTGATTTAACCCAATGACTCAGGTCACAGAAATTATCTAAAAGGCCAAGAATGAATCTATAAACCAGGGGTCACAAGTGATAGGAATGCACAAAGCAGCAGAGAGGAATATAATAAGGAGTGGTGAAGACTGCGGTGAAGCAGAGCACAAGCCAGTCTGAAGAGCTCAGTCTCCACTTGGCTTTAGCCATTGCAGTTCTAAGGGAATGGCCTCTAGGTACTTTGTAAGCACCTTTGCTATTGAAATTTTTGCTGCTCAACTGATTTGCTATGAAGCACTTTGCCGTAAAAGATAAAAGAGCAAAAAATAAAAGAGGGACATTTAAAAAAAAATTAAACATAAAAAATGAATAACAAAATTTAAAAGACTTTATTATGAAATATAAAACATTTAAATACATTTGAAATTTGTATTGATTCATGACAATCCTGAGCAAAAAACTGATTTTGTGGCACTTGTCTTCAAAGTCTTCATTTGTAGTACTATATGGGTTTTTTGTTTGTTGATTCATTTCATTTGGCATTTCATTTTTTTTGCTAAAATTCCTTCATCATTAAGACAGGTATCAGGTTCCAAATACTAGGCTGCATATTTATAACTGATCTTTGCATTATGTTGCAAAAGCCTCTACACTGTTGTTTCTTTTTGGTATATGCTATCATATGTTCCTTGATAGATATTTCAAAGTTCTATGGGAGGTGTGGGCTCACCTCTATGCCTTTTCAGGCCTTGGCCTTTTTCAGATTTATGTAGTATAAAAATGAGAGTACTGCATCAGTGGAGAGATGAAACCAAGCTGTCAACCAGTTGAAATGATACTGTCAAACCAAACCATCAACCAGTTATTTTATCTTTTACAGCAAAATTGCCTTATGGACGATTAACAATGCGGCAAAAATGTCTATGGTGAAGATGCTTATGATGAAAGTACCAGACACAGTAGGAAGACAGGCCCAGTGAGGACACAGCCTTTAATTTTTCAAGAGCTTCTTGGAAGTTGATTTTTATGTGAAATCTTCCAATTGTTTTGGCTGCACCCATGGCATGTGGAAGTTTCTGGGCCAGGGATCGAAAACTGCAGTAATGCCAGATCCTTAACCTGCTATGCCACAAGGGAACCTCCCTTCCAACTTTTAATTCAAATTTAAAAGAAAATTTCATGTGGGAGAAATAAAACCCATGGGTGGGCACAACTTAGCCTCTGCATTAGGTTCATCTCAGAGAGGCAGCAACCATATCTACTTTGCTTCCTACTGTATCTCAGCGGGCCAAATGATTCTTTGTCCAAAAAAAAAAAAGGAAAAAGTGAATGGCAAAGGCTGGACAAAGCTATGAAAGGAGCCACTAGAGGTGGTTGTTTAATAGTTAGACCTTACGATATCATCTGAACTTACAGTAAGGGTTGTGCTTTAATTGCTCAAACAAACCAGAAAGGGGAGAAAGGAGCTCAGCACCTCCAGGTTTATTCCAGCCTCAAAAGGACATCTTTCTCCAGCAGGGCAAGAGCAAGCCTGGAGTGTCATTTTCTGATGGCGTATTATAGAAAGCCTCCAGGAAGAAACTGTGGAGAATAAAGATGCTCCATGTCTCAGTCACAAGTATGACTGTTTTCATAAGGATTTTGCTCTTCTACTCTTCTCATCTTCCTTTTCATATTATTACTGTTGTTATTGCTGTTATTACTCAAATTCAGAAATTGGGTGTTAAGGCAGAGAATCATGTGAACCATTTAGGATCCCTTGAGAATAAGACTTTGCGATGTTTCTGAGATAAATCATTTCAACTTAAATGGAATTGAAGTTAGATTTGGTAAAGTCTAGTCTTAACATAAAATACAGCCCTAGACTTCAATCCTGGACTTTAGGTCCTCTGGGAAGGAGTCATGCCTCATGTGACTAAGAGGAGAGCACATCCATAGAGAGGACACTCCAGGTAATTCCAAGGATGCCTGATATGCTTCTAACCCTACTGCTATGTTTTCCTAAAATATTAGGGGTTTTAGTCTTCATGTATTTTTTTCTAAAATTTTCTTTCCCTAAAGAAAAACACTGTAAGTAACCACAAAATATATCTAACATGCATGCTGGATAATTCTCTTTGTAATGATGACACAAATCATATTTTTAAGGTACTAGGTATAAAATCTTGATAGTAAACATAACAAATCCCTTTGTACTTAATTTCAAGTGTTAACTGCAGGGTTCTGATGTAAAGAACAGGATCTGTTTAAGGTATTGTCCTCAAGAAGCTCTGAAGGCAGCAGCTACACAGATCCAAGATGCCACAGAAGTCCTTCACTGTAGGAGATTAGGATACGCCCTTGTTTTCCCAGGACAAGTTCAGACCCAAAGTCCTGGTAACTGTGGGCAAGTAAGTGCCTAACATTTTCTGACCCAGGTGGCTACCTGAAAAAATTTAAAAAATATATGTTTCCCTTCCCAAGATAGTATGTATATTCTAAAGGAAACTTACGTAAAACTCTTAAATGTACTTTCCCTGTGAGTTAGCTAATGCTTGACCATCATTTTCTTTGTGCCTATCTATCGATCAGCAGATAAATGCACTCAAGAACCAGTGTCTGTCTCTCTCATCTTCCCTCCCTCTTTCCTTTCCTCTCTGTCCCCCACTCTCTTTCATTTTGAGGTAAGCTAAAAATCCATGTTTTGTTTTAAAAATAAAAATTTTTGCATAACTGTTCTGGCTCATCTACATGGATCGCTCTTCGGTTCCAACTTGATCTCAGTATTAGCTCACCTCCCACTGTCCCTGCGCTGCCTGGCTCTTGAGCTGTATCTTCCAATCCTCAGTATTGGAATCTGCACAGTGATGCATAGTAAGGATGACAGGGCGGGTCAGCAGGGCTCCTGGAGGCCCACAGCTCACCACAGGGGTCAAGAGTGTCTGAGAGTCCTCCACGGGCGGCCTAGGAGGAGAGCAGAGATTGGCGTCATGACAGTGCCATAATATTGACGTACTACGTACTCACTGAAATTTCAGACCTAAAGTTGTACAAACAGTTTCTTCGTGGAGGTTTTTTTTGGGGGGTGGTTTTGAGGTAGAATTAAATGGGAAGACACGCACTTAAACCAAGGCTTTGATCTGGTAAGACATGAGATCTTTCTGATAACAGTGAAGCTGCCTGAATCTTTTGGATCCCTTCCTTCAGACATAGGTCTGGCTTTGGTAATTTCCTCTGAATTCATGTACAGATACTTCAGATGGAATGAGAAGGATCGGGATCCTTATGAAGTTACATAACTATCTTTTCTGATAATACCTGCTAGTGGTACTTTTCTGCTTTTAGGACCTAACTTGAAAAACACTTCAAAAAAAATCTTAGAATAAGAACACCCTAGAGCTCAACTTCTTCCAAATGACCTTCAGGAATAATTCAGGCTAGCACAGCAGATTCATTTTTTCAAATATGAACACAAGGAATATAAAACTATTTCTACAGTAATTTAAAATGACATTTCTCTACATGCATACTTCATACTCTGAGAATCTGGGTGGAATGAACTTCAAAGACCCAAATTCTTTACTTTCACTTTTTTTACCCAATTGCCTTATTCTTTCCCTAACAAGATTGCAACCAATGGCCAACGGATAAATGAACCCAAGCTATCAGGTGATTTGTGAGGAAGTAGCCCCAAGGTGTTGAGTGGACTGCTCCAAGTCTCACAACCAACAAGGCCTAGTGCTGGGACCAAAACCAATGCCTTTGCAGAAACAATATACTCAAAACTATGCTGTCAGAATAGCATGATTTAAGAAATCCTGGCCTCACAGAATTTTACAGAAGGAAGGGCCCTCAGGGTCAATAAGCACAGAGCTTCCCTACAGCATGCTGACATGTGCTCAGTTTTTTAAACTCATCCAAAATTGTAGCCCGCTACTACTGAAGGTCACCACATTTATTATTAACTCACATTTACAAAACATTCTTACTTAGAATAAACACAATCTGCACTCCTGACACTTCTCCTCATATATCCCTGACCTGCTTTCTTTCCATTCCAGCACGAAAGAACCTCTTACACATTTAGAGATTATTACACCTCTAAAAAGTCTTTCTTCCAGATCAAATCTCAATTTTTGCAACTTCATCTAAAAAGCATGGTTTCCAGGTATCTCCCTATAATAGTTCTATCTTTATTTTCTTAGAGATGTCTGTCAGTGTTTGAATGTCTTCAGTAGAGTGGAGTATCTTGAAATGCAGGTGAGATAGTTATCCCTAAGTATCTGGTTCCAGGACCCCTTGCAGATACCAAAATCCCCAAATATTCAAGTTTCTTATATAAAATGGCATATAACCATTGTGTGAAAATTATGTAACTGTTATAAAAATTTTATAATTTATAACCAAAAAATTACATAACCACTATATAAAAATGGTATATAACATACACATATTCTTCCATATATTTTAAATCATCTCTAGATTATTATAATACCTAATATAATTTAAATGCTATGAAAATAGCTGCCACTGCAAATTAAATTTAAATTTGCGACTGCAAATTTAAGTCTGCTTTTTGGAAATTTCTGGAAAAAAATGTCTTTTTCCAAATTTTATTTATCTGAGGTTGGTAGAATCTGCAGATACTGAACCCACAGATTCTGTGGGGACCAACTGTTCCTAAGTACACAGTACTGAGGGCCTACTATTTTCTTTGCTTTGGAGTATGTGTATCAATGCTCCACAAAATTGTTGCCTTAGATTGTTTTCAATTATTTATAAATATTATTTAACAGACTTGAGTTAGATGGGAAGCTAGAGATGATATGGTTAATTATCTCCTTTATAAAAAGAGGCAATGAAGTCCCAAGAAGGTTAAGTAATTTGTTAAAGCGAACCACTCTATGCATTCCTAACATGAAAGCCTCTTAGGCTGTCTTTATAGGTCTGTGGTTGAAATGATGGCTTTTGAAACTATATAGAGAAATTTATATTTAGCTATCTAATTTCACCTTAATAGTTTTAGGAAAATTTTCAGGTCATGTATTTCTTAATGCTATGTCTTTCCTCCAAATACTGGCCATCTCTTTCAATCTTTTATCCTCCATAAATTTGATATGCCTGCCATTTATGTTCTCATTCCAATCACCGATAACACTGTAATACAAGAATAGGGCAAAGGCAGAGAACTTTCAAGGACACTGCTTGAAACCTCTCTCCAGTATGACATCAACACTTAAATATCAAATATAAACCCATTAAAATGTACACTGCACAGTTCATATCTTTCCATTTCATTCATGTGGATATTACAAAGGACATATCAAATTCCTTTATAATTTCAACAGTCACTTGAAATGGATTTTTCTCCAGTCTTTATCTATGGTTAATGTACTAAATACTACATAATCTAGAAGTTAGCTTATATCAATGGCTTACCCTTACTTAACACTCAATGAATTGACAGTAGCTCTTATTATTTTTTTTTAATATTGTTGGAAGACTATTCTCCAGGACTATTCTACCTTGTCCTGATTTTCTTTTAAGGTAACTGTAGAGCCATCACCTTGGAAGATAAAGATGGTACTTACCTCTGGAGAAATGGCAGACATGCCTACTTCCCATCATAAAACACTCAGGGTTCCCTAAGCTCAAAGGGCTATTCCTAGAACGCAACCTCCAAGTCTGTAGATGCCGTCTGGCTGTCTTTACATCACCTTTTCAGAACTGGGGCTTGGGGAACGGGCACCAACATGGTAATACTTTGGATAGCACTACTGCTGTGATCAACAAACTATCCTCCGTCTCTGACTCAGGAATCTTGCATCGTTTATCAGCATCCACAAAAGTGTGGCAGCCAACTTGGTACGTCACAGGTAAGGTCAAATCTTAGAAATTCCTAAGTTCTTAGCAATTATTGTCAGTTCTAAGAACTCAGTTAAAATTTGGCATATTTTCTCCTTAATAAAACTTGTCTATCAGCGCTTCCTCTTTAATTATAAAATTTCACTAGGATCTCCCAACTTACGGTTTTCCTTTCCTGTTTAGGAAATTTAAAAATTTTTTTATTGTTTTAATACCATCCTCATTTTCACAAATAGTAACATAGTTTTATTGCATCTAAAGTTACCAGAGTACTTGGAAATGTACTTATATTTGGAATTGCAAAATGAATGCCAAATTGAGAACTCACTACTGTCCTCTTTTGGTTTTCATTTCCTCTTAACCCAGTTTGTTCTCCTTTCTCTCAGTATGAAATTCATTCCCTAAGAATGTGAGTGAAGTCTTGCTTTCACTGTGTTATAATTGATATTATATTATCTGCTGTAAGCAGTAACCATATTCTTGCATAATTCTACTTTTCCTACGGGGCAAAAAAAAAAAAAAAAAGGCAGCAGTGTCTACATTTCCTGAGTAATACCCTTACCTTTTAGTTACACGTGTACCTTGAGAATGAGCATTAAACTTCTAAGGAGGAGACTAAAGTGGAATCCATTTCAAGTGGTCCTTGCAACAAAGTTGGGGATTGGAAACATCTGTCTCCTAGTCTACTGTTAGCAGCTGGTGCTTGAGGCAGAAGGAAGGCAGATTCTTCTCATCACTGAGTTGGAACAGAAGGGAGAAGACTCCCTGCTGGGCTGGGGTGCTGTCAAACCTGCACTCCCCTGGCATGCAATATTGATGGGCAACATTCTTGGGGGAGGGACAGCAAGGGAAGGAAGGGGCAGTAGGTGTCAAAAGAATTTATTAACCCAGTGAGGTGTAAGAATGTAATTAATAGGGAACTGGTGATGTGAAATTCATAACAGGGAACGAAAAACAAAAGAAGAAATGTTAAGAATCTTCTTGGGTTTTAGAGATGAAAGAAGTATAAAACTGAAACTGGAAACATTTCCAAGCATACACGGAAGGAGCCACTTAGGGAAGGTTAAGCTTTAACTTTGTGAAATCAAAGGTCAGAGTTTGAATCCACATTTCTTTATTTACATAAAGGGAGGATATTAAAATATGTACAACGAAAATAGAAAATAAATATTTTATGTTTTTGCACACAAGGATCCTTACTCCATGTCTCGTGTTATCTAAGCTATTGAAGCAAACATTCTGTAAATATTAATTGCAGATGATATGGAAATGAACTCAAAATAAAAATTAGCTGCAGAAACAGCAATTAAGTAGAAATTCAGTAAAAAACAATGATTCAATTCCTAAAGGCTTTTCAAAGTCCACCAAGGATAAGATTATGGTAAATGTTGGATGCATTCTGAGGACTCTAAGCATAAAGCCCTCAGAGAGGAGTTTTCGTTTCCTGTCAGATTTTCTTATCCTTGTTTTGCTGTTAGCAGCGAGAACTTCTCCGATACAGAAGTGCACAATTTACAAAACTTTCATAAAAGCTATTATATTTGCTGCCCAAGGCACATCTGTAAGGTAGTCAGGATAAGTATATTACTTTTTTTTTCCCCCCACAAGAGGAAACTGAAATCTAGAGATATTAACACACTTCCCTAAAGCCACAAAGCTAGTCACAGGCAAAGCTAGGATCCAAGCACAAGTCATTTGGTTTCTTTCACATAGTGGTATATTCTGGGTTGCTTATCTGGATTCAGGGCTTTGAGTTTTTTATTTTTTTTGATCTGTTTGCTAAAGCAAGCTCAGAACTGCTTCTTGAAAAGAAACTTTCTCCATCTACCTCTGTGTGGAGATGAGATCCCTTCTGTTAACACACGTCTTTTGTCAGGTCCCTCAGGATGACAATCCCACCCTAGACTCAGCTGCCTTCTAGAGCACAGGGTTTCATGTGCAACTGGCAACCTGAAATATCTGCACTCTAGGTATCTGACAAGGAATATCTAACTCACTTGCTATCAAAAGCTCAACTGAGCAAAAAAAAATATTCATGGAAGCCACTCTGAAGGGCATGCCCCCATGTCCCTAGACAGGCCAAAATCTGTCCCTGGATTAAGTCAGAACAGCTAAGTATTGTGCCCCGAAATGAACTGCTAAATCTTGTGGAATTAATTTATACTTGGGCTTTACACTATCTACTCACATTAAAGGACACTGACAGAAGTATCTATATGAAGCTCATTGCTATTTTTATCTATTAAATATTGCTCATTGTATAAAACAAAATGTTTTCTTTATGAGATGCCAAAGGAGAAATAACTGAGCTTCTTCCAGGCCTATTTTTCCCTTTTGGACACACGGATCTTGGAACTTACCACGTTCCCCTTATGAAAACTTTGAAACAGTAAATTCATCACCTATTGACAAGAAATATGCTGAGAATTATACCAAATATTTTATATTCTAACTGCTCACCTGATTTTCTCTTCCATTTTCTCATTTTTTCATCTACTTATTTAAAAATTTTTTTCCTTTTGTTGAAAAAGCCTATTTTCATAAATCACCTTGAACCATTTCTCTAGAAGTAGGACTCAATAAATAAACACTGTGGAGAACAGTGAGAGAGTAACATTTACACATACCTGGATTCCACTCCTTTCCCCCTGTACCTTTAGTCTTTTTATAGCTGTTCCTTCAAAAAAGAAATTTAGGACTCTACCTAAAAGGAGAATATCGCTGGGTTTCACTGAGAAATAAGAGTTAACAACTGCTATTTTACAAAATTCCAAACAACACACTAAATAAAATGAAAATCTTCTGCTATATGATTATGTACAAAGGATATCTGGCCCATGATCCTAACATATTACTTCATTATTTATATTCAGTAAATATAATGATACTCTTAATTGCCTCACCACTAACTTATACCTTAAACCTTTCCCACTGGGATTTCATCCTTAAAAAAAATAAAGGACAATGCTAAAAGCAACGAATGTCTTAAAGTTGACAAATCCAATAACTAAAAAATCATTCTTTTTATTGCATTTTAATTTTAGTAGTACCTCTGTCAATCACTTCCTTCAGCTTGAAACTCTCTTCACCTTGGATTTTTTTTCCTATTATACTTAAAATCATTCATTCTTTCATTCAAAAACATTCACTAAGGAGCAACTATATATTAAGCACCTTGCTAGATGCAAACTATTTTTCCGCCTTATCCTTACACAGTCTATTTAGTTTTGTTTATCATACCCAAAACTTACATAAAGAGTACTTCCTATAGTTGTTTCCTAACTTCTCTTCTTTCTGCCCCTGCACTTTTTCCCTCAGAGGATCCACTCACTGGTGGCTTCCCATCTGCGTTTCTAGCACGAATCCCATGTCCCTATTTGCACATGCTGTGCACATCTAAATCAGAATTTGTTCTCGCTCCCTGAACCAAATGCTGCTACTGACCCCTTTCATCGCTCTCACAATTTTCGCACTGCCCAAGGCTTGACTCCTAAGTACATTCTGTGTGTTTTTCCACTTTTTGCCACACTTCTAACCAGTTGTGAAATACCTTTTAATTCTCAAATATATTTTTCTGTTCATTCTCCAGACTCAGGCCTGGCTCCTTCCCTCCTCACCTCACACTGATTACTGTCTCGGGCCAACCAGGTCCCCCGGCTTTCTGGGGAGTCTTTCTGTTTCCTCTAACCAATTCATCCTGCACAGTGTAATCAGATCAATCTTTTAAAAGTACTGCTATTCCTGCAGCATTCGGCTGCTCAGGAACTTATACGGTTTCCCACAGTTTACAAAAAAAAAAAAAAAAAGGTTCTATTTACCTTTATATTTGGAATGTCTAAACTGACTTTTTGGCCTTTTGAGAAAACTACTAGGCAAGTAGAGAATAGAGAGAAAAGGAATATTAACATACATATCTTCATTTCAAATTGTTTTTCAATAAATGATAAAAGGCAAAACTTCAGTCTGAGTCAGACTCATTTTTTAAAACTGCTACTGCAAACAAGGCAAAAAGCCCTATGTTAGCCAATTATGGGGATTGTATCCACAAGGGGAAACAGGCTTTGCAGCCTCTTCAGGGATGTATAAAGCAGGAGAAGCAGAAATTAGGAGAGCTGCCCTGTAGCTTTTGGTCAGAGACAGCCTGGCTCATCTCTGCAGCCCATTTAGGCTGCTCATCTGCCATTCTGTGCTTTCTCTTAGAGCATCTTCCGTAATGATAAGGCCCCCACTTGTCACATTCACTTGCCACATGCAATTAAGTTCACACCTCCCTTTAGACAGTTCATATCAGCAGATGAGCAGCTGGATACCATCCAGCTGGAAAAACACCCAGTTTTGGATGAAATGAAGGTGAGCAAAGAGAGGGAAAATGGAGAAAGAGAGTAAGAATTTTCCTACACATGCCTTGAAGTAACATTTTTATCTCCTGCTGTCCTCACAGTGCCTTCTCTGAAAGAAGTTCTAAGATCATGTGATGCTGGAAAAGATCTTTGGTGAACAACAGAAAGAAACTGTGCTCAACAATAAAAATAAAATAAAAAATAAGACAGAGGCTGTTTTGTACTGGGTGTTAAGAAGGGCAGGAAGTGAGAACTTTGTGAGGAAATAACCTGGGTATGAATTCTGCCTTCTCTCACCTGTTAACTGTAAAACTTTGTGTGACTGAAGTTACAACACAGTCTTTCCACCTTTAAAGTGGAGCTCATCATAATTTACAGAATTGTAGTGAGAAATAAATGAAATTAGAAGTAAGGTGACTATATGGTAGCTATGTTTTGTGGTATTGCTGTATCCTAAAACAACATTCTTCTTGTGTTTTTATAAGAAAAAATGCATCTAGATCACAACAGAAAATTAGTGAAGAAAAGGCCTTTCTTATTTAAGACAGTTATCTTCTTGTGTTTGTTTCTGATTTCATGGTCTCCTGTGCATAGTCTCTCTTGAAATCTTGAGATTTCTCTAGCTTCATTTTTATAAGTGGAACTTCTCTGATGCACAGCAACTTTAATAGAGTAATTCCCTCTGCACCTAACTTGAGGTGGTAGGCATAGCAAGAAGTGATTTATAGTTTCCTTTTCTTTAAAGCCAAAGGCAGAGGAAGCTAAAAGCTGTAGGGTCTAGCTTTATCAATTTCCTGTTTTCTCTCTCCTTCATCCAAATTGTACAATTATCCTAGTTAGGGTGCTGACAAAACTGTGGGAGGAAAAAATCCTTTTAGGCACCTGACTGCCCATCTCTTTCAGCTTCAGTATAGCCCTGCAGCAGACCCTCAAGGTTTGACTTTTCAGCTAAAAATAATGGTGATTGTATGGAAAAATAAGAGACTATGAGCACTTCACTACTCAGCATAAAGCATAAGCCAAAACTCATTTCTATTTAAACAAAATGTCCATGTTGGCAAAAGCCCTTGAGGGATGGATGTACTTGTGCTAACCTCGACTCTGGACAAGAGAAACAAAAAAATAAAGGGATCTTAGAGTTTGCTAATCTTCATTTTCCCTGCTGCAAAAGAAGGGCGCTCAGAGGGTCTGTGAATGTTCTTTTGTATTGAGAATGGAAAAATAAATATTTGATGTGAGCAAATACAAGCTTTTAGTGATTTTCTGTTGCTCAAATTTAAGGCACATGAATAATGCTCAAAGAATTTTTTTTTTATTTTCTTAGGCTAGTATGTGTGTAGGTGAAAGTATACCACCTGAGGAAAACAAGGTTCTGGGTCCTACAGATTATAAATACCAATATCTCTACCTGAGAACATATTAAAAGAGCTTTTCGGCTACTAAAGAACAAGCCTAAAAATGGATGTTTTCCTGAGGATGACAAAGGGGAAGAGAAAAGGTATAATGACTTATAATGATAACCTAGTTCTACATTTGTCACTCACACTTTGCATTCAGAGCTCAGGGCCGAGGAGTGATGCCTTTCCCTTCGGAAAAATAATGATAATTACAAGTGAGAAGCTTCATTTCAACAACATCTCTGATTTTTAAGATCTCAGTGCACTTCAGAAACATTAATCAGTCAGGGCTCTAAAGCACTATTTAACACACACTTTATGTGAGAACTAATCAAGACAGACCAGATACAACTTGTTAGAGGCCAAAATGAAAATTTAATTTAGGACTTCAAAACTCTTGTTATTTTTACTTAAAATAACTTCATCTTGGAGATTATGAAATATTCAAAACAGCCCCTAGATTCAACCTAGTTTTAGTCAACCTTAAGCCCATTTAGAAAGGCCTAAGTTCAGACTTTATAGGTGCTACACGTTAAGGAGGATGTTTGTAACACTTAAACTCTAGAAGACAGTCCCCAAAAGAAGAATCTGCAAGTGAGAATAAAATGCTAGGCTGAGGTGGGGGAGGCAGGTCAGGGGTTAAGGGGTTGTCTAATTTTTTGTGACCTTTAACCCTATCATGGCAACAGGCTGGATTCCTAAGCCAGGCCACAGGTAGCTGATGTCTGTCTGCCCATGTGTCTCTCGTGTACAATCTATGGATCACATTTCTGGCCATTTTTTTCAGCTCATATGGTCACATGCCCACTTGAAAAAAGATCTCTGGCCTTCTCATATTCAAGACCTGCAAAGGTGTCTGGAGCTTCAGAGATAAAGAGAAGCAAAAGCTGACCTTTTATAGGTTTAGGGGGCAAAGGATATGCCAGAAAGCAGGGCAATCAAGACAAAAATATGTTGGGTTTATTCTTTCTAATGTACAATTCTCCTCCAAGTCAGACATTGATAAAGTCAAGTGCACCACAAAAAGCATATTTACCTCATATTTTCTTTCCTGTGTACAGTCACATACATTTCGTAGACTCTCCCTTGGGGAATGGCCCCAGCGGGAATCAGCAAGCTTACTCCTGAATAGCAAAAGAGAAAAGCAGTCACATAAGACCTATGAATCAAAAGGAAACTTCACAGAATGCCTTTGAAGCAAGTGAAAAGGAATGAGGAGATTTTGTGGCCATGAAGCCATAAGCCTGCTGCTTTTTCTCTAGACATGTAAATATTCATAGCTGCCCTGCCTTCCTTCCTTATTGGCCTTATTTGTTACCACAGCTCCCTCTGAACTGTCATGGAATTACTTAAAGGAATGATGTAATTTTTTAAACTCTTGTTTTATTTAAGGAATGAACAGATGGTTCTATTGCTGTTTTCCTTGTAAAATGAGGGGAAAACCAACAACTGCTCTTAAAATTTCAAACAGCTGTAATGACACATTTCTAATTAAAAAAAAAAATAATCCCCACCAGATTCAAAGTGAGGAAAAAGCTAACCTCAACAATATCAAAAAATGTTTATTTGTGAAGTATATGGTTAGCCTTGGTGTTTTTTGGCAAGAGAATAATAATTGGCAGGGAACTTCTTTCATCCTAACTGTAGAAAGTGAACAACAACTGCCACTTTTAGTTATAGCAGGTCTAGCAGGTTTTTACATAGTTGCTAAATGGTGCATTGTGGGACCACTGGATTGAGTTCTATTCTAGGTCAACTGCCTATGGCAGTGGTTTGCAGCCTGAGCTTGCATCAACCTGGAAGATTTGCTAAAGCACAGATTACTGTATTCTAACCCTTCTCCCTCCAAATTTCTGATTCAGAGGGCTTAGGGAATTTGTAGTTCTAACAAGCTGCCAGGTGATGCCAATGATGGTGGTATGTGGACCACACTATACGAACCATGGGTTTGCATCACTATGACCTCATCACAGAGCATAATTCAGGATGGGCAGCAACCTGAAGATACTTGGCTCCATGATTTTATTCTAATAAATGCTGTTAATTTCAACTCAATAAAAACTTATGGAACATGACTATGAGTACAGTGTCAGGCACGTAGTGAATGTCAAGAAGTAAAAGACAGTGTTTTTATCTTTGAGTAGCTTATTTAATTAGCAAGGAAAGAGAATATGCCAAGTGAGCAGAGGGCAATAAGGAAACGTGCCCAACCACGCTGTAAAGACTCAAGAGTAAAGAATGGGGAGTTAAAGAGGAATGGGTATTCAACGCCTCTGTATAACTGGTTGAAAATGCTGAGTCATGGCCTTCTTGAGCTGGAAAGTAAAATGAGTACTGTGGGAAGTGAAATGTCATGCTAGGGTCAGGATGGTTTGGTAAGGCACAGAGTGGAAGCAGGGAAACCACACATGAAGCACCTAAGCCTTCGGGATTCCCCCCCCTTCGGTAACAACCACATGTACCTTTATGTTTGTTATGTGAATGAAGCAGAATTATGGATGTAAAATAACAAGAATAGTGCCTGACACATACTAGGTGACTACTGTTACTGCATTAAATAAAATAATGCATGTAAATTACCACTGCCCAGTACACAGAAGTATTTAAAACATGCTAGCCCCCTCCTTTCCACTTAAGAAGCCCGCATAATAATCCATATGAAAAAGTGACAGGCGTAGAAATGGAAAGGAGGATACCATGAAAAAACTGCCTTGGGAATATAATGTTTAAACAATGGAATAACAATAAAGTATGTTTTGATCTATTCACTTGGGAGACTATTAAAAATACATTCAAAATCATGACTTTGAAGAGCACGCAAGAGCATGAGAATGAGAAAAAGTTGGATAAAAGCTTTCATATAATGTGTGATCTCAGCTATGTGAAACATTTTTAAAAAGGAAGAATGATGTTCTGTTAAACATCTCAATTTATTAAAATATATTTTTAAAGGCATGAGGTGAAAAACTGCGAAGGTATTGAAATGGGAGGACTTAATGAGAGGAAAAAAAATTAAAAATAAGTTCATATTCAGACCTAAAGACCAACTGTTTCCGTATATTACTTGGCTTAACGACTCTGACACATTATATCCTTTTTTTATGCTACATGTAGATTTTAATTCAAATTGTCCATTTTTGCTGTATTTACAAATTGTCTTGTCCAAAAAAAGCTACTGTACATTCAGAGAGGAGTCCATTAACCCTCTTACAGCAGACAATTCCAAACCCATTACTACTACTGATTAGATTTAATGCCAAACTTAAATATAAGTCACTAAATTTAGTTCACTTTTTAAGAGCTTTATAAGACATTCTCTAGAAGCAAATAACTAAATGAATAAACTGAAAACTAGGTAATACTACAAAAAAGACACATAATGAAGCTGTGATTCTAGGTAGCTAATATTAGAGGTTGGAGTGGGTACCTTAAAAATAACTTGAAACTTCTAATAAAGAGTTAATAAATGAAGATTTGACATCTATTATCATGTCCTCTGATCATCTAAAAATCAGTATTCTGAAGCACTGATTCCTGTACAGAAATGGAACTGAATCAACCGATATGTCTTCTAATTAATTTGTCCTTTTAAAGTGTGATGACAACGGTGAGGGCTTCTGGCTTAACAATGCCTCCTGAAGCTCTATTAAAAAGAAGGTCAATGACAGTTCTAAATTATAAGAAGTATTTTCAGAATTGGTTAGAGGAAGATAAGCGATTTTGCTGATTTTGTCTGAAGTAATGTTTGATTTACACTGAGAGTAGATTTGGGTTAGGTAGGCTACATTTACCTTTTCAGGCTTAAAGAAAACAAAAAATAAAGGTTTTTGGTATAAGAATAAGTTTTCAAACTCTACCTCTGTGATGTTAAAACCTTTAGGAATTACCTGAATTGGGGACAATAAGATGACCCCCGAGGGAGTTGAAGGTACCAAACGCAGTGCAGGATGGGTCCGTCTGCCTTGCTAGACTCTGATTCTTCAGGCTGAGGGCCTCATTCTCCAATAAAGACTGGGTCATCTGAGGGGACAGCTTCGATGCAAACTCAGAGAGGTCATCTTGGGGTGTGACAGCACCTGAAGTATTGTATACTTTGATTTTCAGGTTAGGCAGTGGATCCAGAATTGGAGAGTTGGTCATTGGGATTTTGTCAGAGACATCATGCAAGGCATAGACAGGTCCTCTGTACATGGCTGCAGCTGATGTGAGGTCTGGGGGTACTGCCAGGAGGTCTGAGTCAGAAAGAGAAAGGATGTCCATTTCCCAATCTTCATTCAGGTAACTTACATTAGTCAGACTCCCCCTGACACTTTCTGAGCCAATAGCAAAGCAACCCAAACAAATATCAGAGCTGGAGAGACACTAAGGGTCTGGTGAAAACAGGACGATTAGATAGCTAGGAACTGTTTTATTATTGGCTACAAATAGTCAAGTTCATTCTATAATTTGCCTTGAAGTCTACTCATTGTTTCTAAGGTATTTAGCTATTTCAACAGGATGGATCTGTAGATAGTGATCCTCACTAAATGACTATAGGTAATTGTTTCTCTTGTCTATACTGGTAGATCACTGTTTTCATAGCAATACAAGATGTCTTGTCAAAAGGGGAAAAAAGACTCGAAATCAATCAACGAATCTGGGTACTCTTTTCAAATAAAAGTTAAAAAGTATGACAGAGAACCCTGTTAGAGAAGGACAAAAAGGAAAGATCCATGCACCTTGTCAACTCTAATTTGTTATGTGAATGAAATTAATACAGTAATCAACAAAATAGACCAAAATCCTTGCCTTCATGGATCTTACATTCCAGCTGAACTGGACGGTTCCATTAGTTTTGAAGGCACACAGACAGGCTGCTTCCATGCATGGGTCCACGTGTGAAGTGCAATGTCAACTGACCTTGTCTTGCTGCTTTGATGTTTACAGGCTGAAAGCCTCCGTTGAGTGCTGAAGAGTCAATAATATCAGATTCAAAGTCACGATGATTCTTCCGATACACAAAAAGGGCCACAACTACAGAAATGGCCAGGCAAACAATCACAGCGATCACAATGCCAACATACAGAGCAACATCATCTGAATCAGGAGCGGCTGAAGGGGAGAAGGAAACATGGATTAACTGGTTAGAGAAATTTCCCACAGTCTACAAAGGTATTGCTATAATTTTTTTCAGAAATTTAGTGCCTTTTTTATAGGTTAGTTTCAAATCTATTTCAAAAGCTATATAAAACAACTGTGGCCTTTCAGTGAAAAATTATCTCTGACTTTTTTTCCTTTCTCACTCTGCATCTATCCACTCACTTAAATTGGGCAGCATAGCAGACCATTTATTACAAGGCATAAAAAGAAACTGGAGCTGTAAACGATCCCAACCCATAGGAAAAAAAGTTTATGACTAATTTCATGTGGAAAAGTTTGGAAGGTGGCTTTGAATTCATTGATAGTTTTTTAAAAACATAAACACTGTTAGAAATATCTGGAGTATTCTGAATCTGCATATTTACTGAATGAGAATATTTTTCTAAGTATCATTCCAAGTCACAAAACTAGTTTCCACAGTACTCTTCTCACTTTCCCCTAAATCAGTGAAGGGGTGGGTGAAATGGTGGAACCAAGCAAAGCAAAATATTGTGAGCAAATGTGTTGGGTGTGAAAGGCATACTTTCAGAAGACCCAGATCTGGGGAGTAGAGGTTAATGCTGATAACTCTAGGCTTTTGCTATAGATTCAGTATTGCCTGTGAGAACCTCGAACTTCTCACGGTTTCTTGTCAGAGATTTACATCTTAGCTACTCATTACTGGAATGAAATGAAGCTTTATGGTGTACTAAGTAAGATATAGGCCTGGATCAGTGATCAGAAAGGTCAGACTACCCCGAAAAGGCAATTAAACATTTGATTAACACCGTGTGAGGTCAGCTGAGGTTGCAGGGGTGGGGCTGTTTCTAGGTAAGGCAAGAAGAAAATTCCAGTAAATGTTGCATGTTGCCTTAGTGGCATAGAATATTCTTTGCTACAATGACAAATGGTGATAGAAGCTGATAATTAAAACAAACTAAGAAAAACCTTTCCTGAATCCCATAGACATCTTTAAGTCTGTTTTTATTAGTTTTCTGTAACCCACAAAAATTGTGAAAAGTGATGAAATTGGTACTTCAGATGGTCAAGAACAGCCTTTTTATGCTCAGTTTTATACCGGTGCATTTTGCAGGAAGAGAATTTTCAGGTTTCTAGGTCCCATGACATCCTATGAGCTGAGGAACCACTACTCTCTCCTAAGACTCACAGCCATATGGTTTATATGGTGAAACGACTCCTATCTGGATTGCCAAGCAGCCCACTGATCACACACACTCTCCTGTATCTTCAACACACTGACAGTATACAAGAATTCTCTTTGGGAAATCCATTTCTTCCAGCATTTTGTGTTTAAACGTACTATATGCAAAAGCATTTTCTTGCTTTTTAAAGTACTGTCTTTCCCAATGTTTCTAATATATCTGCTTTTGCATCAATCAAATCAATACTGACAGATCTTTACTGAAAACCAGTGACACACCAAACCCTCTGGTTGTGTGAGCACTGCTTTCAAAGTGCTGACTTAACTTTGCTGCTGGGTTTTATTTCAGGCCCTACAGCAGTGTTCTGAACTCTGGTCAGAATACTGTATCTAAATCCTTAATGTTTTACTTTACCAGGCCATAATTACTTATTCAACATTCAGGATTTCTAACTCAATAGATCTGCATTTTCTCAACCCTCTACTTTTCAGCATTCAAATTTTGCCTTTATTTAGATCAGCATATTTCATGATATGTTTTGTCAGCTTCTGGGCCTCAAGCTTTGAATAGTAGACTGATAGATTTTAAAGCTGGCAGAGACTTGAAATGACCCTTTCTTCTCTTCAGCAGTGCAAATCTAATTTGTTTTTCATGTTAGAATATATTAGGCGCCTATTTCCTGTGTGCACATCTGTGATCCAAAGAAAGGTAAACTTGAACTGGGAGCAGTATCGTTACATGATTATTCAGCAATATAAAAACAAAACATCAAACTTACAAGAAAATCCATATTCATTCTGGGTTCTCTGCTCAGTTGAAATAGGATAAATGAACCCTTGAAAAGAAACAAAAAATGAAACAAAAATGGGAACAAAATCAAATTAATGAGGGAAACAAAAAATTATGAAAAATGGTTAAATTAAAATAAAAGGAGAAGAAACCTGGGTCCTTTAAAATTCTGCTTCAGTAGAGAACTATGATTTTGCATCTTCTGTCTGCTCTGGAGCCTCACTAAGAATTAATAAGTAGGCAGATTGAATTTCAGAGCAAAAACTGGTCTCGAGTCACTAACTTCGGAGTGCTTAAAGTCTTTCTTTTATTGAGCATAAACTCTAATGGATCTAATTTATTTCAGACATCAAGGGTCATTAGCATAAGGAAAATCTTTTTTCCTTATCCCTGCCATATGCTTTAATTCCCAGGACATATTCAGTAAGGCTCTAAACAGTTTTTTTCTCTTTTATTTAATCATAACAGCTTGCTCTCTAACAGAACTAGAGAAGACTGTCATCACTGGTCAAAGGTTAAATACCCATTTACTGAGCTGAGCAAGACCACCTTCCCTCCCTCCTTCACAGATCTACTTTTTGGGATTTTCAGTTGTTTCTTTCCCCCCCACTTAATAGTAATTCAATAGGTTTTGCCCAGGGACTGAGCATTTTGTCAACACAAACTGGATGTTTCAGATCCACAAACTGGATGTTTTAGATTTGAAATCATTCAAAAAGCAATAGGGCTTAGAGGTTATAAGGTTATTTCAAGGCTTCAGAGGAATAGTAAAAATTGGGCAAAATAAAAGTCTCAACTCAACAGTAAATGCAGAAGTAACACTAGTAGTTGAATTTTTCTTTCTTTTTAGTGTATTCCAAGGTAGGAAACTGATGATGATGATGATTGATGGTGATGATAATCAATAATGTGAAGTAAAAGATTTAAAACGTGGAACACAAACTTTTTGAAAGGAAAATCTATGGAAAAATTTAAAATATAACTAGCACCCACAGCTCTCAAATATTTAATATTCTGTAACATGAATTAATCAAATGATACAGTACCATCTGGATTAATCAAATGAAGATGAATAAGAAACATGTGAATTAAACTTTCCTAGTAATACTCAAGGGCAAAACACACAGAAAAACTGTGAGAATTACAATTAATTGGTTCAAAATTAAAGGTCTGTAAAGCTTTAATACTAAAGGAAACTCAAAATCGTGCTTCAGATATATCTTTTGCAGTTTGCAGAACACGCAGTTCTTACAAGCTATTTACCTATTTGGGGGAACTAATTCTGAAGAAAGATGCAGTGCTACCTTAATGAAAGAGAGGTTTGCTATAGCACAGAAAGATTTGCTCTGAATTAATTTTTAATGCTTTATTTTACAGCAATGATTGCAACCTCCTACTCAGTTTTATAAATATTATATTCCTTATTCCAGTTGTCTGAGTCCATGTATTAGGTTTGATTTTCATTTTTAAACACTTCTGTCTGGTAATAACCTTTTTCCATTTGTATTCTGTGAACTCAATAAAAGGACATCTGGGACATACACTGGCACAAGAGAAAAAGTTATTTATTTTAGAAACCCAAAGACTTAAGACAATATAATTTCATTGCTTGTACAACAGACCAGATAAATGATGTCACTGTAGGGATGATTTTAAGTAGAGGGATGTCAAAAGTCTTTTTTTTTCCTCCAGGCGAGAGGGCCTGGAAATAAGTGTAAAATAGGATATTTGGGGATGGTCTGATGTTCGCCCTGAACATTTTGAAAAGAATCAGGGTGGGCCTGCTGGAGTAAGCAGAAGAGCCATATCTTATAAACAGATAAGCCTATCTCCAGAGAGATATAACATGGTCTAAAATATCACCCTGTGAAGCAGTTATGGATTTTCCTTGGCTTTCATCTCTACTTCCCAACAGAATTCCTATTTGTGACAAGCAGAACAAGGAACAAAAATGAAATCTTTAATTTTAATTAAAAAATTTTTTGCTTTTTAGGGCCACACCCACAGCATATGGAGGTTCCCAGGCCAGGGGTCGAATCGGAGCTATAGCTGCCAGCCTGCGTCACAGCAACTCGCCAGGATCCAAGCTGCATCTGTGACCTACACCACAGCTCATGACAACGCCGAATCCTTAACCCACTGAGCGATTCCACAGATCAAATTCTGCATCCTCATGGATGCTAGTCAGTTTATTAACCACTGAGCCACAATGGGGACTCCTGTAATTTTTTAATTTTAATCTCTACCTCCCATGTTTAGATCTGGATCACTCAAATACTTCTGTGTCTTGTGATATTTATCGGAGATTTATATTTCTAGAGACAGAACTAAAATCTGTTCATTCATTCATTTGTTCATTCATTTTTTCTTGAACTCTATTATAAGCTGGGTTCCATTCCAGGCATGGGGTACAATGACAAACAACATGGGAAAAGTCACTGCTTTCATTCTTGTTTAACAGAAACAAGTAAACATGATCAAATGTTGAAAAAGTTCTTTTGGAAAATAAAATAATATAATTGGCGATAAAACAATAACCAACTTAGGAAACCAGGGAAGAATTCTCTGTTGAAATGAAGTTTAAACTGAAGCTTGTACAATGAGAAGGCATCAGCCAAGTAAAGATGTGGAGGGAACAATGTTCCATGGAGTGGGACAGGAGATGCAAAAGTCCTGACATAAAAATGGAGTGGTTAGATAGCAGTGAGTGAAAGCAAAGAGGAACAAGGTAGGCTCAGATGTGGAGAGCAGCAGCCAGATAATGCAGGCCTTTCAATTTTATTCTAAATCAAATTCAAATCCTATGATCGAATGTACTTTTGGAAAGATCACTTTGTTTCTCTCTAGATAATGTAGAGCAAAGAGAGCAGAACGACAAGATTTTATGGATAGTTTCTATAAAACAAGGCCTGGGAGATGTCTATCAATAAGTGTATCAACCTATTTAATGAAAGTCTTTACATTTGTAGTTGTTCTAAAATGAACATAAAAAAAATAAAAGTCTCACTCTTGGTTATTCCTCATAGACAATAGTGACTAATCTAGCCAAACTTATTTTCCTATGTGGGAAAATTAAAAACAGACAAGTATTAACCATACTCATAATGGTTCAACACCCCAATTTACTCTGTTATGGAGACACTGATAAAAAGTTTTGGAAGGCAACTCTGAAAACTTTTTTCATCTTTTTCAAAATACTTCTGCAACTACACAACTGAAACATCACTTAGGAGGCTGGAAATCAAAAAAGACAGGGATTACTGTTCCATCCCCTAAATGAAGGGAACACAGAATCACTTTCTAGAGTTTGTTTTTATACTCCTCCATCTGATCCCCCTCTCATCGAACAACAGGGAACATTTTCTTCAGCTAATGAGGTGATCCTGCTGAGAGCAGTCCTGGCAATAATGAAAAATTGCATCTCTGGCAGAACACACTGCAAAATAATTGTTTTTAGTGCCACTATCAACAGCCTGGTTCATAAGTTAGAGTTTTCAGTTAACTTTCCTACAACTTGAAAGTTAGGTCGATAGAAAAAGCACCTAGGTTTTTGGCCAAGACAGTGAAACTAAGCTTTTCAGTCTCATGGACTCAGTTTGAATCCCAGCCCTGTCACTTCCTTAACTATGAGAGCTTGGTCAAACTATTTCATTTCTCCAAGGAATTTTGAATACACATTTCCATACAGTTGTGGAAAGGATAAATGAGATTAATAAAGTGCTGGTACAGTATCAACAATCAGTAAATGACAACTATATCAATGTCATTATGATGCACATTTTAAGAACACCAAGACTCTGGGTTGTTTTTACTCTGATCACACCCATGGCATATGGACGTTCCCAGGCCAGGAACGGAGTCCACGCCACAGCAGTGACAATGTTATATCCTTAACCTGCTAAGCCACCAGGGAATTCCAACACTGGGTTCTTAAGACATTTTATTTCTAAGAAGAGTTGACACTGCCTATTATTCAATAAATAAATAGCAAATTTGTTTGAATTTCAGGTCTCCTAGTTATGACAGAAACAAGGAGCCCAGTTTTTCTGCAAAGCTATGAGAAATGCACTCTTTTAAGTACCGTATACTCTTTCATCCTCTCCTTTTAAAGAAAGTTATTTGTGGCTTCTGGCAAAGATACAGTTTGAGATATAGCTGCATGTTTGAGAAGCAAATTTTCAGGGCCAGAGAGCAATTTGATGCTAATTTCTCACCAGAGGTGGTGCCATTTCTAAAGGGGGTGTTTGGAAAGGGGACAAAGGAGGCATTTTTTTGTCATAATGATTAGGGGATTCCATGTGGTATTTAGTGAAGACCAAGGATACTGAAAAGTCCTGCAACAAGAGGAACAGTCTTGTCATGGAAGAATTGTCTGGAACAAAACACACGTCCATTGGTAACAATCAAAATCACCTCTTGTGCACTTAGAAGAAGCCCAGCACAGAGCTCAGGGAAGGGTACGGGGCGTGCCCATCTGGATCAGCAACTTCAACCAGAGGAAGTCACTCCAGAGAAGTGTTTTTTTGTTAAAAAAGAATATTTATCCTACTCAAAAAAGAGACTATCCTGATCTGGGATTAGAGGAAGTTTGATTGTGGAGAAAAACTTTAAGTGAAGGCATAAACAATCTGAAAATCAGAACAAAAGTGGGCTGTTCTTAAGCAGTAAAATGCTTCTTATGCTAGGAAGCCATATCAGGGTTGCTCAAAGCGTTGTTTTAAAGAAATTATCTAGTTTAAACTTTTTTTCAAATGAGGAAAATCAGTCCCAAACATGGGAAGTGATATTTAAAAGAAGGGGAAGTGTCGAGACTCAAATCTGGTTTTCATCTTCCTGTCAGTTAAGCTGACAATATGCAAGTTTTGTGCCATCCATCTCTGGGAGGCCTTGTTCACATCTGTGGTGACTTGTAGATCTGGATTGTTAACAGAACAATATTCTGGCTGATGGTGTTTAAATAACTTGAGGAAGAAATGACTTTTTAATTTTCACAAGGTCATCCTTGAGACTAGATATGGGGTTTGCCCATATTTTTTAGCTTTTTTTTTTCCTTTAAAAAGGAAAGTGAACTTTCTTTGGTTTTATACAGTAGTAGGCAATATCAAGTTATCCTTAAGTACATGGCTTGCCATTGTCCAATCATACAAATGTAGCCTATTTTGCAGGTTTTTATCTGGGAAACCTCAGGAACAACTCCAGGAATTATATGTAAATCTTCCTTTCCCCAGTAAACAACAACTGCTTCGATGTTTCTAGACTTTTACATTTTCTTTTTCATGCAATATGAATGATAGACACTAGTCAAAATAATGACTTGATGATTAAATTTTTAAAAGATAATGGAAACTGTTTTTACACCGTAAGCAGCACTTTTTTTTTTTTTCTTCTTTCTCGACAGCATATGGAAGTTCCCTGGCAGAGACAGAATCTGAGCTGCAGCTATGACCTATGCCAAAGCTGCAGCAACACTGGATCCTTAAAGCCACTGCACCAGGCCAGGGATGGAACCTGAGCCTCAGCAGCGACCCAAACCACTGCAGAGATAATACTGGATTCTTAATCTGCTTGAAACGGGAGGAACTTCCCGTAAGTACTATCTCAGTAAAAAAGTTTTCAAGCAAATATTCTTATGTGAGAAATGTTAGAACTTCTGACCATCACTGGCCAGGTTTAAAATCCTTAAAACCAAGTTTATACCCTTACTAACTCAAACTCCCAGGATGTTAAGAGTTAAAACGAACCATTGATTAGAATCCTTTCATAATCCTATCTGCACCTGCAGATCAAGGAGCCAGGGAATAGAGTAAAGAAGGGACTTGCCTAAATATCACAAAGCTGGTGAAACAGCAAAGCAAGGGCAGATCCCAGCTCTTGGGCTACAGCTCCAACATTTTTGTAAGTATTGTCTGACATTAATGAATAGATTTAAATGAGAGACAAGGAAATAATAGAAAAGGGCTTGGTATGTTCATGGCTTAAATTTGAATTCAACTATTGCATGAAGTAATACTGATTATTTAGACCAGAAAATACCTCTCCATTTGAAACGTTATCACTGATATTCATGAGAAAACTGAAATGACAAAAATTCTCGCCCTTAAATAAAACAACTTCCAAATAGTGTCTTTTGTTTCAAGTGTGGGGTAAGCAAAAACGGGCGTCTCTATTCTAATGTAACTAGAGAGTTAATACTAGAATGATGTAGTTGTTAATGTATAACGATGGCACTGTATTTGGCACAGAACCTACCATAAACATAAATATTTAAAAGAGAAGCACTGCTTCCCTCAAAAATGATGCCAACAGGAAAAAAAGGAATAAACAATAAAAATTGGAGGGACAACTACACAGAAGAAGAAAATCACATTTTAAAGCAATAAAAGCTGACAACCACTTGCTTTCAGGATCCAAGAGGCCCCACAAAAAAAGGCTTATTTCAAAATGAGACAGATTTGGGTTCATATATTGGCTCTTACACTAACTTGTGGGTGTTGGGTGGGCTGTTTCAATTTTATACCTCGGGTTCTTCCTTCCCAAGATAGAGCTATTATTAGGGGAATACCAAAAGTTTTATTTGTAGACTATTTTTTTTGTTTTTTATGAGTTTTGTTAAACTGAACTCAGGTCAATTTTGCTTCAGTTCGGCCACGTGTTACACAGTAGACAGGAGGTGGAAGAAACTAACGCCAGGGCCTTAAGTCATTGTATTAGGTAAAAAGTGAATAAAATTACATCTGTAATTCCTTTAGACTAAAATATATATGATAAAGTAATTTTCATATTCTCCAAAGTTTCAGAACCACCAAGCCAGATTTAAGGAACATGTAAAAAGGAAATCTTTATGTAGATGCCTTGGAATTAAAACTCTGCCTTTAGATTAGCTATCAACTCTGTTGCCAAAGGGAGATGGGTCGAGTTTTTTTAAGGTGTTCCTGCTTGCCTTCAAGGTTGCTCATAATATTTCAATATGGAGCTGCATCTATGACCTTATTACATATAAATAGATCTTATGATACTATGAGGATTAAACAGGATTAATTCATCTCATATGGGGACTAGGATACAAGTTATGAATATGACAATTCTAGTTTATGAAAGCATTAAATGTGTTCTATAAAGTACATGTTTTTAAATCACCAAGCTTATGGTTAGTTTTAGCTTATTTATCTGAAGTACAAAAGACCATTTCAGAAGATCTGTCCTCATTTTTATGATCCTAGTATTAGAAGAATCTCTATCCTCCATGGATTTTCCTTTCTCCTTGACCTGGCTGCTTGGTCTTTTTTGTGTGTGTGTGCCAGTAACCTTACACTAAGCCAACATATGTGATTTTCCTCATTCCAATTATATTTCTTCTGATGAAAATGTTATTAAAAACCTCAAGGGCCATTAAAAATAAACGTCAGGATTTTTTTTTCTTTTTAGGTTGTTGGTTCTTATCTAGCCAGCCCATCAGGACTGCACTAATGATGTCAAAGGTCAGGTCTGTCAAAGACACTTAAGGTCATTTATTATAACTTACCACTCTTCAGAGGATTTATTTATTGACAAGGGCTTAAGGAACTCCAAATAAATGAATACATAAATCCTAGGACACGACAAAAAAAATTGAAAAGAACATTCGCTTATCAATGATGTCAGTTACCTAAATTGCTCTGGTAATTCTTGCCCCAACCTTCAAGAGACAGACAGCTATGCTTTACTAACCAACCCACAGCCCTGTTCCTAACATTGACAACCATGCACTTCTGAAAATGAATAGCAGGGCAGGAACATTTCAGATACAAAAGTCTTATCTTGTGACCCACAGTGAGTGATGGATAAATATCTGAAAATTAACTCAACAGTTGAGTAAAATCAAACCCATAGATCAGCTGCCATAGTGTTTGCAATGCAGTAGATCCTGTCCCTATCAACTGTTCCTTCAAAAAAAGGAAAAATTATTAAATCCAAAGGCAAATGATAAATAAATCTTTAGGAGTAAAGACATCTGATAGAAAAAGTAAAGTGATTATAAAAGTCCTGATGTAAAAGAGGCTGATTCCTAGCATACGTCACCCTATCTGCTGGGTTTTTAGGCAAAAAGAAAACAAGCAAAGGCACCAGCCCTTCCCCTATGCGATCTTTAACGACTCCATGCCTCGCTGTGGTTGTGAGGGGTGTAACTTTTTTAATCCCCTCAGAGTTTCTATTGCATCCTAGAAGCTGAAGACCTTGCATTTGTCCTCTTACACCAAACTGTTTGGAGCTCCATAGGTATTTAGCAGATTTCTGTGGGCTAAAGTTCCTAACCACATCCCTGCTTTCAAAAGCAGGAAAATGTTTTACCAGAAAGGAAAAAAGCTGAAGCAAACCACACCTCATTATACCGGAGACAGCAGAACTCTGTGTTGGGCAGCCAGTCCACTGACAGAATATTTATTTGCCAGCTGGGACACTACACATATCAGGACTATACAAACACAGCTATGACATCAACTTCTTTCAAACTATAGATAAAAGCACTCACTGTCTGACACTCACAATTATGCTTTCCTATCACACTACTGTGTTGACAAGAATTTCACTGCAAACTGACTAGCACCTTCTCAAATCCCTACCATGGCGGTTATAGACATATCATGCTAAAATCAAGAGCAGACTATTTGTAAATTATTTCCTCACATTAAATGCACCTGGGATTCTGGGGGCCCTGGAATGCAGTGTGTCCACACCACAATTTACACAGAGTTCTGCCACTTCCTCTGTACGTGAAAATTAATGGAAGAGTTGGGTGACATGTAAATTTTTTAATGAGCAGCAAGTGCTAAATTTGCAGACTGCATAACATTTTAATTTCCCAAAGTCAGGAAGTGCACTGATGCAGACACAATTTCAGGCAGTTCTTGTTTGTAAATTGCAAATTCTAATTTGTCTACTGTGGCATAAACCCTTTTCAGCAAGAAAAAGTAATTCTAAATTCAGATTTGAACTCTCAAGACATCCCTATGTGGGACTCTAACTCAAATGGGATTAAAAAACAAAATCTGTAGGAATAGCTGCAGTAATGTAATAATTATTCTAATCTAATAATGAATATATTCATTATTACATAAAGTACCATTTCTGGACCAAGCAACATATATATAGTCCTTGGATTGCTATCTTCAAAGGAAGAGGTAAGCATGGATTAAACCATTAATATGTCAATGATGACAAAGTATGTCTTAATACAAATTAACTATAAAGATAAAAGTTCAAAGTTATCAGGTCTTTGTAAGGAGAAAATATGCTTATTGGCTTAGCATTTTTTGGAAATTGGTTTAAGTGTTTTGTCCTTCTGTACTGTGTTTAGTATTTGTTCTCCTCCTCTCCCTCTCTTCTTCTTCCTCTCTGCCCCTTCCCCCCTCCTCCCTTCCCTTCTCATTTCTCTCTCTCCAGAACCATTTTACACAAACCGTATTTCAAAACTATATGGTGAAACCAGCAGCTACTTGCATATAACTTTAGAGATAATACACAGAAACATAAATAGATACACAGTACAACAGACCTTCCATTACTGCCTTCTGAATAAGATACGCTACTCTATAGTATTAAGTAAAAATGATCTAATCTATTAATGTTGTCTCTTGCATCAGAGATATAAGACTTTTGTGTTTATTTTCAACAATGAAAAACTACATCTTCTACTCTGTCATCTTTTAGCACACCAAGAACACCAGTATTTAATTTTGTTTTCGAATTAACAATGTGCTTATAAACCAAGAATGTCCAACTTCTTTCTGGGATGTTAATTGATTCTGAGGGTTTTTAATTACTCTTTAATAATGCATTCTAGTGAAATAACACCAATTTCTGCAAGCTCTTAATTTTAAAGTTGTATCTCCAGTGCAAGAACTACTTTGTCAGGCCAATGAGGATATATACCCAGTGTAATTAATATATACATGATATGTGCAATATTTCAATATCAACTAATGTGTCTGGATGGCTTAAAAATTTAGTGGAGCTTCTGAAACTGCTTAAAGACTATGACTTTTTTTTTTTTTTTTTTACAAATTAAAGTACTCAGAACCACATAATGAATACAATTTATGAAACAGTTTAAGAGGAAGTTTGGTTGCAAGGATACAGAGTGATTTTATATACATATGTGCATATATATGTGTGTGTGTGTATGTATATATATATATATGTATATATATACATACACACACACACACACGTACACACACCCATACATGATAGGCAATTGTGAAAAAAATGTACAACTATAACTCAGTTCCAAATCCCTGTGGCTTCAAAATACTTTTATATATACATTTGATTTACTTGTTACAAGTAACTCTTGCCACCTAAAGTTTTATACAAGTATTTTATGCAAATTTTTATAATATAATCTAAATCTAATGTAAATAAATGTGCCAAATTGACAGGACAGATTAGTGATATTGCTACATCTCAAATTCAGAGATAAGATTCCTGCTTCCAAGATCATGCAGTTGTTCTAGCCAATCCTCAGCATTGCTTAAAAAAAAAAAAAAATCATTTACAGATTCACAGACAAGATGGCAGAGTAGAAGATGTCAAGCTCACCTTCTCTCACGAAGACACCAAAATCACAACTAACTGCTGAACAACCATTGACAAAATAGACTGGAAGCTACCAAAAAAAGATTATCTCACATCCAAAGACAAAGAAGATGCCACAAGGAGATGATAGGAGGGGCGCTTTTGCCATCTAAGCAATCCCATATTCACCAAGCAGTGACCCACAAACTGCAAAATAACTATATCACAGAGATTTTGCCACAGCAATGAGAGTTCCAAACCCCATGTCAGGTTTCCCAGCCAGGGGGTCTGGCATTGGGAAGAGGAGCCCCCAGAGCATGTGGCATTGAAGGCCACCAAGGCTTGAGCGCAGGTGCTCTACAGGACTGGGGAAAACAGAGGACCACTCATAGAGGGCATGTACAGGGTTCCCACATGTACTGGGTCCTAGGGCAAAGCAAGGATTACATAAGAATCCAGGACCGATCTCCCTGCAGGTCTTGAAGGGTCACCTGGGGAGGCAGAGGTTGACTGTGTCCACTGTGGGGCAGGACACTGGAGGCAGAGGTCCTAGGAAATAGTGATGGGCATAAGCTTCCCTAGCGGTTGCCATTTCTGAAAAATCTGTCCCCACCCAACAGCAAGCCAACACCAGGGCTGAAAAACCCATGCCAAACAATAAACACCCATCAGTAGACAGGCTACCTAAAGTTTTCCTAGGCATACAGCTGCCTCTAATCACACCCACCGACATGGGCTTACCAGAGTAACAAGATGGCTCCACCCACCAGTGGGCAGGCAACAGCCCCTCCCATCAGAAAACCAACCACAAATCCCTGGATCAACTTCACCCTGAAGGGGGTAGACCCAGAAACAAGAGAGGCTACAACCCTGTAGCCTGCAGAAAGGAGACCATAAACACAGAAAGCTAGACAAAATGAAATTGCACTGAGATGTGCTCAAGATAAAGGAACAAGACAAAACCCCAGACAAACAACACAGTGAAGTGGATATAAGCAACCCACATGAAAAAGACTTTGAGTAATGCCAGTAAAGATGATCTGAAATCTAAGAAAGAAAGCTGGAGGCAAAGATCAAGGCATTACAAAAGATGTTTAAAAAGAAATAGAAGATGCAAAAAACACGCAGAGATGAACAACGTAATAACTAAAATGGAAAGTTTACCAGAAGGAATCATTAACAGAACACAGGAAGAAGAAGAATAACTAAGCAAGGAAGACAGATTGGTGGAAATCACTGATATGGAACAGAATAAAGAAGAATGAAAACAAAGGACAGTCTAAGAGACCTCTGGGACAATATTAAATGCACATTACTGAGGTGGCAGAAGGAGACAAGAGAAAGGGGCTGAGCAAATATCTGAAGATATAATGGCCAAAAATTCCCCTAACATAGGAAAGGAATTGTTCACTTAAGTACAGGGTGCACAATGAGTCCCACAGAGAATAAACTCAAAGAGGAACACACCAAGACACATATTAATCAAACTGATAAAAATTAAAGACAGAAAATACGGAAAGCAGCTTAGGAAAAGCAACAAAAAACACACAAAGTAGGGGGACTGGATAAAGATGGAGGAATAGAAGGACTGGAGCTCAACTTCTCTCCCAAAAAACAACAAAACTACAACCAAATGCCGAGCAACTTTCAACCAAAAGGACTGTAAACTTCCAAAAAAGATACTCTGCTCCAGAAGACAAAGAGGAGACCACATCAAGAGGTAGGAGGGGCGATTACGTGATAGAAGCAACCCCATACCTCCCGGGTGGGAAGCCCCACAGACTGGAAAGTAACTGCATCACAGAGACTCAGCTACAGGACTGAGAGTGCTGAGCCACACGTCAAAACCCCACACCTGGGGATCGGGCACAGGGAGAAAGAGCCCACGGAGCATGTGGCATTGAAGGCCAGCGGGGCTTGTGTGCAGCAGCTCCACAGGACTGGGGGAAAGAAGAGAACCCATTCTTGAAAGGCACACACAGACTTTCACGTGCACTGGGTCTCAGGGCAAAGCAGTCTCCATAGGAATCCGGATATTGACTGCAATTCTTGGAGGATCTCCTGGGAAAACAGGGGTGACTGTGCCTTGTTGTGGGGGAAGGGCATTGGAGGTGAAGCTCTCAGGGACATTCAGCAGCCTGCATTTCTCTGGAGGTGGTCATTTCTGGGAAAATCTGGTCCCTCCCATCAGCGCTGAGAAGCCCCAGGCCAGACAACAATCCAGGTGGGATCTCAGACCCACCCATCAGTAAACAGGCTGCCTAAAGACCCCTCAGGCACACAGCCAGCCTCTAATCTCATCCAGAGACAAAGCCCCACCCATCAGAGGGAGAGGAATCAACCTCACCTACCAGTGAGCAGGCATCATTCCCTCCCCATCAGGAAGCCTACAGCAAGCCCCCTCCATACCAACTTTAGCCACAGGGGAGGCAAACACCTGAACTAAGAGAGGCTACAACTCTATTGCTGGCAAGAAGGTCACCACACCAAAAACCTATAAAAATGAAAAGACAGAAAACTCTAACTCAGATAAGGGAGAAAGAGAAAAGCCCAGAAAAACAGCTCAGTGTTGAGGAGATTATCAGCCTCCCAGAAAGAGACTTTAGACTGTTGATGCTGAAGATGATGCAAGGCATTGGAAATAGATTGGAGGCAAATATTGATCATTTACAGGAAACACTGAGCAAAGAAATACAAGCTGTAAAAAGTAAACAGGAAGAGATGCAAAATACAATAACTGAAATAAAAAATTCATTAGAAGCAGCCAACAGTAGAATACAAGAGGCAGAAGAACGAATCAGTGAGGTGGAGGACAGATTAGTGGAAATCACTAATGCAGAGGAGAAAAGAGATAAAAGATGAAAGGAAATGAGCAGAGTCTCAGAAAACTCTGGGATAATGTTAAACACACCAACATCCATATTATACGGGTGCCAGAGGGAGAAGAGAGAGAGAACGGGACAGAAAAAATATTTGAGGAGATTATAGCCAAAAACTTTCCTAATATGGGAAAGGAACAACTCACTCAAATCCAGGAACTGCAATGAGTACCATATAAAATAAACCCAAGGAGGAGGAACACCCCAAGACACATATTAATCAAAATGACCAAAATTAAAGACAAAGAGAAAATCTTGAAAGCGGCTAGGGAAAAGAAACAAAAGATACAAGGGAACCCCAATAAGGTTATCAGCAGATTTTTCAGCTAAAACTCTGCAGGCCAGAAGGGAGTGGCATGATATACTAAATGTGATGAAAGGGAAAAACTTCCAACCAAGATTACTTTATCCAGCAAGGCTCTCATTCAGATTTGAAGGAGAGATCAAAACCTTTACAGATAAGCAAAAGCTAAGAGATTTCTGCAACACTAAACCAGCTTTACAACAAACCCTAAAGGAACTTTTCTAGGCAGAAAAGAGAAGGCCACATCCAGAAAGAAAAACACCACAAATGACAAGGCCCACCAATAAAGGCATATATACAGTAAAGATACTAAATCATCCATGCACAGTTATGCTACCAAAATCAAAAATTATGAGAAGAAAGCACAAATGCAGGTCACTGGAGAAGCACATGCAATAAAGAAACCAACAACTTAATACAATCTCAGTTATATATAGATTCCTATATCAAAACTTCAGGGTAACCGCACACCAAAAATCTACAATTGATACACAAACAAAGAAGAAAAATCAACTTAAATACAACATTAAAGATAGCCATCTTGTGAGAGGAGACAACAATAGAATAAGGGAAGAAAAAAAGAGCAACAAAAACCCCAAACAGTTAATACAATGGCAATAAGAACATATATATCAACAATTACCTTAAATGTTAATGGACTGAATGCCCCAACCAAAAGACACAGACTAGCTGAATGGATAAAAAAACAAGACCCATATATATGCTGTCTTCAAGAGACCCACTTCACTTCTAGAGACACATACAAATTGAAAGTGAGAGGATGGAAGAAAATATTCCACGCAAACAGGCTTCAAAAGAAAGCCGGAGTAGCATCGCTATCAGACAAAATAGACTTTAAAATGAAGAACATTTTAAGAGACAAGGAAGGGCACTACATAATGATCAAAGGATCAATCCAAGGAGAAGATATAACCATTTTAAATATCTATGCACACAACATAGGATCACCATAATATACAAGACAACTGCTAACAACCTTAAAAGGAGAAATCAACAATAATACCATCATAGTGGGGGACTTTAATACCCCACTTACAGCAATGGACAGGTCATCCAGGCAGAAAATCAATAAGGAAACACAGGCCCTGAATGAAGCATTAGATCAGATGGACTTAATATTTATAGCACATTCCATCCAAAAGCAACAGAATACACATTCTTCTCAAGTGTGCATGGAACATTCCCTAAGATTGATCACATCCTGGGTTACAAATCAAGCCTCAGTAACTTTAAGAAAATTGAAATCATTTCAAGCATCTTCCCTGACCAAAATGCTATACGACTGGAAATCAACAAGAAAACAATGGCCAAAAATACAAATATGTGGAGACTAAACAACA
>PVHT020000886.1:213704-366455 GCA_004024745.2 Catagonus wagneri | reverse complement strand
TTAGTAGAAGAAAAGAAATCATAAAGATCAGAGCAGAAATCAATGAAATAGAAACGAAGAAAACCATAGAAAAGATCAATGAAACTAAAAGCTGGTTCTTTGAAAAGATCAACAAAATTGATAAACCCTTAGCCAGACTTATCAAGAAAAAAAGAGGACACAAATCAATAAAATTAGAAATGAAAAAGGAGAAGTAACAACAGACATCACAGAAATACAAGGGATTATAAGAGACTACTATATACAGCTATATGGCAATAAAATGCAAAACCAAGAAGAAATGGATAAATTCTTAGAAAAGTACAATCTCCCAAGACTAAACCAAGATGAAATAGGAAATATGAATAGACCAATCACAAGTTCTGAAATTGAAACTGTGATGAAAAAACTTCCAACAAACAAAAGTCCAGGACTAGATGGTTTCACAGGTGAATTCTATCAAACATTTAGAGAAGAGCTAACACCTATCATTCTGAAACTCTTCCAAAAAATTGCAGAGGGAAGGGACACTCCCAAACTCATTCTATGAAACAACCATCACCCTGATACCAAAACCAGACAAAGATACCACAAAAAAAGAAAATCACAGGCCAATCTCACTGATGAACATAGATGCAAAAATTCTCAGCAAAATACTAGCCAACCGAATCCAACAATACATTAAAAGGATTGTACACCACGATCAAGTGGGATTTATCCCAGGGATGCAAGGATTCTTCAATATCCGCATATCGATCAGTGTGATACACCACGTTAACAAACTGAAGAATAAAAACCATATGATCCTCCCCATAGATGCAGAAAAAGCCTTTGACAAAATCCAACACCCATTTCTGATAAAAACCCTTCAGAAAGTGGGCATAGGGGGAACCTATCTCAACATAATGAAGGCCATCTATGACAAACCCAGAGCTCACATCATTCTCAATGGTGAAAAGCTGAAAGAATTCCCACTGAGATCAGGAACAAGACAGGGATGTCCACTCTTGCCACTACTATTCAACATAGTTCTGGAAGTCCTAATTATAGCAATCAGAGAAGAAAAAGAAATAAAAGGAATCCAAATTGGAAAGGAAGAAGTAAAACTATCACTTTTCGCAGATGACATGATACTATACCTAGAGAATCCTAAAGACTCTACCAGAAAACTGTTAGAGCTCATCAATGAAGTTGGCAAAGTTGCAGGATACAAAATTAACACACAGAAATCAACTGCATTTCTATATACCAACAATGAAAGATCAGAAAGAGAAATTAGGGAAGCAATCCCATTTACCATTGCATCAAAAAGAATCAAATACTTAGGAATAAACCTGCCTAAAGAGACAAAAGACCTGTACTCTGAAAATTATAAGGTGCTGATGAAAGAAATCAAGGACGACATGAACAGGTGGAAAGACATACCATGCTCTTGGATTGGAAGAGTCAATATTATCAAAATGACTACACTACCCAAGGCAATCTACACATTCAATGCAATCCCTATCAAATTACCAAGGACATTTTTCACAGAACTAGAACAAAATAGCTTAAAGTTTGTTTGGAAACACAAAAAACCCAGAATAGCCAAAGACATCCTGAAAAAGAAAAATGGAGCTGGAGGAATCAGCTTCCCTGACTTCAGACTCTACTACAAAGCTACAGTCATCAAAACGATATGGTACTGGCACAAAGACAGAAATATAGATCAGTGGAACAGGATAGAAAGCCCAGAATTAAATCCATACATCTATAGTCAACTAATCTATGACAAAGGAGGCAAGAATATACATTGGACAAAAGACAGCCTCTTCAATAAGTGGTGCTGGGAAAACTGGACAGCCACATGTAAAAAAATGAAACTAGAACACTTCCTAACACCATGCACAGAAATAAACTCAAAATGGATTAAAGATCTAGATATAAGACCAGATACCATCAAACTCTTAGAGGAAAACATAGGCCAAATACTCTCTGACATAAATGATAGCAACATCTTCTTAGATCCATGTGTCAGAGTAAGGACAATAAAGAGAGAAATAAACAAATGGGACTTAATTAAACTTCAAAGTTTCTGCACAACAAAGGAAACCCTAAACAAAACGAAAAGACAACCCACAGAATGGGAGAAAATATTTGCAAATGATTCAACTGACAAGGGATTAATCTCCAAAATTTACAAACACCTCCTTCAGCTCAACACCAAAGAAACAAACAACCCCATCAAAAAATGGGCAGACAATTCTCCAAAGAAGACATGCAGATGGCAAATAAACACATGAAAAGATGTTCAACATCACTCCTCATTAGAGAAATGCAAATCAAAACCAGCAGAAGGTACCACCTTACACCGGCCAGAACGGCCATCATCAAAAAGTCTATAAACAACAAGTGCTGGAGGGGGTGTGGAGAAAAAGGATCCCTATTACACTGTTGGTGGGGATGGAAATTGCTGCAACCACTGTGGAAAACAGTATGGAGATTCCTCAGAAAACTCAAAATAGAATTACCATTTGATCCAGCAATCCCACTCCTGGGCATCTATGCAGAGGAAACCACGACTCGAAAAGACACATGTACTCCAGTGTTCATTGAAGCACTCTATGCAATAGCCAGGTTATGGAAACAACCTAAACGCCCATCGACAGAGGAGTGGATAGGGAAGATGTGATACATACACACAATGGAATATTACTCAGCCATTAAAAGGAACGAATTACCAACATTTATAGCAACATGGATGGACCTAGAAATTATCATGCGAAGTGAAACCAGTCAGACAATTAGACAGCAACACCCAATGCTACCGCTTACAAGTGGAAACTAAAAACACAAAATGAACTTCTTTGCAGAACAGAGAATGACTCACAGACTTTGGAAAACCTTGGTTTTTCAAATAAGACAATCTGGGGGGAGGGGGAATGCACTGTGGGTTTGGGATACAAAATCTATAAAATTGACTTGTGATGATTTATGTACACCTATAATTGACATAAAATCCATTAAATGCCAAAAAAAAAACCAAAAACACACACACACACAAAGGAATCCCCATAAGGTTATCCCAAAAACACACACACACACAAAGGAATCCCCATAAGGTTATCAGCTGACTTATCAGATACTCTGCAGGCCAGAAGGGAGTGGCACACAATACTGATGACAGGGAAAAACCTACAACCAAAAATACTTTACTAGCAAGGCTCTCATTCCGATTTGAAGGAGAAATAAAAAACTTTACAGACAAGCATAAAATTAGAGAATTCAGCATCGCCAAACTAGCTTAACAACAAATGCTAAAGAAACTTCTCAATAGAGGCAGCAAGATGGCAAAGAGGTCACGCTCACCCTCTCCCACCAATACATCAAAAAAACACATCTACATGTAAAATGACTTGCTCAAAACATCAACTCAACACTGGCAGGAGAACTTAAACTTCCAAAAAGGGAAAGAAACTCTTGACGTAACTGGGTAGAACAACCGAAAGAAAAAAAAAAAAGGAGAGAGAGAGAGGAAAGGAATCAGGACAGCACCAGCACTCCAGGGAGGGAGCTGTGAAGGAGAACAGGAACCCACACCCTGGGAAGCCAGTGGAAAGATCACCTGAGCCGGAGAGACCTCAAAGCCTGAGAAAAGTGCAGCAGCTGGACTGAGAACGGCAAAGTGGAGTGAAAGCCTCAGAAATTATCTCCACACCAGCACAGACACTACAGCCTGAGACACTCGGGCCAGGGCTGGGAGCTGAGACTTAGGCTCTGGAGGTCAGTCCCCAGGTGAGGGCTGGGGTTGGAGGTGTGGAGACAGCCTAAGGGGCTAAGGAGCAGTGTGCCATGGCAGGGCAGCCATACTCCATGGGCTGGGGAGTGGACCACCAGGTCAGAGGGAAGCTTGGAGAAGGCCTGTGCCCACAGGAGAGGCAAGCCTCCACTGTTGGGGAGGAGGAGAAGATGAATGGCTGACCACCATAGGAAGATCCTTGAAGCAGCAAAGAGGGCAGGGCGGATCAAGTGTAACCCTCCTGCTGTGGTCCCAGTGTCTTCTGGATACACCTCACCAGTGCTGCCTGACCAGAAGCACCTTGCTAGGCTGCTATGGACCAGGCGTTTCTGGGCACAGCTCACCTGTGACAGGAAGCAGGTTGCTAGACCGCAGTGGACCTGGCCTCCTGGGGTGCAGACTACCCACAACACGGAGGCCGCTTGCTTGCCCACAGTGGTCTGGCATCTCCAGCACAGCCAGCCATAAGACTTCTGCTCCTATACTGGTAATTGGGCACTTCTCATGCAAGCTACCAGTGGCCAGGCACCTCTAGTGTGGGTTAAGCACATCAGGGGCCTAAGTGCGACATGGGGCCTACCAAGCACCAGACACTGTTATTATCACGCCCCTGAGAACACACCAGCCCTGCAGCTGCCACTGCCAAACCCTCAGGGCAGCGCCCAGACACCTGTTCACTATCCTCTCCCAAGTCCATACAACTACGTGCAGCTGGAGCAGCATCTCCTGTATAGTCTAAGTGGGACAGGATGCTTCCTGGTGTTCTGCAGGGGGCAGGAGCAAACCACCGCAGTTATCCCTGACTCCAGAGGAGGGTGTGGCCCATAGCCACAGGGTACACCTGAACAAAAATCACTTGCAGCCCCAACCACTTCAGAGGGCACCACAGAGAAGGACATTACGATGGAACACCAACTGCTGTCACTCTCGCTCCCCTGGGAGCACACCCACCACTGCCAAACATTCTAGGCAGTGCCCAGATGCTTGTCACTTCCCAGGAACCTATAACTGAGAGCACCTTGTGCAGCACATCCTGCAGGGACTAAACAGGACGAGGTACTTCCTGCATGGTCTACAGGAGGCAGAGGCAAACCACAACACTTATCTCTGGCTCCAGAGATGGAAATCGCACATTACCACTAGGGGTCCATGAAAAGGCATCATCACCTGCAGCCCCAGTCACCTCAAGGGCACTACAGAGGAGGGCACTGGGACTGAACACCACTTGTGGTTGCTCTTGCACTCCTGGGAACACACCAACCCCGCTGCTCCCACTGCTAAGCGCTCTGGGCAGTACCCATAAGCCTGATCTCTATCACTTCCCAGGACCCTGCAACTAGGAACAACCTGTACAGCACCTCCTATGTGTGCTATGTGAGATGGGTTGCTTCATGCATGGTCTACAGGTGGAGGGGGCAAACCACCACAGTTATCACTGGCTCTAGACACGATCATGGCTTGCAACCACTAGAAGTCCCTGAACAGGTACCACCTACAGTTCCAATCGCCTCAGAGGAGGGCACTGCAATCAAACACTAGCCGTTGTGGCTCTCACTCTCCTGGGAACTCACACATCCTGCTGCTGCTACTGCCAATTGCTCTAGACAACTGTTAGATCTGCCTAGAGCTCATTACCACTTCCCAGGGCCCTGCGACTAGGAGTACCCAGTGCCACCTTCCTGCAGGCCCTTGCTGCTGTTGAGAGCCCAGAGGCACCAACTGCTGGCCCTACCCATTGCTTCATTCTCCCTGAAAACACACGGAGCACCAGGGAGATAACGGCCTGCTCACACCGAAGAAAGAGACAACAAATATTCAAACTCCCACACCAAAAATAAATAGTAACCCCACCAAAAAAATACAAAGGGGTGCTATTGCCTAGAAGTAGCCTTACAAGACTACAGCGTGACTTCCCCAAACTCACAGAAAAAGAAAACCATAAGCAAGATGAAGAAGCTCAAAAACGATTCCCAATTAAAGGAACAGGAGAAGTCATCTAAAGCCGTCAACAATGAAACAGACCTCTGCAGTCTGATATAAATGGAGATCAGAAGGGAGGTAGTGAAAATACTTGAAGAATTAAGGCTGAATATCAAGGAATTAAGAGAAGACACAAACAGCAATGCAGATTCCCTTAGAAAGGAACTAGAAAATACAAGGAGGAGCCAAGAAAAGCTAGAAAACTCATTTGCAGAGATGCAAACTGAGCTAAAGGCAATAAAGAGCAGTTTGAATAATGCAGAGGAATAAATCAGTGATGTGGAAGATAGAATAATGGAAATCACCCAATCAGGACAGCAGACAGAAAACCAAATGAAAAAACATGAAAGCAATATAAGACATCTATGGGATAATATAAAGCAGCCCAATCTATGTATAATAGGAATTCCAGAAGGAGAACAAAAAGGCGATTGAAAATATATTTGAAGAAATTATGTCTGAAAACTTTCCAAACCTAAAGGTATCTCACATCAAGATACAGGAAGCACGGAGGGCCCCAAACAAGCTGAACCCAAACAGGCCCACACCAAGGCATATTATATTAAAAATGGCAAGAATTAAAGAGAGGATCCTAAAGGCAGCAAGAGAAAAGCAAAGCATTAAGTATAAGGGACCCCCCATAAGGTTATCAGCTGATTTCTCTACAGAAACACTACAGGCCAGAAGGGTATGGCAAGATATACTTAAAGTGCTGAAAGGAAAAAACTTGCAACCTAGAATACTCTACCCAGAAAGAATATCATTTAAAACAGAAGGGGAAATAAAGAATTTCTCCAACAAACAAAAGCTAAAAGAGCAATACTAAACCCTTTCTAAAAGAAATACTGAAGAGGCTCCTATAAAAAAAAGTAAAAAGTAAGAAACAGAATGGAGGAAATCACAAATGGAAAGCAGTCATTCAAATAAGCAATCATACAGATCTAAACATGAAGATGTTAAAAAAAATAAAAAAGAACAAAATCATACATTATGGGGAGGGAAAATAAAATATAGACTTTTTCTAACTTTAAAAATTTTTTAATGATGTGTTTGAGCCTATATGGCTATTGGGGTAAAGGAAGCAGATATAAGAAAGTGTTAACATACTTAAAAAACAGGGCAACAACAAATCAAAATGGAACACCACGTCCACAAATACTGAAAAGGAAAGCACATCAAGCATAAAGTAAATGGAAACCATCCAACCAAAAAAAAAGAAACACTGAATCAACTGGAAAACAAGGTCTAAATAGACAATAAATACATATCAATAATCACCTTAAATGTCAATGGACTGAATGCTCCAATCAAAAGACACAGAGTGGCAGACTGGATAAAAAAGCAAAAACCTACAATCTGCTGCCTACAAGAGACTCACCTTAGGGCAAAAGACACAGACAGATTGAAAGTGAGGGGATGGGAAAAGATATTTCATGTCAGTGGACAAGAAAGGAAAGCAGGAGTGGCAATACTCTTATCAGAAAAAATAGACTTTAAGATTAAAGCCATAAAGAAAGACAAAGAAGGACATTATTTAATGGTTCAAGGATCCATTCAAGAAAAGGATATTACAATTTTCAATATATATACCCCTAATATAGAAACACCCCAGTACCTACAACAAGTACTATCAGATATTAAAGGAGAAATAGAGGGGAATACAACAATAGTAGGAGAATATAAGACTCCACTCACATCAATGGACAGACTCTCTAGGCCGAAAATCAGTAAGGCAACAGAGATCCTAAATGACACAGTAGAAAAGTTAGGCCTAATTGACATTTTCAGGACATTACATTAAAAAAAATCAGAATATACATTCTTCTCAAGTGCACATGGAACATTCTCAAGGATAGATCACATACTGGGGCACAAAGCTACCCTCAACAAATTTAAGAGTACAGAAATTATTTCAAGGATCTTCTCTGACCACATAGAAATGAAACTAGAAATCAACCACAGGAAAAGAAATGAGAAAGAACACACTACATGCAACATGCTACTAAAAAACCAATGGATCAATGAGGAAATCAGAAGGAAATTAAAAAATACCTTGAGACAAATGATAATGAAGACACAACCACTCCAAATCTATGGGATGCTGCAAAAGCAGTGCTCAGAGGGAAATTCACAGCAATACACGCCTTTCTCCAAAAAAAACAAGAAAAATCTCAAAATGACAACTTAACTCATCACCTAAATGAATTACACAATGAAAAAAAAAACCCTAAAGTCAGCAGAAGGAAGGAAATCATAAAGATCAGAGAGGAAATCAATAAAATAGAGATTCAAAAAACAATAAAAAATCAATAAAACCCAGAGCTGGTTCTTTGAAAAGGTAAACAAAATTGACAAACCTCTGGCTAGACTCACCACGAAGAGGCGAGAAAAAAACCTAAATAAAATAAGAAGTGAAAAAGGAGAAGTCACATGGATATTACAGAAATACAAAAAACCATGAGAGAATACTATGAACAACTGTATGCCAACAAACTTGACAACCCAGAAGAAACAGACAACTTTTTAGAGACTTACACCCTGCCAAAACTGAATTAAGAAGAAATAGATCAACTGAACAAACCAATCGCTAGAAATGTAATTGAGTATGTCATAAAAACACTCCCTACAAATAAAAGTCCAGGACCAGATGACTTCACAGGCAAATTCTAGTAAACATACAAAGAGGAACTCATGCCCATCCTCCTTTAACTTTTCCAAAAGGTTGAAGGAGGAGGAACACTCCCAAAGACATTCTGTGATGCCACCATCACCCTAATACCAAAATCAGACAAAGACCCATGAAAAAAGAAAACTACAGGCCAGTATCTTTGAAGAATATAGATGCAAAAATTCTCAACAAAATTTTAGCCAACCTAATCCAACAACATATATAAAAGATCATACACTACAACCAGGTGGGATTCATCCCAGGTGCATAAGGATGGTTCAACATACGCAAATCAATCAACGTCATACACCACATTAACCAAAGTCAAAAAGCACATGATCATCTCAATAGATGCAGAAAAAGCACTTGACAAAGTCCAACATCCATTCATGATCAAAACTGTTACCAAAGCAGGTGTAGAGGGAACATATATTAACATAATAAAAGCCATTTACAACAAATCCACAGCAAATTTTAATACTCAATGGAAAAAAGCTGAAAGCCTTCCCACTAAAATCTGGAACAAGACAAGGATGCCCACTCTCACCACTGTTATTCAACATAGTATTGGAAGTCCTAGTAACAGCGATCAGACAAACAAAAGAAATAAAAGGCATCCAAATAGGAAGAGAAGAAGTAAAACTATCACTGTATGCAGATGACATGACACTATGTATATAGAAAACCCCAAGGACTCAACCCCAAAATTACTTGAACTGATCAATGAATTCAGCAAAGTAGCAGGATATAAGGTTTAACCTTCAGAAATCAATCACATTTCTGTATACTAAAAATGAAATATTAGAAAAAGAATACCAAAATACTATACCTTTTAAAATAGCACTCCAAAAAAATCAAGTACCTGGGAATAAACCTGACCAAAGAGGTGAAAGACTTATATGCTGAGAACTACAAAACATTAATCAAGAAGATCAAAGAAGATATAAAGAAATGGAAAGATATTCCATGCTCATGGGCCGGAAAAATTAATATTGTAAAAATGGCCATACTACCCAAAGCAATCTACAAATTCAGTGCAATCCCTATCAAATTACCCTTGACATTCTTCAAAGAATTAGAACCAACAATGCAAAAATTTATATGTAACCACCAAAGACCCAGACTCGCCAAAGGAATTCTGAGGAACAAAAACCAAGCGGGAGGCGTAACTCTCCCAGACTTCAGGCAATATTACAGGGCCACAGTAATCAAGACAGTGTGGTACTGGTACCAAAACAGACATACAGACCAATGGAACAGAATAGAGAACCCAGAAAGAAACCCAGACACCTACAATCAATTAATCTTTCAGAAAGGAGGCAAGAACATAAAATGGGAAAAACAGTCTTCTCAGTAAGTACTGCTGGGAAAACTGGACAGCTGCATGCAAATCAATGAAATTAGAACACACTCTCATGCCATGCACAAAAATAAACTCAAAATGGATTAAAGACAAATATAAGACAAGACACAGTTAAACTCCTGGAAGAAAACATTGGCAAAACATTCTCTGACATCAACCTTACAAATGTTTTCTCAGGTCAGTCTCCCAAAGCAACAGAAAAAAAAAGCAAAGATAAACCAAAGGGACCTAATCAAGCTGAGAAGCTTTTGCACAGCAAAGGAAACCAAAAAGAAAACTAAAAGACAACTTACAGAATGGGAGAAAATAGTGTCAAATGATGCAACGGACAAGGGCTTAATCTCTAAAATATACAAACTGATACAACTCAACAGCAAAAAAACCAACAACTCAATTGAAAAATGGGCAAGGGACCTGAACAGACATTTCTCCAAAGAAGATATGGAGATGACCCACAAGCATATGAAAAAATGCTCATCACTGATTTTTAGAGAAATGCAAATCAAAACTACCATGAGATACCACCTCACACTAGTCAGAATGGCCATCATTAATAGGTCAACAAACAACAAATGCTGGAGGGGGTATGGCGAAAAGGGAACCCTCCTGCACTGTTGGTGGGAATGTAAGCTGGTACAACCACTATGGAAAACAGTATAGAGGAACCTTAGAAAACTATACGTAGAACTACCATATGACCCAGCAATCCCACTCTTGGGCATATATACAGACAAAACTTTCCTTGAAAAAGACACATGCACTCTCATGTTCATTGCAGCACTATTCACAATAGCCAAGACCTGGAAACAACCCAAATGTCCATCGACAGATGATTGGATTAGGAAGATGTGGTATATATACACAATGGAATACTGCTCAGCCACAGAAAAGAATAAAATAATGTCATCTGCAGCAACATGGATGGAATTAGAGACCCTCATACTGAGCGAAGTAAGTCAGAAAGAGAAAGACAAATACCATTGGATATCACTTATATCTGCAATCTAATAGAGCACACAAATGAACCTTTCTACAGAAAAGAAAATCACGGACTTGGAGAAAAGACTTGTGGTTGCCAAGTGGGTGGGGGAGGCAGTGGGATGGGATGCAAGTCTGGGGTTAATAGTTGTAGACTATTGCCTTTGGGATGGAAAAGCAAGGAGATCCAGCTGTATAGCACCAGGAACTATGTCTAATCACTTGTGACGAATCTATATATATACATGTGGCCAGGTCACCAAGCTGTACAGTTGAAAATTGACAGAAAACTGTACATCAGCTATAATGGAAAAATAAAAAAAAAAAAAGAAACTTCTCTAGGCAGAAAAGGCCAAAACTAGAAACAAAAAAATTACAAATGAGAAGGTTACTGGTAAAGGCAAACATACAGCAGAAGTAGGAAATCATCCATGCACAAATATTGTATCAAAACCAGCAACAGTCAGAAAAATTAAAGCTATGAGCAAAACAAATCTCTAATACGTATTACTTAGAAATGGGAAATAAAACCGAATTAAGAATGGACCCATCGGATAGTTAAAGCATTAGTAATTTTAAAATAAAGACTGAACTATGTTCCACTTCGCAACTGTCATTCTCTCTCTATAATTATGATTTAAGCATGTCTCTCACAAACAATACAAAACTGGAGTTTGCCCTGTAATTTTGTATTTCCTTTAAGAGGTAATTTTAATTCATTTATATTATTATCCTTGATATCTGATAATCACTAATATATACCATTTTATTTTTTTCCATTTAACTACAATTTTTCTTTCTTTTCTGCCCTTAAAAATCTTATTTCGCATTTATACACTCAACCTTATGTTTGTAGTAAGTCTTAACATTTTAACTGGAACACTTGAATCAGTTAAATTTGACACAAATATTATCACTGTCCTTTGCCTGAACAATATGTAAGAAGCAGAACATTTTAACTTAGAAGATTATACCTTCTCATATTCTGTTTTAATTTTGTCTATAGTTTAGTTCCATCTGATTTTCAACTGCCCCTTAACTTGTTCCTTTTTATTAAAAAATAATTTTTATATTTTTAGTAGTTTACCTATTGAGAATGTGAGGAGTAGGCCCTATCTTGATTGTCTGAAAAACTTTTAATTTTGCTCTCTTGTGTAATAAATATCATTCTATCTTCCATGTGTTTAAATCTACCTTTCATATAATCACTAACTTTATCTTTCCTCTCTGTATTCTGAAAAGCATCATGAGATCTACTTTCTAGTTTACTTATTTTCTCTTCAGCTTTATCTGAAGCTGTCTCTGATCTGATTTTTAATCACCCATTGAGTTTTAATTTCAGTGGGTCACATCCTATTTAGTTTTTCCTCTAATCTGTCTGTCATATTTACAGTATTCTTTCATTTGTTCTTTTAAAAATATAGTTTGCCCTTTCTTTCTTATATAGCCTCATTCATGTTGCTCTAGGAGTCCATGTTATTAGAGTATTAACTAACCTATTTATTATGTTGCCAATTCTCCCTTGCAACAGACTATTACCTTGGGTGATATAAAACTTTATCAAGTTCATTTTCAGGAGTGGACTGTCTTTATTATAGACAAATGCACTTGTGTTGTAGAAAGAAATCTAGAAAATGGATTGTTGTTCACTTCTGCTGTTACCCCAGAAATTTTATCAATTATGTAAACTACACATACTTTACTTTTTGTTCCCTGGGCTGTACCTAAGACTCCATGCCCAGAACTGGGTGTAGGACTGTAGTTTTACTATAGATTTTATTTAAGTGAAGACTTTTTTCTTTTCTCTACCATGAATTTTCCTGTGGCTTCCCTGGGCTGATGGATAAAAAATTTCTAGTTGTTTTCATGATGGCAGCAGTCATTTATGAGATGCAGATTTACTCAGGGTACTTGCTTTCAACCTACAGCCTCAGAACTGAGGGCCTAACTCCCAGTCTCTAGGACCTACATTCACATCTCATGCACCTCTTCGTTACCTGGTGTCCACTCATACAGGTCATTTTCTAGATTTGAATTCCTACTGCAATTCTGGCACTTGAGGATTTCTTTACTTTTTTTTCAACTTGATATTCCATCTCTCCCTCTCACACATACACACACACACACTCCCCAAATGTGTATGCATGTCTTTTAATATTTTATCCAAATTTTCCAGATATTCCAAGGCAAAGGTATTTGTAATGAGGACAGTGGCTAAAGAAATGTGTCTCAATATCATTATTCTGAATAAATTTGTAAATAAGCATTAATAGTAATGTTTTCTATATACTTCATATTGTATGGCTCTTAAGTACCAATCTGGCTTTTAAATTATACATTACTTTATCTAGGTAACTCTGAATTCCACTGACATCCATTACGAACTCTGCATTTCTCCTTCCTAGCAGTATATCACATTTATATCATTTGTAGACAACTTTAAGTAGATTCAGAGGTTGTGTTGCCTCTATAGTTCAATGGTAAGTAGACTAGCTTCATTTTGAAATAATAATAACACTGATAAAGAGTTATTTATCAATGCATTGAAGATAATACTCCTAAAGTAAATAAACACTAAGTGATAATTTCTAATTGTCAACTGCAACTTTCTAGCTGTCTTTTCTACTCCCACTCTATTTCTTAATACAGACTTGTCCCTCTTACAAGCTGGGTACTTTCACTATTAGAAAGTCTTTTATTTTCAAAAATAAGGACCAAGAACATTATTATTTCTTTGTAAGATTTTGTCAGCTGCGCTATGCCAGAAACACTCAGCTTACTGGTAAATAGAAGCTATAACTTTCACTGTAAAATACTGTAATTATACAGCACAACAGTATCTCTGAGGTTTTAATCACTGAGGAAATCAACAGATAGCACAGACTACAAAACTACTTTTGCACTAGAGTAGATACAGGAGGGGAAATGAAAGTTTACTGACTTACTTAGGGACTGTTACTACAGCAAATCAGACCTGTAAAGGGACATAACTTTTTAACTGACTGATTTTAATTCAAACCCCCAAAGGTCTAATAAAAGATATGATAAAGAAATAAACAAATGAAAACAACAAAATATCTCTCTTGTAAGCCTTATTCCCCCCTCCTTATTTACACACAACTCCTGGCATCATTATTGTTAAATATCCAATCATCATAAAAAAATCTATCCATACTATAAGAAATAAGCTAGAGGTTAAGGGGATTCTATGTCTTAAAAGTCTTAAATACATCACGCTTGTATTTGACAAATGTCATAATTTAGAATGTGTTGTTTTGTACAACTAATGGAAAGCCCAATGTTTTATCTTGCAGCAGTGTTAAATAGGTTGCTTTGGGAATTTTAAAATATGCACAATAGAAGCAGTAGGCACTGAATCGCCCAAGCTGAAATACAATATTGAAAGAAGGAGACAGTGAAAGAAACTTCAAATATTGTTACTTTTTGATCACATGAATCAATCTGTTCAACACTAAACGAATACTAAATTATAAAAATGATAAAAAAAAAAAAACTTGTGGTATGTTTTCACTTTAATCCTCAACCCAAACTAATGCCTAAGGGAACAAACACTATCTCTGGATAAATGGTTAGCAAAATAGCTGTATTCTTTTTATTCTTGTGTTTCTGGTACAGACTTAGTGAGATGCACAGTAGCCATCCCCAAATCACAACCAGAAGCTGTGCATTACCCTCAGCTGCAGTCTGTTCTCAATGAACACCACATACCATGGAGATAAAACTAAGAGGCCCATTGGATTTCATTCTGTCAGCAACATAAGTATCTATTCGTATTTTTAGTAAGGTTTCTTTGTAAAGGTCCCTGTAGATACCAGAAGGTAAACAGAATTGCATAAATGTAATGAAAATAAAATATCTTAATTTTTTATGGCCACACCCATGGCATATGAAAGTTCCTGGGCCAGAGATTGAATCTGAGCTGCAGCTGCAACCTATGTCACAGCTATGGCAATGCTGGGTCCGTTAACCCACTGCACTGAGCCAGGGATTGAACCCACCTCCACAGTGACCAGAGACACTGTAGTAGGATTCTTAATCCACTGTGCAACAACAGGAGACTTAAATATCTTGTTTTTAAATGACAAATACAAATACTTTTACACAAATACCTTTACCTGTTTGCATTTCACAAGCAACGTGTAGTGTTGTAAGAAATGTCAATATCTGGCCGTTGTCAGTTAAGATCCAAAGACAGAACACTGATTCGTTTATTCATTCATTCATACAGATATGATTTCAGAACAATTCTTAGTACCTTAATTCATGGTCATAACAGAAATGGTAGATTTTGTACATCTAAGGGCTCTTCAATAAAGGAATGAAAGTTTGCAAGTATGGAAATCAAACTACCATCTCATCAAGAAAATCTAAGGAACAAAGCCATGGAAAATGTGGAATATTTAGCTTACAGCACCCATTATATTCCTGAGTCAACCTTCTACACCTATTTTTAAAATTCATATTTTATAAACATTTCCTTTAAACATTATAATTTCTAGCACAAACCAAGCATTTTCAAGGAGTTGAAGATGTCCCCACTAAACAACTGTTGTAAATTAGTAAATCCACCTGCAGAAATATTTTCTGTCCTTATATATATTTTTTAAATTCCATGAACATTGGTTTTCCATAAATCATAAATTAGGAATAAATAGCTTACTTTTTGTAAGTCATGTGACTCTATGAGGAGTTTAGGGCGCCCTTTTGTAGACTGTAATAAAACAGAGTAGCAGCTCCCTGTTCTGAAAAGAATGACAGCCCCTCCACGGAATGACTAAATCACTTTTTGCTCATGGGAGAGCCATGCTGTGTGTGTCATCTGTTATCTGGACACAGTTATTATTCATTCTGCCTCCTGGGAGATTGGTTTTTTTCAATTTTGAGAGAAATCTAGTGTATTGGTATAGCATTGCATTTTTGTTGTTCAAGAATTTTTAATTTTTAGTATCTCTTTCAAAGGAATACATATGGTTAAATATCAGACCTCCCCAGCATCTGCTGATTGCTCAAATAGACTTACTCTGCATGCACAGCCCATCCGTGCAGTTCTTGGACTGTAAGACGAGGCCATCGCAGTCCTTGCCTCCATTCTTGGGGGCTGGAGCTGTGCACTCCCTTCTGCGCCAGTGTGTGCACTCGGTCCCACAAGTAGACCACTTACTCCATGAGGTCCATCTGCCATCCACTGCCACAAAAAAACCAGCATCAGGTCAAAGGGAGAGGGAACTTCTTAAGGGCAGAGGGGAACAGAGCTCAAGTATAAGTGAAACACCAAACACTGAAGAAAATGCCCCACCAAGGAGCACTGTATTCACCTTAACTGCTGGAAGCAGTACATGTTCTGCAGGCATAGTGTGGGCTCTGAGAACCTTACTTGCCTTACGTGTGACTCTTTCCTCACTGACCAAGAGTGGGAAACTTAACGGGACACACAGAAACCAAAGTTGTCACCAGGAGCTACATAAAAGTAAATCATGTTGGTGCCCCTTGTTCTATTTCTATTTTGAAATGAAAACTAGAGGACCTCTTTATGGATCCAAGAGCCCTTCATGTGTAATGTGGGTAGTGCAAGTAAACCTGTGCAGGGTTAAAAAGAGGCTGGTTGAGTGGAGAAGAAATCTATCCATCCGGCCATCCATTTATTCATCTACCTACCTACCTCCTATATACTATTTTTTTTCATCCATGCTGCTTGATTCTGATGAGATCTTCTGCAATGTTTTCTTGAAAAGACTATATTAGTTTTGATTTATTTTGTGATGATTCCATTTCATTATTTGATAATGTATACGTTTTTATTTTAAAAATATCATTGAAGTACATTCCTAATTTTTTATTGTGCTTCAGACATTCAGAATAGACTTTCTTAATTTTGGTGCTTGGCTTGGTAGTAAATTTCAGTGACAGTGAGATATCTCTGTTTTAAAAACACACAACTTAAATCCTAACTTGAGAAAACATATAGTAAATTTCACTAAGGTCACACTTTAAAATGCATTTTTTAAAGGCCCTAACATAAATAAAGGGAAAGTATTGAAATAAGAGTCAATTTTCTAAAGAAGTTTGTGAAATATAATTATCTAGGATTTAACGTAAGACGATGTCAAACATTTGTTGAACATACAATGTACATAACATGTTATGTCTACATATTGATAGAAATTATGTCAATTTTAACGGTCTACATAGTTTATGAAATTTACGTGATTTCATATTCAATTATTATATAAATATATGCACTATACACAATATGTATAGAGATATAAACATGTCAACATGAAAAAATAATGAAAGCATTAATATTTCAATTGTACAAAGTTGTGTATATAAGCAACTCCCAGATATTTGGAGAAAAGACATTTGCTTTGACCTAGACCATCCCAAAGTACACAAACACACACACATATATTTCTATTTTAAGTAAATGCTCAGGGCATTTTAATTGTGAGAGTCAATATACAGACAGAATACAGCAGAGTGCAAGATAAAATACTGAAATTCTTAGCCTAGCTACGTGTCCAAAGTTTGTTCCATAAATAAAACCTCTCAAAAGATTCAGTGTGGGATACTGTTTTGATACTTAGAAATCAACACAGGAAAATAAAATATAGATTATGGTTTGCTCACCAGTTCATTTCTCCAACCCATCTCTGAGAAAGGTTCTACTAACAGATGAACCTAACAAAAGTTAGGCAAAATAAAGGGAAGTAAGGAGTCTGTGCATCTAAATAAAACAAGTGACAACATAATAGCTACCTCCGATGGAACACACTAAATTTATGGTTATTTCAAAATAATTTTAGCTTAACTTTTAAGTATATTGTATAATTAGACATTTTAGTGGGTTTTGGTTTTGGCAAACATTAACTTCAATTTTCCAAGGGATAAGGCCTGGTGACAACATGAGATAGCACAGAAAGATGCTCACAGGCAAAAGGATGCAATACTATAGGTACCACTACAAATAATTCACAAAATAGGTGACAAACATGTACAGATAATAAAGAGTTGACTGCACTGCATTTTCAAAATTCTTTAATTAGCTCATGTGTATCAAAGCTTAGACTTTTTAATGCATTCCAACTGTCTTATTTGCCCTTGCCCAGAAACTGACACAAATATCAAGTACTTCACCTAATAGATTTTATAAATTTCAGTTCCAATTAATTTCTATGGCTTTCTGAATATCAAGGGTTGTTATCCTAAATATGTGGCTTTCACTGCTGCTCGAATGCCTTGAATTACAAAACCTCCAATCTTGGCTCCAAGTTTTACTGAGTTTTTGTTGGGAGGGATTATAGTCATGTGTGTTTAATGTCCTGTTTTACACTATTTTGCATGTTTGGGTAATAAAGTTAAGTACTCTCTGGGATAAAAGACTTGATTTCCCAACAATGTGAGCACCGATTAGTATGATGGATTTAAATTATGTTTATCACACATTCAGGTCAAGAATACGGTTTTGTAATATATACCCTAAAACTTATTTCTAGAATAGGAGGAGGTATTTGGAATGAGAGCACTGGTTTATTTACCTGGGCACAACGTGGTACAGGCTATTTTCTGCACACTCTGCCCTTCACAGAAGGCACCACCATTGAGTGGGGCTGGATTGGTGCAGGTCCTTGTGCGCTTCTGATACCCTCGTCCACAGCGGCTATTACACACAGACCACTCTGTCCAGGTGGACCAGCCGCCGTTTACTGGAAGGGTATAAATAATAAAATGTGAGTTACTGGAAGGGTATAAATAATAAAATATGAATATGCATGGTTTGTGTGTCTCCATACACACGGAGACACACAAACCATGCAAAGCACATAAACAAAAAAGTTGTATCCCAAGTGACCAAAACAACAAAAAAAAGGAAGAATTTCAAAGCTAGAAGAGGCCTTCGATATTCATTCAAAATTTTATTGCAGAGCTGAAGAATCTACGCATAAACAAAATGAATTATCAACTTCTATTCACTTACTCAGAAAAAAGAGGACTGTGTTGTCCTCTCCTGTGCCAGTGTTCTTTGAAAAAAAAAAAAATCCCCTTACCTTGTAAAGGTCCAAACATTACTTTTGACAACTTACCTAAAATAACATATTTACATCCTTACCCCAAGCTGCATGTGACTCTGAAGCACAGTAACTGATGAAATCATTTAATCTTAATGATAGATGATTATTTTCCTTTAGTATATATAAACTTAACCTTTTAATGATTTTTTTAGTTTCATTAACAAGTGAATCTAGTTTTTTTTTTAAAGTCTTGATAGCTGGATTTTTAACTGAGTATCTGTTTGAATGAAAGAGGGATTAGCTGATGTAACTGAAATCAACACCTACTCTGTGTATAAAGACCAATTACGGTATTTGACGGAGAGATCAGTATAGGTGTGATTATAAAACCTACAATATTCAGTATTTCAATATGTTGAGTCCATGCAATGTTGAAATTAAGCAATTTCTAACAAAAAATTATTTGATGGTGGGTGGTTAAAACGTGGCACAGCTAGTATATGTACCTGCTTTTTGATACCAAAGAGTGTTACTCAGATAACACAAACCTTAGTATGTGAACATCACACAGTCATCATCTCCCTCTCCAGAAACTTACACAATAGGGAATAATCTGAATGTGTTATACATACAAACATAGACAAGATATTTTTCATAGCAGAGAAAGGTAAATGAAATCAACTGTGATACTCAACAGCAAGAAAAGGATAAACATGTATGTTCATGTGACTGACTAGGAAGCTATTAAAAATCATGCTGTAGAAGTCTATTTAATAACGCATGGATATTTCAAAGTTATGTTTTAAGTAAAAAATATGTATGTATATTCCTTATTTTAAAATCCTGTCTATGCTGAGAAAATACTGGTAGTATACATATCAATCTTTTTAACGCTCTCTCTAGACAACAAAATGACAGAATTATAGGTATTCTTTTCTTTGCTCTTTTGTGTTTCCCTAGTTTTCTATAATGAATATATATTTGCAATCTAAACATGCTAATGAAATTAAATATATACAATAGACTCAAAAATGACACACTTGTTAGGTGTATATGGTTCTTCTGTTGACTTGTAGTGAGTCCAGCCTATAAGCTTTGGACAACCTAATTTATGAAGCCCCGAAAAGGACAAGCAGATGTTTGCTAGGTAGAGTTTCATTTAGTGTTCCAAAAAGCAATTTAATCTTCTCAATTTCACAAAACTCCAAAAGTGGTAGAACTGTCAGTATAACTTGCTTACTAACATACTGGCAAATCTGTATGTGGGGTTATGGCGTACACGCACTGCTCTTGTAGATTTTTATTGATTATTCAGTATTTGATTGAGAAAGGAATAATCAAACTTTTACAGAAAGAAAGGTCTTGAAGACCCTAGACCATTCCCTCATGGAGAAGGTAACTGCTACAAGCATCCTGTTTAAGTGGCCAACTGAAGGTAAGTTAATGACAGTCCTAGAGCATAAGACTCTTGACCCCTAGTCCCATGCTGTATTCTAAACTCAAAATGCTTGTTATTTGTGTTTGATCCTTCCTAAAGACCATGTTCAGCTTGTGTTTACGGATATTTAAAGCATGGTATACACAGGAAAAGAGAGCTACATGTACATTAAAGATCTATGTAATACATCTATTTAGAGTCCGCCTTCATTAGTTATTTATGATTGGTACAAGCTGTGATGTGCCCCATTTCTTTTGCATTTCCAATGCTGTTAATTAAGTTGTTCAGAGAGTTTAGAAAAAGACAAAAAGTGGGAAACATTTAATTGTTTAAATGAAAGAAGAAAGAAAGGCAACTGCTTAGATCTCAACATAGCCACTATCTAGACCAGGAAATTAAATTTCAGAGGATTTTTAAAAGATGGTATGCATCTGTCCTGTAACGAAAATGACAGTTTTAAGCATCACTACATTCAACCTTTCAAACATCACAGTGGTTTCTCTTCTCCTAATACCCTGCGGCATGAGGACACAACCAGCCAAATGGAACTACCTACAGTAAGTGTCATGAGCCACAAACTTGTCAGTGACTGTCCTTCCTTCCCAGTCATTTAGACAAAACCCCTGGAGTGCCATTTAACACTTAAGCAGCTGTGAAGAGCTTCCTTACATTCTAAGTGGTAGCCATATCAGTTCCAAGGCATCAGAACCTCAAAATATTTCTGAGTTGTTCAGTTTCCTCTGAGACAAAAACTCATCAAGAATAGGAAGACCTACTGTGTATCTAAAAATATTGTGGGAAATACATAAATTTACGGAGCTGTCTTTTAGTCTACAAAGAAGCTTAAAAGCTTAGCTGGGGAGATAGAACTACTTGTGAAATGATAAGAAAGCCACTGAGAACTAAAGCAGACAAGGAGATAAAAGTATCATAAGCTACAGCAAAATGGAGTGTAAAATCATTCAGTACTTCTAGAAAAAGGATAAGCTTAGAAATGAGATGGATTAGAAGGGGCCAGAGAATGGAAGGGAAGCTTCCTGAAGAAGTCATCATGTCAAACCTCACTATATGCTTAGGTTAGGTTAGGTCAGGACCACTTGGCAATGCTGCCCCTGTCTTCACTGTGGATGCCCCTGATGGAGCGTAAAGCAAGTTCCAGGGAATTTAAGTTATTCTGATGTATTTGGAGAACATGTCAGCTCCAGGTTTCCTGAGGTTTTGCAGTCACTCTCCTGAGGCCCACAGAAAGAGCTGCAGTCCGCTTTAAGCATCTTCATCTCGAACTTCCTTTAGATATTGATGGTCCAGGCTATGGAGCAGGGACGGCTACGGGAGGCAGGGAACTCTCTTGGTGCTTAAGTAGAGTTCCTTCACTTTCCTATTAACTGACAAAGGACTAGAGATTTCTAAGTCTAGTTTTTCTACGAGAACAGGAAAGCAGTTAAACCTCACTGTCCACGTAAGAAGCTGGAAGATAGCAGCAACTGTGACTGAAGAAAGGCCTCGTCACTTGATATTTTAAAATTAAAATGAGAAACTGGTTTTACCTGATCTAAATTGAGACCCCAAAAGGTTACTCACCATAGACTATGACAGTTGCGGTTGTGCTTTTTCTCTTGGCAACAATGTTTTTGGCAACACAAGTATAATTTGCAGTATCTGAGAGGCGGGCCTGCTTAATGATGAGGTTGTGGTCAATAGTAATATAAAAATTCCGATCTTCAACAGGATCAATGATGTCTTCATTTTTCAACCATTCCACCTAAAGACGCATAAGAGAAACAGTTAAACCCCCAGTATGGATTCCTCCATGGCTATCTGCCTGAACTTCTGTTTTGTAACATCAATAACATTGCTCTACGCTATGAACTTCTACAAACTGGAGGAAGTAACTTTCTGAGGTCATGTTAAGTATCACTCACCAGCCAAACATGCTGATTCTGTCTATACTACATTATTCTCGAATGTCAATGACCCAATTGGGAAATACAGTGTTCAAATTGTTTTCACTTTGCCCTGCAGGCAGGAACAGGGGATGGTGCACTGCCAAGTTCAGAACCCAATCAAAAATAATAGGCTAAGCATTTCAAACTGAACTCAGACCTTTTGCTATTTGATTTGTTTACTCTTGGCAACTTACCTGCTGCTTTTCGGAAAAGAATATAAGACTATTAAAAAAGCTCAAAAGGCATCTTAAACATCATGTAGCTCTAATAAAGCAACATTTGGATGATTTATGTGCAGCTTTGCTGAAACATATGGATTAAATTTCCCTGAAAATGCACTTACCTTAAAATACGGCAAACACATATTTAGAGACGTATCTAAGCCAAAATACTTGGGAGGAGAAAAAGGTTTTCCACCAGCTCTCAACACAATCTAAATAGCATGTAAGTCATAGTCAAATCTCTCCTTTTGTCTACCACTTTCCTTTTGGCATCAAATCTCTGGCTTGTGGTTTGCTTCTGAAGGACTTGACCTAAAAGGTGACTGTTCAAAACTACTGAAAATTGTTTTTCCATGCAAATAACATTTTAGCCACAGAAATATTATTCTTAAAGAATGAAGGGGCTGAAATCTATCTGCATAAGATGTCCTTATGAAGGATAAACTAATTCTTGTCCAACGAATTGCTTTTTTTCCCCCATGCACAGGTTTTTCCATAAAGCAAAACAACATTGATATTTACCACACCTGAAATTTTCTTTTGCAGTAATGTGGATACAGACAAAAGTAACCTTTAGTGGTAGGGAGTCAATATTGTTGCCATTTTCAAAATCTTAAGGAGCTTCCCCAGTACCACAAAAGGTCTGGAAATTAATCTCTAAATCTGACAGTGGGATGGATATTACACAGTCCCATGTTACATCTAACACAGGGACTCTAAACTAATGCTTCTTTAATCCTCAGAAAAACGACCACAATTTAAGGGAGAAACAAAAAACAATCTTCTTTAAATAAACATATGAGGATATAGACAAGAGCAACTATGTGTAACCATGTAAATTTTGAAATAGCTAAACATTGTTGATATTTACACTAATGGAAATGAGAAAGAAAGTGCAATCCATTTAAAATAGTAAAGTTTTAAAACATGTGTTTTGTTTTAAATAAAGGCGGCACATTCAGTCATGTGCTTGGATATATTTGATGACTCACACTCACTCGACCTGGATTTTCTCAAAGTCTGGCCCTACATGTGTGGTAGGGGAAAGGTAGCAAAATTCCGACCCTTTCAATTGTCATCAAGCATTTGACATTAATACTTCTGAATCTAATGTTTACAGAGGTTATCTCTGTCATTCAAAGGAATGCTTTCCATTTACAGAAGGTACTGTTGGGCTCCCCTGATTCATTTGGTCTTATTATCCTTTGTGTGTGTCTGTGCACATGCATGCACCCACAGACACACTTAGAGTGCTTTTCTTTCAAGGACCCATACCTGTTCTTTGAAGGATGGCCCTCAGGCTCCTGGATGTTTTGCCTCAAGTTCCTAGGGGTTCACAGCTTCCCCCTGAACTTCCACCTCTGCCACCACCTCACAGGGGTAGAAATAAGCCTTGTGTCCAAACAGGCTGGAACCTGAGTTGTTACTCTCCAAAGTTTCCCTGCAGGGATCAGGCCGAAGCTACCTCCCTGAGACATCTCAATTTTTACATTTTGGGCTTCTTTTCTCTCCTGATTGCGCCCCTTGCTAACAGGGCCTCCAGCGATCACTTCTATAACAAGCCATTTGCACTTCTGCCACATGGTTTGCTTCTGGATAACCTGATCTAAGTCAGAACTGTTCAAAACTATGGTTTCTTCTATGTACATAGTATCAGTTTACAACAGTAATGTTAACCTGATCATAAATGACATCAAGAGATCCTAAGGGGAACTGCAAACCACTTGTTTATTTGAATATTTTATTTCAGGTAAGGAAAAAGCAATCTGTACTGTTGACAGAAGATTTAAAAAGACTTACATGATTACTGAGTATATGATCTTTATGTTCTTATCCATGACTGTATTTTCCTCAGATGTCTCTCACCACCACTAGGGCAGTGATTATGACATGAGCTCTGAGGAATCCCAAGGAGCCCTAGAAATGCTGTAGCAGCACCCCAGCACCTTGAGGGACAGTGCCTTCCTTCCCTAACTCGGGCTTTAACCAGGCAAATTCTGCTTTGATCTGCTTTCCACATTGGGCTTGCCTATATGCCTTTGAGGAAACAATGGGATCTACTGCTAGAAACTATGTGGAGGAATGAAGAAGAAAGGAGCCAAGGACTCTGGTTTTTGTCAAGATGCCCTCCTCCTAGTTCCCTATGCCCCAGAGCTCCCAGTCTTGTCACAATGTCCTGTTCTGAGACCTCATCTCAGCAAGAATCCAGGTCCAGATTGCTGGCCAGCACTTGTCTCCTGCACAACAATCATCACCGTGCTCTGCTCCCCATCACCTACCCTCCAAAACGCTTAGGATCCTTCCACACAGCCTTGGATTGCAGCAGCAGTATCCTCCAAAACCTGAACTTCTTTTTAGATTTTTTTTTTCATTTTCTTTAAATCCTAACCCTTGATAATGCTGCTATTCCTTCTATTGTCCTCTCAAATGGGGGATGCTTGATTTCCCTAAGCCAACACACCACCAGTGGGGGTCCCATAAGTATCCTCTTTAATCTGTATTGTTTATTCCAAACCGTTGTTCTCCAAACAACTTGTGCTTTGTGTGAGATTTCATGCATAATCATTTTATCCAGCACAATTTTGTCAATGATTTGGGGGCATATTCAGCATAATTTTGTGTGGTGATTTAAAAAAAAAAATCACAAAGATGACACTTTCCGTATCTTGGCCTCTCAATTACACGGCTCTCCTCTTGTAATGATCAGGTCTCAAAGCCACTCACACTCATAGTCACACATCCTAGGCCAGAGGCCTCCACTCCTGACTTCACTGTAGAATAACCTGGAGACTAATTATAACATACCAATTCTAAACACAATCCAGAGAAACTGAGTCCAACCCATAGAAACTCTGATTCAATAGTCCTGTCTACCTGGAGTTCCCATTGTGGCTCAGCAGGTTAAGAACCTGACTATTATCCTTGAGGATGCAGGTTCAATCCCTGCACTCATTCAATGGGTTTAGAAATCCAGTGTTGCCATGAGCCGTGGAGTAGGTTGAAGATGCAGTTGGGATCTAGTGTTGCTGTGATGTAGGCCGGCAGCTGCAGCTCCGATTTATTTGACCCCTAACCTGGGAACTTCCTTATGCTGCAGGTGTGGCCAAAAGAAAGAGAGAAAGAAACAAAGACTTGTCCACTGTCAGTATTTTTTGAATTTCCTGAGAGGCTGTGATTTACTGCTAGGGTTGAAAACTATCATTCTAGACCACTGCTTTTCAAAGGCGATTCCCTAGGCCAATAGCATCTAGGTCACCTAGGAGCTTGATAGAAATGCAGAGTCTTAGGCTCTGCCCACCTAGACTTCCAGAATCAAACGTTCATCACAACAAGAACTTCAGGGGATTAACATGCACATTCATTTTGAGAACTAGTGGTCGAGCTCTTGTCCTTACCATTAATTTTTTTTTTTACTTTTTTATCTGAACTTTTTAATTTTTATTTATTTCATAGGTGGTTTTCAGTTTCTGTCAATTTTTCTACTGTACAGAATGGTGACCCAGCTATACATACAAGTATACAATCCTTTTGCTCACATTATCATGCTCCATCATTAAGTGACTAGACTTAATTTTGAATGCTATATAACAGGATCTCATTGCCTATCCATTCCAAAGGCAATTATTAATTGCAATCCCTCCAAAACTCAATTTCAACTCTCTTCTCTTTTTACTATTTAGTCTCTTTTGTTTTCTCTCTAGGACTGTGTCTTGACAAACCTTCACAAGGACCTACAATCTACTGAAATTACCAATTTTACCTGTTACACCATTCTCATGTTCCCTCTTCCCTCTTTACCTGGTGTGAATTCTCATGTCTCCCTTTATCAACCATCCCCTGCATTACACCCTCAACTCTCTCATCCCTTCTTTGCTTCAAGGTGCTCAGCTGGCCACCTGCCCCTTCTAGCACCGTCATATCCTTGCAGCAGAATGTGGCTGTGCTAAGCCATGCTGAGTGGACTTAAGTTTATGATAACAGAACTCAAATAGACCCTAAATTCTGCCCCAGAATTGTACTATATTTTCACTGTCTGTTCACTGTCCCACACTCCTAGGGTGCTATCTCCACACCATTTCCTCTCTGCTAAACACTACCTCCCTCTTTATCCTCACTTTCAGCTGATGACCAAGGTTTCCACATCACTGAGAAAAGTGACAATCATGAGACATCTTCCAAAGCCCCCACTATCAGCCTTCTACTCCTGTTCTGCACCCTATCCCTTATTACTGGTCATCTCTCTGCTCCTGTCACTTCTCATTTGTACCCAACATCCCATTCCCATTCTCTTATTCAAGGGAAAGCTCCAGAAATTTTTACTTTTTTTTTTCCTCCTTAGGGCTGTACACACAGCATATAGAGTTTCCCAGGCCAGGGGTCAAATAAATTGGAGCTGCAGCTGCCAGCCTACACCACAGCCACAGCAATGCTAGATCCCAGCCACATCATCAACGTATGCTGCAGCTCACGGCGACACTGGATACTAATCCACTGAATGAGGCCAGGAATTGAACCTGTGACCTCACGGATATTAGATTTCTTTCCACTGAGCCACAAGAGGAACTCCCTCTCTCTCTCTTTTAAATCATTAATTTTCCCTCTACACAGAATCATTTCCACCAGCATACAGGCGTGATTATTTTTCACAATTTAAAAGACAGTCCCTCCCCATTTATTTCTGCCTCTAGTCACTCCTACAATTCTTTGCTCATCTTAACCCGTTGGAATACGTATTTATATTCACTCTTTCCAGTTCTCATCCTCTTCATCTATGACTCCCATCATCAGAATTGCTCTTTCCAAAGGTATTGCTTACTTACTTGTACTTTGTTAGGTGGGCTGGTAAGGTTTTACTACGTTAATATACTTGACTCAGCCCCAGCATTTAACCCCATTGGTTTCTCCCTCCTCCTCACTTGTTTCCTCCAGACAGGGCACTTTCCTGCTTTTGTCCTATCTCCCCCACCTGCAACAGCTTCCCTGGGCTAAGGTCTCTTCTCCCTGTGGTAACTCTGTCTTTGGACCTCCTCTTTTTTTCTATTTTCCATCCATGTTCACTTTCATGGTGAGCTCATCCAGTCTCGGGCAGATGACTCCGAAATTTATCTCCAGTCTAGACCCCATCCCTGAACTCCAGACTCATATATCCAACTGCCTTCTTGCAACTCCACTGGGTTGTCTAAAAACGACCTCCTGAACTGCCCTCCAAATCTGCTTCTCCCACAGCCTTAACCATCTCAGTTAAGGCCAACTTTATCCTTCCAATAACTGAGAAATCTCAGATGTGGCCTTGACTCCTCTCTTCCATGCCACTGCCAATCTGATGTCAGAGTAGCATATCAGAACTGGACCTCCTCCTGTCCCCTCAGTAACCCCTTCCCCATGCAAGTCACCATCAGTCCTATCTTGGATTATTGAACAACTTCCTGTCTTATCCTTGCTTTTCCCCTTGGCCCTAACATCTATTCTCAACACAGTTCAGCGATGCTGAAACCCTATGTCAGACCATGCTTTACCTCATCTCCAGCTCTCTAACGGCTCCCTATATTGCTCAGTGTCAAGGCCAAAGTCTTTACAGGGACCACAAGATCCTGCATCATAATGATCCCCGACCTGAGATCACCTAGTTTACCCTCTCCCTCTGCTCTCGTCTCATTCGATGCTGGCTTCTTCGCTGGTTCCTATGCACACCAGGGGTACTCCTGCCTTGGAGATGTTGAATATACTGGTACACCTGCCTGGAATAGTCTTTCTCCCAGTAAGTTTGCTCTCTTCTCTCCTTCAGATCTTTACTCAGATGTCACCTTCTCAGGGCAACATCTACCCACTCTCTCGCTCTTTTCTTCTTTTTATGGCCGCACTTGCCTCATATGGAGGTTCCTAGGCTAGGGGTCAAATTGCAGCTTCAGGGTTACAACACAGCCACAGCAACCATGGGTCCAGGCCGCATCTGGCACCTGTTGCTTGTGGCAACACTAGATTCTTAACTTACTGCGCAAGGCCAGGGCTTGAACTTGCATTCTCACAGAGGCAATGCCGGGTTCTTAACCCACTGAACCACACTGCAACTCCCATTTTCTTCATTTCATAAGTCCGTATTTTACTTATTATTTGCTATTTCCACCAAATGCAAGATCCACGGATTCTGCTCTATTTTTTTATTACTGTTACATTCCTGTGGCCTAAAACAGGCATATAGTAGGTACTTAATTAGCATTTGCTGAATGTCTGAACAAAACATGTAGTGGGATCAAGTCTGCCACACACATTTTTAAGTCCCTATAAATTTTACCTGTTGAGATTAATAATATATATATAACATATATATTAAATATTATATATATCTATATATATAGAGAGAGAGATAGATAGATACACACATATACATAGTGAGAGCAATTTTTAAACATCTAAGTTCTGCTGGACACTAGGGACACAAAATTCCACCACCCTATGTCAAATCCTACTGAGCTGTCCTAGCCTCCAAGTGCACTCACTGGAGAAATCATGAGATAGAAGAGGGCCTCTGGACTTAAGCAAGGAGACTCCTAGTGTTTCACTGCCATTTATTCTAAAGTGTCCGTTGGTCAATATGTTTAAACTTGTTAAAATAAGGCATATTTGAAAGTGTAATTCCCTCTAGCCCACATTATATCTGTGTATCTGGAGAATTTTTAAAAGGTATCTGAGTAGTTATTGTAGAGTTTCATCTAGTAAACAGAATCTAGGTGATCACAGCAAACCTGAGCCTACAATACAGCTCCCCAAAAACTTTGAATTTCAATAAACAAAGAGTTAGGCATTTTGTAATATCAATTCCATTTCGCAACTACCGAGTACCTATCACATGAAAGGTATTATGTTAAGTGCTGGGGGACAAAGGGACCAATGAGATAAGTGCTTGCTTGTGGTGCTCTCTGGATAAAAAGACAAACTTAACAAATAACTACAATATGACACAGAAACAAAAGATATACATGCAAGGATGGAGGTAAATTGGGTTTCAGATATACAAGGAGAAGACATTTGAACTGGTTCCTCAAAGATGGAATTAAACTTGTTGGGAAGGAAAGAAGGAAAGTGTAGGATGAAGCAAGGAGAGGACATTTCAGGAAGAGGCCAGGCTTGAAGCCTCTTGGGGAGTCTGAGCACCGGACAGTGGTCTTAACTGCACAGTCAGGGGAGTGGAGCAAGGACGGAGATGCTGCTTTCAGGAAATCACTGAGGGACCCCAATGCTGTGCTAATACATCTGACCTTTACTTGTATTTGCTGCAATCCACTGAAGGGTTTGAAGAAGCATAATGACATCTGGCTTTAAGAATGACTTTTGAGGGCAGAGTGGATCATTAATGTGACACAGTGGAAGCTGGAAACCAGTTAAAGAGGCTATTGTCATAGTTCTGGTGAAAAGATCATGAAGAATGACTTAAGGAAGTAGCAAAGGGAGTAGGGAGAAAAGAATGGATTTATAAAGTAATCTGAACGGACAAGGAAGAGAGCAGAAGAGTTGACTGTTGGTGGAAAGGAGAGTGCACAATGAAACCGTATCTAGTTCTGGCTTGGGGGCCAGTGTGTGGATCAGGAATAAAGGAGGCAGAAAAGATTTAAGAGCTGAAAGGATGATGAATTGATCTGGCTGATCTTGCAAGGAATCCAAGTAGCAAAGCATGGTTCTCTACAACACCTAAATTGCTCAAAATTATTCAGTTATTCCCATAAACTGATTTTTTTTCTCTCAAGTTTTGAAATACAAAAATAACAATGACAAAATCCTCATTACTTCTGCTTCTCTTAGATCAAAAGAACTGAACATGGGTATCTATAAAAAGGGTAATGAAAAATTCATTCCCATTTTGGTCAGTTAAAAATTTAGGAAAGGATGTGAGAGTAATTCTGTTTATCATGTAAAGGGTTGCCTGAATCAGCAAATCTATATAAAATTTTTACAAATATATAATTTTATGAAAACAACATATTCTTTTCATGAAGTATTTCCAGAACTCAACACCACCAAATAAAGTGACAATCTTCCATTTGGAGTAATTTCACAGTGAGTCTCCTTACATAAACTGTACATAAAATCCCAATAAATGATACAGTATCTTTTGTGCTGCTAGAAATTAACTGTATTGAGTAGTATTTAATTATATTTATAAATTAATCTTGGTTAATCTGGAGTCAGTACTTCAGTCTGGCCTCTGAATTCTGTTCATATTTTTTTCATGTCAATGTTTCTTGTAGATTTCACCCTGAGACTTGGCTTCCTCCCACACCCTTCCCATTTAGCAAGCCATTTGATTTATACAAGGGAGAAGTCTTGCGAGTTAGAAGTTATTTTTAGCTATGTATAAAACATTCAAGAAGAGAGAAAAATAGGTTGAAGTTCAGAAAACAATAAAAGGCTTTGCCCATAAACCATAACTTGTCGGGGTTGCAGTGAGGCAAAATACTGCTTCTGTCCTTGTGGCTCAGTAAGTGCAGTCTTTTCAAATAATTTGGGGCATATCTGAAGTAATTTACTCAAGTGTTTATAAAAGTATAGGATTTTATTAACAGGCAATAAAAATAGTTTTCAGGCAATGTTAGGATGTCCTATTTGCATACAGGTTGCTGTTGGTATTGATTATTCCCATTGTGTGCATATGAGAATCTTACTTTAAGAAGCAATTCCTACCAACCAGGTAAGAGGGCTGGTTCAAAACCAGTTCAAAACCCGTTCCTGTGCCTCTGTTGGGCAAATTTCTTACCTTCTATGTGTCCCAGGGTCCTCACCAATAATATGAGGGAAATTCTAGAATTAATTCCAATAAGGTTTCTGAGGATCAAATGAGTTAATACACAGATTGCTTAGTGCTTGGCATACAGTCAGTATTCTTAAATTTATCATTAATATTATATTAATGATATTCTAAAGGAGATGGGACAAAATTCAAACAACTCTACAAAGAAATGGAGAAGTGGTGTCACTCTAAAAACAAAAAGGAAAAGAAGAGAAACAAAATGGTGGACTAGGAGGATGTGGCACTCACTTCCCCGCATAAACACATCAAAAACACATCTACATATGGAGTAATTCTCACTGAAAATGACCTGGAGACTGGCAGAAAGACTCTTATATACTGGCCAAGCTATAAGAAAAATTCGCAAATAATCAAGTAAGCAGGAAGAGAAGTGATCAGGTTGGGACCAGTGCCCCTAGGAGGGGACAGAGAGGTAAAAGATTACATGAAGATCCACTCTATGGAGTGGGCCATTCAAGACACACACTGGGCACATCAGCCTGAGGTCTGACAGCAGCAAGATGAGTCCCTTTAGCTGGTCTGAAAACAAGTGGGACCAACAGGAGGGCTGAAAGGAACCTAGGCTCTGCTTGTGAAGAGTGTGCACATGCTTGCTTTCTCCTAGGAACTGTCTGGGCTTTGGCCAGTTTCCCATGACTGCCCTAGTGCATGTCACAGTCTGAGCTGAGCACCGGCTCTGGCCCCTCTTGCTCCACTGCACTGCTCCACAATAAGCAGAGGGCTGTAGTGGCTGAGAGGAGTGTAAGTTGTGAACAAAGCTGGCTCCCAGAATGCACCTGAAGGAAGCAAGTATTACACACACTTATAGAGGGAATGGAGCCAGCTTGGACTTGACCCTCAGGGCTTCTGCTGCAGCAACCTGGGACCTGCCTCTGCCCCTAATAGGGTTGTGTTGGCCACTGAGCAGAGAAGAAGCCCCAGTTTACACTTGGCTCTGGCTCTAGCACCTCCAACTCAGCCTCACCTCCTACAAAGGCAAAAGCTGCCAGGTGCCATAAGGGAAGATGTGACTCATGCTCACGTTAGATCCAGCTCTTCTACTAAAGCCAGTGGGTGCTAACATATTGTATAGGGATCCTCCTACACAAGGGAACACTTTCAAGGCCAGAATAGGAACACCTAATATCACACAGAGTTAAACAAAATGAGAAGACAGGAAATTTCGTTTCAAATGAAAAAACAAGAGAAGACCCCTGGAGAAATAAGTAATTAAACAAGTAAATAATTTACCAGATAAAAAAGTTCAAAGCTTTGGTAGTAAGAATGCTGAGTTAGGAAAAAATAATAGATGAACACAGTGAGAATTTTAACAAGGAACTAGAACATATAAAAAGAACCAGTCAGAACTGGTTCAATTCATTTCAGAATACAATAACTGAAATGAAAAACACTATAAGGAATAGCAGACTAAGTGATACAGAAGAAAAAATATGTGATCTAGAATAATGGAAATTACCCAACAAGAGCAAAAAGTAAAACATTTTAAAAATAAGAGCAGTTTAACAGACTTTGAGACAACATGAAATGTAGCAAAACTCACATTATAGGGGGCCTCATATCAGACAACACAGACTTTGAAACAAAGTCTATAACAAAAGTCAAGTCTATAATTGTCATAGACTTTGTTTTAAAAGGGATCAATACAAGAAGAATATATTATGCTCATGATCATGTATACATGTAAGATAGGAACATGAAAATATATATAAAGCAAATACTAAGACATAAAGGGAGAAATTAACAATAACACAATTACTGCAGGAGGCTTTAACATACGGCTTACATCAATGAACAGATCATCCAGACAGAAAATCAGTAAAGAAATAGTCATCTTAAAGGACTAGCTGTACTTCATACGTATCTATGAGACATTCCATACAAAAACAGAATACACGTTTTCAAATGCACATAGAATGGGCTCTAGGAAAGATCATATTCTAGGCCATAAAACAAGTCCCAACAAATTTAAGAAGACAAATTATATCAAGTTTTTTTTCTTTGCGACCATGACAATATAAACTAGAAATCAGTTATAGGAATTAAAATGGGAAAAACACAAACACATGGAGACTAAACAACATGCTACTAAAATCAATAGGGCAATGAAAAAAAACCAGAGAAAATCAGAAAATACCTTAAGAAAAATGAAAATAACTTTCTAAAACAACCTTCCAAAATCTATGGGATACAGTGAAAGCAGTTCTAAGAAGGAATTTTATAACAATGAAGGCTTCCTTAAAAAAAAAAAAAAAAAGAAAAATCCCAAACAACCCAGCCAACCATCTAAGGAATTAGAAAAAGAACAACAAATAAAGCTCAGCATCAGAAAGAAGGATATAATTAAGACTAAAAAGGAACTTTTTAAAAAAATATATAGGTTAAAAAATAGAAAAGACAAATGAAACCAAGAGCTGTTGTTTTGAAAAGATTAAACAAAATGGACAAACCTTTAGCCAGGCTCATCAAGAAGAGAGAGGAACCCACCCCACCCCCCCAAAAAAAGAAATGAGAATAAATAACAACCTATACAACAGAGGTACAAAAAAAAATCATGAAAGAATACTGCAGTTATATGTCAACACACTGTACAACCTAGAAGAAATGGATAAATTTCTAAAAATACACAATGTTCCAAAACTGAACCAGGAAAAATAGACCAATCACTAGCAGTAAAACTGAATTTGTAAAAAAAAAAAAAAAAAAAAAAACAAACACAACAAACAAAAGTCTAGGACCATAGGAATAAATTTAACCAAGAACATGAACTATCTATACCCTGAAATCTGTAAGATACTGATGAAGGAAACTGAGGATGATTCAAATAAATGGAAAAATGTCTTATTTTCAGGGATGGAAGAATATTGCTAAAATCCCCATACTACTCAAAGTACAGATTTAATGCAATCCCAGTCAAAACACCAATAACATTTTTTCATAGAACTAGAATAATCCTAAATGTTTCATGGAATCACAAAAGACCCCAAACAGCCAAAACAATCTTGAGAAAAAAAATAACAAATCTGGAGGTGCCATGCTCCCCAACTTCAGACTATCTTACAAAGTTACAGTAACCAAAAACAATATGGGATGGGCACAAAAACAGACACATGGATAAATGGAACAGAATAAAGAAACCACAAATAAACCCATACCCTTGTGGTCAATTAATCTAGGACAAAGATGGCAAGAGTATACAATGGAGTAAAGACAGTATCTTCCATAAGTGGTGCTGGAAAAAAATGGACAGCCACATATAAAAGAATGAAACTGCAACATTTTCTTACACTATACACAAAAAATAAACTCAAGCTGAATTAAAAACCAAAATGTAAGACTGTAACCCATAATGTCTTAGAAGAAAACATAGGCGGAAGACTAAAATAAATCACAGCAATACTTTTGTGATCTGTCTCCAAAGGCAAAGGAAACAAAAGCAAAAATCAATAAATGGGGCCTAATTAAACGTATAAGTTTTTGCACAGTGAGGGAAAACTTACAAAAAGACAACCTACTGAATGGGAGAAAATATTTGTAAATGGTATGACCCATGAGCAGTTACTAGCCAAAAACAGCTCACACAACTCAAAATCAGTAAACAACCCTGAGTTCCTTGGTGATGCAACCACTAAGGATAACAGTATAAACATTCCTCAAAAAACTAACAGCAGAATTTCCATGTGACCCAGCAATTCCACTTCCAGGTATATATTCAAAGAAAACAAAAACACTAATTTGAAAAGATGCATCTCAATGCTCAAAAGCAGCATTATTTTCTTCTTTTTAGGGCTGAGCCCATGGCATATGGAAGTTCCCAGAGCCAGTGGTTGAACAGGAGCTGCAATTGTCAGCTTATGCCGCAGTAACACCACATCCAAGCCACGTTGGCAATCTACACTGCAGCTTATGGAAATGCTGGATCCTTAACCCACTGAATGAGACGAGGGATCAGACCTACATCCTTATGGATACTAGTCGGGTTCTTAACCCACTGAACTACAACAGGAACTCCAAAGCAGCATTATTCACAATAGCCAAGATATAAAAGCAAAGTGTTTCTCAAAAGATAAATGGATAAAGAAGACAGAGTGTTTGTGTGTGTATACATATATATTACAACATATAATACATATAATTAATGTATAATTATATGTATAATACATATACATATGTGTGTATACAATACATATAATTATATTATTAATGTATAATTAATATATATATGTATACACACACACATTACTCAGACATAACAAATAATGAAATTTTGCCACTTTCAACAACATGGATCGACTTAGAGGGTACTATGCTTAGTGAAATAGACTGGAGAAAGACAAATACTGTATAGTATCACTTACATGTGGAATCTAAAAAATAAATGAATATAACAAAACAGATACAGACTCACAGATATAGAGAATTAGTTGCTGGGTGGACATACAAACTGCTATGTATAGAATAAGTTACAAAGATACACATCACAGGGAAACAGAGCCAGTATTTTATAAAATATATAACATTTAATATATGTATTATTAAACTGATATTGTAAATCAACTATACTTCGATAAAAATGTTTTTAAAAATAAAACAAAAAGAAAAGTATCTTGATGCTTGAATTCCTTTCATCTCCAACTGATTTTTCTGTTGACACAGTCAACTCACCATTACATCAAAACTCTTTTTAAGTTGCCCAATCTAGTTTGTATTCTAAACCTAAACATGTATTTCTATAAACTCTTTGAAGCCACAATTCTAGAGATGTCATTGGTATGTATATGCTTTAGTGATATAACATTTTAATCAGTCTAAATAGGTATTATTCTCTTTCTTTTAGGTTATAAATAAATCATCACACATTAACTTTTTAGGGGTGTTGAGTAGATTTTTTTCTTTTTTTTTTTTTTTTTGGTGATGTCCCCAGGCCAGGGATCAAACCTGAGCCAAAGAAATGAAAATGCCAGATCCTTAACGACTAGGCCACCAGAGAACTCCAGAATATATTTTTAATAAATGTTATCAAAATCAATTTGAGAAATATTCATTACTGTACTTGGTAATGATAAGGCATAAAAGGCAAATTATTTATTACTATTACTTTTACCTAGAGCATGGGTATTTTTATAGTTTTTGTTTTCCTTTGTACTTTTTCCAGGACTTTTCTCCCACTACTTAATGTTAGTCATCATCACCTGTTCTTTCAGTGAAATCAGTCTCCACTCCACTCTCATACAATGGCACACCTGTCATTAGACTTATTAACACCTTTACCCATGTCTCCAAGAGATGCCATTTCCTTCTTGCCACCTTCACTCTCCCTGTTGCCCCCAACTGCAAGAGTAAGTATCCCAAGTTCTTCCTTTTGCTTCTCTTTCTCCCCACACGGAAAAGATTCTGGAGCAGAGGGACTGGTTTAACAGGAAAGAAGTAGAAATTATGGTACACAACCTGTGGTTGTGGAATAATTTCATCCCTTGTGGGGCAGGGCAAATAGGGGTTCAACCTGGAGGTGGAGAGGGTACCCTGTAACCTCTAATGCGAATCATGACTATTGGGGGAGGTTACTGAGAGAGAGTATGGGACCACAGCTTGACCTGTGAGCTGGACCTGGGCAACTGGAGATCCTTCCTACCCTTCCCTGTCCGTGGAATGTGTGCTCTTCTGGCCTGTGTCATCCTAGAAGCTGCCCAAGGATGCAGCCTTAAGATAGTAATGTGATGTTGAGACCATCTTGATGGTATACATGAGAGAACTAACTTTAGACCTCTACATTAATTTTTAAGATTCAAGCAGTGGGTGCAGAGCCATCCAAGACAAGCCTCGTATGCAAGTTTCCTTGCTTACTGAAACTGCCACCTGCTGATGTGCAGTGGTCTACCTCTTTTTTGGGTCTCTCCCTGCCCTCTCCTAATGGGGATCAGTTTCAGATTTCACCCAGAAAGCTCCGGAAGAGGTTGCAAAATAATAATGACCTTGTCTAAAAGAGTTCAGAAGCAGAGTATTTTCCCCGTGCTGAAATTTAGAGGACAGAAAGGGAAATGAGAAGGATGGAGCACCCTGGCCATGGGTGAGGAGGAAGAATACCGTAAGCATTTCAGGCACCTAGCTAGGAACTTTATGTACATAATCTCTGTCCCTCACAATAGCTCTGTGAGGCAGGTATTTATATACCCATTTTTCAGATGAGAAGAATGAGGCTAATGAAGAACTAGCACAGGCTTACAAAGCTCGTAAAGGAGTGAACATAGATCTGAATTCAGGAGTGCCTGTGCTCTGGCTCTTTTTTGTCTATTAAGCAAAGAACTGTGGAGGCAACTACACTGCCACAGACTTGAGGACTAACAGAATGGGCTCTAGACCAATGTGATGGCAGCTGGAAGAAGCTGGGACACCAAAAAAAAAAAAAAAACTTAGCTATTTTATTTCAGCACATGGGCTTGGGCTAGCCTATGTTCTCCAGGGAGGCAGCGAGATCCCCAGGAGAGACAGAGGATCTACCCTGTTTTCACCACTACTCTGAGTCCCTGCTTTTTCTCTAGTGCAACACCTATGGCATATGGAAATTCCCAGGCTAGAAGTCGAATTGGAGCTGCAGCTGCTGGCCTATGCCACAGACAGCCATTCAGGATCCAAGCTGCATCTACAACCAAACCACAGCTCAAGCCAATGTCAGATCCCTAATCCACTGAGCGAGGGCAGGGATTGAACCCACATCCTCATGCATACTAGTCAGGTTCGTTTCTGCTGAGTCATAATGGGTATTCTGCCTTGCTTAAATGACCAACTCAGATTTACTTTCAGAGCTAACACTCGGACTAGGTGTACTCTGAATTTCAGGAGATCAGGAAAACCTCAATGCTTTCCAAAACTGTCGCCCAAATTTTTGTCAGTGACTTGAAATGTATTTAAGAAGGGGCAGTTCTTAATCCCACCATTAGAAGGTCCTCTTTACATACGAATGATCTGAAGAAATAACATCTTAAAACAATATGAAGTATCATAAAATACGGCACATAAATGACTAGGGGAAAATCCTTTTCAATTTAAATAAAATCCAAAGGAATGAGGATTTCAAACTGAGATTCAAGTATCCAGTAGTATGTAAAATTTTCCAAGGGGCACACAAGCAAAAAATGTACTTAAAGGCATCAGTATTTGTATCTTGAATGCCAATATGTACTTCATCCTAGAAATAACTGTCTTGAGATCCTGCCTCATACTTTCCAAAATAAAGGCTTCTCTTATATCCCATGGTGTATTGTGAGAATGTAAAAAACCCGAGGAGCCAAACAAGTGAATAATTGGAAATATTAGTGTGGCAGTTGAGAATAAAGAACTGTAATGATAGGGTAACAAATCCTCTTGAAAATCAGTGTTTTATGATTCTTTGCTTTCATCAAAATTGAAGGAGGACCTAATATGCCATCTGATGGGTCACTGAACATAAATTTTGATGATAGAGCACTATAATTTTAGTGTATAACTCAGAAAATGTGCACAGAGTTAGGGGACCTTGTTACAATATAACTCCATGTGTTCCTGTTTACTTATTTATGGATGAGAAGAATCTCAGTATCTGAATCTCTTATAAATGACAGATAGAAATAAAATTGACATTATCCAGTCTCATTCCAGTAGAGTAACACTCAATGGCTAAATGAGCTAACTGGGGAGGATGACCACCTCATTTCTCCTGTTTAAAGATGTGATTCCAATAAAAAATCAGTTTTAATAATAAATATTTATCAAAATTTGCAGTATTGTGTTCTTTAGACAAATCATGTACTAATCTTAATGAGTGTACTGACAACTTAATCCCAAAGAAATTTAACAGATTTCTATGGTCTACTAAAGAAATGAAATTTATATGTATATTTTATTATAGAATATGGAATAGTGACCAATAAAAACCTCTGCATCAAACATATTTTAGGGTTAAAAAAAATCTATGGAGGAAGTGACATAGAAATACAAGTTAAGATAGAAAAAGGGACACTGTAAATATTCCTTCTGTTAAAGAAATTTGGTCTTACATTTTGTCGACAGATGATTTGGGGTAAGAAGTTATTATGATATTTGGTCTTTACATTCCATTGGATCATCTTAAGTCACTTAACCATTATGCTAAAAGATGCTAGATATTTATAATATACCCAGACAGAGTATCTTTTCCTACTATTTAATTTTATGAACATTTAGATACCAACTTAAAAACGGGCAGATGTAATAGATATATTATCTATCCATCTATTTTTATTTATTTAGGTCTTTTAGGAATATGCCAGCAAAAATTTAAAGATTACTTCACTAGTGCATGGGAAGATAGTGATTCTGTTGTCAAAGAAACTCTTATCAGGGGAGAATGAGAGGTTGAGAATTAGAAAGACCACAGAACAAGATAATAGAAGTGGGAGCTGGGGACCAGCAAATGGAACCCTCTGCATATTTCTCCTGGGTGCTTCTGCAATTATATGTATGGCTTCACATTTACATAACGCCAATTAGATCTTACCAAAAGACACTGGAGTTTCAAGTTCAAAGCGCTAAAGACCCAGATGTTCCATCCATTCTTTGACTTTAGGCAAGTCACTAAATATTATTAAATCTTATTTTTCTATCTCTACATATTAATATCTGTCCTGATTCCTTCAAAAAGGTCCTGTGAGATATGAAAAACATATGAAAGCACTCTTGATTATTGCTATATGACTTTAAGCTGGCATTATTATTACTTTTCTACAGAGCAAATAATTTACTTCAGTTAAAACTAAGTTACAACTTTTAGTGTCTTTTCTAGTTAAATGGCTTCTGTAAATAAAGATTTAAGGAAAGAATAAATTATATCCAGTGCAAAATATTTTTAATGGTCACATTTTTATCTAATAGCATTCCATAAAACTCTGTCCTAATAACACTTATTTGCATATATCCAGATTCACCTGTGTTACATCAACACTTGGTGGTTTGTTATTTTAGGCAACATAGTCCATGGTAAGGATGCTGAGTCATGGGATATAGTCCTGTGAAGAGAGCAATATCTACATTGTGAGAACTCGTTCAACATTCAAAGAGAGACAAATGAAAGTAGGTCATCTTACTATAGCTGAAAAGTATTAGCAAATAAGAAAAAGTTTATCCAGAGGGCACAAACTTGAAGGGATAAGCACCACTCCCAAGATCATTCCCTTCTCTGCCTTGCTGAGTCTTGCACTCAGATTTGTACTCACTGGTCACTTGCTCCACCTCTTAGGCTTTCTGAGGCCCTAGGTCATCAACAAGTTGCTCAGTATTTTTGTCATCTTCCTTACTCTCAGCAAGTAACACATGTTTTATAGACCAAATATGCCAAAAGACAGAAACTCCTCTGGAAGCTCTTCCTTTATCATGTTAAGTCACCCACAAACACACATATGTGGTCCATCCCCCAAACAAACCAACAAAATTACTCAGGACAAGCCTGTCCCTTCTCACCTATGCTCCTTCCTTTAATGGCTAAACTGCTTGAAAGAGCTGAATATTCAGTTACCAACTATTCACCTGCCCATTCACTCTTCAATTTACTGCTGTCTGGATTCATACTTACCACTCAAACTTCACTTCCAGAGGCGACCAGAGGCCACCCCAGCTGCCCAGTCCATGGGCATCTTGTCTCCCTCTGATATTTTCTTGCCAACCGGACTCTGTTCTTTCTCATACTTCCTCACTGGTCCCTTTATTTCATTCACTATGTTTATGTAGTTCTCCTCAGGGAGCTCTCTTTCATTTTCCCCCCTTTTCATTTTATAGCAGTGGTCTCCCGCCAGAATCACGAGGCAAGCTGTGAAGATCTGCCTGTGGCTGGGCCCCAGCTGTAGAGGGTCTGATTTCACTGGGCTGATAAAGGGCCCAGGCTTTGGCATTTTTAAAGCTTTTCAGGTGATGCTAGAGTTTTGCTAGGTTTTCAAACAACTGGCCTCTGTGCACTGGCTGGGTGATACCCTCTCACGGCTTCTAACTCAAAAATCATTAATTTTAGTCCCAAGTTTTGTTAAGCTCCACTCACATTACCAATTACTCTCTAGGTAATTCCATCTGAATGCTCAACAAATATGAGAAGCCTACAGTGCTGAACTGATCTCAATCTCTCCCCACATTGGTCCTCTCTCTGTAAACTTAGTGGTAATTAGTGGAGCCATTATCCTCCCATTCCTGAACTTAATGCTTAGAGTAATCCTCACAGTTCTCTCAACATCATTCCATTAAGTTACAGATTCTACCTCAAGTGTTTCTCAAACCTAGGCCCACTTCCCTAGCCCCACTTTTCTTAAGTATTATGATACTATTTTAATCCCAATAATTCTCTCTAAAAAATAAATCTTAAAACAGTATCAGCAAAAATTCCGTCATTGTCTCTAGGCTGAAATTCAAACTTCAGTGTGCCACACAGAACCTTTTGCAAGACGTCCCCAGTTATTGCTGTAGCTATGAGACAGGCTAGGACTGGGACCCATTACTGGAGTGCTTGCACCTGGACAAATGTCTCAAGCAACAGAATACAAAGAAATTATAAGGGACTAAAAATAACTGCATACATGCCCCAGCTATAGTAAATTATAAGATACAAAAACCAACATCCACTTCTGAGGTACCATGAGCAAAAGCAGGGCACTACTGCACACGATCCCAGTGCACAGCACCACCAAGGGAGTGGGCAGACCACCTAAGCCACCCCTCTGGCCCTGACCCAATGACCTGCCCCCACCCACATTCCTTTTAAGGGACCAGCTCACCCTTCTTGGAGTGCAAGCAAGGACATCTGTTTGTGGTTTTTGCTCCCTTGTGCTACAGCCCCAGTATAGCCTTGCTTGAATAGCTCCTCTGGATTCTTACCAATTTCCATTGCTTAAAGGGTCCAAGGATGCTGGTCGGTAACAGCTTTACCTTAGAAACTTAATCCTAGTCTCTAGGCACCCTGAGCTTCCTGAAGTTTCCTCAGCATATGCCCACCGTTAACATGGCCACTATACCTTTGCATTGTTTGTGCACTTTACCCAGAATGCCTTTCTCCTTTTCGGCTGAGACGATTCCATTCATTCTTTAATGTTCACCTTAGAAGACACTTCCTTTCTAAAGCCTTTTTGTCTCTGCTAAGCACAGTCAGTGTTTTCCTTTTACATGCAGCTCTAGCATTCTTTTCAAACCATTTTTCATACTGAACTATTATAATTTATGTAGTGTTTATGGACTCCTACCATAAAAGCTCTTGAAAGCATGATTTTATATGAGTATATTTTATATATTTAAATACATACTTATATATGATATATACAAAATGATACATTTTGAACAAAGCATTTTGTATGCATAGTATCAAGCATAGTGCCCTAGCCAAGATGTTAAAAAATGTATTGTCTGTCCAGTGAATACTTGTTCAACATCTACTATGTGGCCTATTTCTGATACTTGAAGGCATCAATAAATCAGTCTGTCCTCAAAGTGATTCTCAAAAAGAAAAACAATGTATAAACAAAATACTGGATAATTTCAGTGGTCCTAAGGTTTAGGGAAAAAAAAATCTGCATTATATAGTACTTCAGATCAGGAGTAAGAAAGCTTTACCTGTAAAGGACTATATATTTAATATTTCAGGCTTTGTGGGCCATATGGTTTCTGATCAAAAGCCATAGACAGTATATAAATGAACGAGCATGGCTGTGTTCCAATAAAACTTTGTTTACAAAGACAGGAGGTGGGCCATATTTGGCCTGTAGGCTATAGTTTGCTAACTCTTGCTTTAAATGACAGGAATGGCTTCTCTGAAGAAGCGCTCACACTAGGAAATTAATACCTACATAGAACCAATCCTGAGGCAGAATATTCTAGGTACAGCAAAGACCACTTGTTTGAGAAGCATAGAAATAAAGCCTTCATGATGAAGTGTGGTGAAAGAATGAATGAGTGTATGAACAGAGGCATGGATGAGTGAAGTTTTACCCATATGAAAAATAAAAACTATTACCATAAGCAATAAGGTTTTGAAAATAAGCATTCTCTCAACTGAGATAGATTGCCACATTCAAAGAGAAGAAACATGATTGCATAGGAAAATAAAAGACAGGAGGATCTACACAAAATTAGTTCTATTAATACCCATGCACCAACCACCATTGCAGGTGCTAGAAATGAAGCAAAATGTTTAGTAATTATGACTTCTAAAGTTTCAATTTCACAATGTTGAATTCATTTATTCTTATCTCTCTATATATACATATATATATGCAAATTTCTAGAAGCTGAAATACTCAGATGACTTCTAGGTACTAAGTATTTTTTATCGTAAAACTAAGAACAGTAATGTGATAGACAAAAAAAGTGACCTATGAACCTATAGTACATATCAATTAATTTCATTTTAGAAAAATATTCTGTAAAAGTTCTTGAACAGCAAATAAAACATGCTTTAAAAATCACTGGGATATTCTTTAATGGAACTGAAGTTGAGTTTCTCTTTTATATTCTAAAATCTTATTTCAAGAAGTTTGTGTAAATAGTAACATAACTCAAATAAATGTGAATACTCTACTTTTGTAAAGCCTATGAAATGATGTAACACTTTTAAAACAAAAAATGTTTCCCATATAATGTCTACTTGTCTGGATATTATATGATTAGCTCATGAAAACTGATCAAATAACTCTATACACAATTTATATCACATTAAATGAACTAAATTTTAAAACCATACAGTCAATAAAACATTTTTATAGGAAAAAACATGGACTTTAGAGTTAGCCTTGGTTCTGCTTGTTGGCCCTCCCTCGTGCTAAGCTGCAGCCTTGTGTGGGCTATAAACTCCTAGAATCACAATCCTCACCTGCACAAAGAGAAGGAACAATCCCTCCAAGGTTTGCAGGAGAATTTAGTAAGACATGAAAGGTAAGGCACTTAAAATTAGGAGGTAGTCAACAAATTCAATTTAACTGCCTCTTCTCCAAGTTTACCTCAAATAAGGCTATATCTGCATTAATGCATTTTAAATGTTGACGACTCAGTGTTCTTCATCAGGAAGTACATCTCTATATTCGTAACACCAGCGGGGGCAGGGGGAGAGAAATGGGAGAAATCTTTTCAATTTCCCACTGCATAAGACTTGATGTTGGTTTATGAGACTTCATTGATAAAACTCTTCTAGTAAAGTTTCCTTTTCTTTACAACCTCAGTGCCTCCTAGTGTATGTACCAGAAGAGATATATTTCTAGCCATCCTTTTGGAGGACTGCTTTCCAGCTCTTATTGTAAGAGGATAAACTGCTTAGAAACCACTGCAATAGTTAGGTCTTTCAGTCCCATTGACACCTTCAGCCTGGCAGAGTTCTGAAACCCTACATGATATTATTAATGGAGATAAGTGATTCCCAGTTTGATTATAAGTTTTAGGACTGGAGCACGCCATACTGTGTGTTCCCAGAAAAGGTGTGTAAAACTGCCATCCCTTCCTGTGTGTGGTGTGATTTAAGGATCAACTCTTTTTATGGCTCTTACATGCATGGTTTTATAGTTTTATTGTCACTGATATTGTATAAAATTCAGAACTATTGGCTATATAAGTGCTGTCAGGGGAAGAGAAGTTTTGCAGAAAAACATGGAGATCATTTTTCAGTGGCTCAGGCTTGCAAAACCTCTTCTGAGCAGCTCCTCCAGCATTCAACCACCTTCATGTTTCAAAAATTCTGTTATCTTTTCCCTAAATGCATTATTTTTCATATTCAATTTAATTTTCAATTTATATATAAAGACGGAAAAGATGGATTAAACATTACAAATGAGGTTAAGTAATCTCCATATCTAATCTTGATTTTCTTATACTCATTTTCTCATTTCCCTCCTCTCCTTCTAATTAAACATCAGGAAAACTCGGCTACCGAAGACCTATTTCAAAACTTCCAGTGTTAAGACTATGTAAAGTGGGAACCTATTTACACATGGCAATTATTTTCCAAAAATTGTGTCCAGTATTTTTTTTTCATGGATTACCTAAATTGTTTAGAACTATGTTCATGTTTTACTATAAAAGACACTTTGGTCAGAGTGATGTAATGAAAAATATTATCAACAGCCATGTCCTCTTTTTTGTGGCCTAATCCCTCCAACCCCCTGGGCAAAAGGAACATATCCCATGTGTTAGGGGCTTTCTAGAAATGCCTGGCACTAACATTAGCAAGCACAACCATTTCCAAACATATTAAATGTCTAATCTCAGTTGTTACCTCAAGTCACAGAAAAATGAATTTATAAATTTGAATTCATTCTTTTCTGATTGTTTGTAAAATAGTGACACAAGACATTATAAAAATGGTGATGTTTTACCTTCAGATGCCAAAAGTACATAGTTTAATGTTATCAGTCACTAGGAATGTGAGCCATACTTGCTAGAGTACATATACTGTAAATTCTAAACTAAACAAAAAATTCTTTATCATAAAGGTGGTTAGGATACCTTTTGACTACCTTCAAGAAAGCAGATGTGCCACTTTTCTAAATCTCTTCCCCATACAGAATCAACACAAAGATAGAGACATTGCTTGAATTATGAAATCATTTGGCCACAACCACATCTCTCTAAAATCCTGCCAAATATGGACCAAAAATACCAATAAAAACAAGAGAAGCAAAGTCAATTTTTCCCATTAATTATAATGCTCGAGTGAAGACACATGGAGACAAAGGAGAAACTGTAGTGAATTATAAATCCAATGGAGATTTACTTGTATTTTCAACAACCTTCAATTTAATCCTATAGACTGAATTTGTTACTTCTTTCAGCATGATCCTTTATACCAATAAAGCTGAATTCTTTTTGAAAGTTTTAAGTACTTCTTGAAAACCCATTTCTTCACATAGATCAGGATAAATGACATAAAGGTATCTTACTGATAAGGAAAGGTAAAATATATATTACATATATGTATATTTAATGGAAAGACCACTTCAATTCTTTGCAGAGATCCTTTAGAGACAGACTTTTGGTCAGGAAAGTGCTAACAAGGGGAGGTGTTCAGACCCCCAAGTAGCTATTGGCACCCTTGGCCCTTTTGATAGATGAACTTGTTAACCATGTGACTGGCTAAGGAATTGCCTAATCATATATGTCAACAGTAAAAAGCAAAGCACCTTACAGTTTTCTATTCTACTCTCCTGTGAAAGACAGATGTGTTGTGTCTAATTATTCACTGACTGGTATCGGGAGAAACATTAACATAATTGGCACATTTGTTCTAATTAACAAAGGGAAACTGCCACATGCCAGCCAACATGAAAAGTGAGACCAGCAACCATTAGCTAGAATAATCCACATCAGAAAGGTTACTCTGCTCAAACTGGGGCCCCTTGAATCCAAACACTGAGGTTGAAAATGGCACAGAGTTGAGAAGTATGTGTACACCTAAGAGAATGGAGAGTCAGCCTAGAATTGTTAATGCAGGTATATTAATCAAACAAATGGGAAAAACAATTATGCGGCAATTATCAAATGCACACTCAGCCAAGCCAAGCTTCTAGGAGCATTAGCTAGAAGTTGAGAGAAGGCCAAGTTTTACTGACTAGCTTAGTGAAAAGACTGAAGCTTTTCCTATATTTGTTTTACCTTTATCCTTTAGGGAAGTGGTTCTCAACATTTGTGGCATTTTAGAATTACCCGGGGAGTTACGAAAAACCTATTAAAAACAGTGATAGCCAGGCTGCATAAAATACCTATTAGATCAGTATCTTTAGCTGGGCTATAAGCATCAGTATTTTCTAATGATTCCCAGGTGCAACCTAATTTGAGAACCAATACTGCAGTCTGGTTCTGATAAGAGTGTTAAAATGCAGATTCTGATTTAACGCCCTGAGTGGGGCTTGAAATTCTGCCTAAGAGGCCCCCAGGTCAGTCCATACAGATAATCTATGCATCACACCTTGAATAGTAAAACCTTGACCATGCTAAAGGTACCTGTAATTAAATAAGCCTTTTGTAGACTTTCACAGGGTAGGATTTAGCTCAACTGCTCCAGGGTTTGAAATCCCAGATTTTCTTCTGGTGTCTCACACTGACAACAGGTGTCTTATGTAACCAACCAAGAATGTCTTCACTATCTAACACTAATGAATGTTACTTACCAATTAAAGTTGTGGGTAAAAAAGTATCTTGAAATACAAGAAGCGGAGTTCCCGTCCTGGTTCAGCAGTTAATGAAGGGGACTAGTATCTGTGAGGACTCGGGTTCAATGCCTGGCCTCACCCAGTGGGTTAAAGATTCGGGGTTGCCAGTAACTGTGGTGTAGGTTGCAGACGCAGCTAGGATCTGCCTTGCTGTGGCTCTGGCGTAGGCAGGCAGCTACAGCTCCGATTTGACCCCCAGCCTGGGAACCTCCATATGCCGTGGGTTGGGCCCCAAAAAGACAAAAAACAAGAAGCAAAAGCCCATTAAAAAAAGATGTGTACAAAGAAACTCCCCCTGCACTCCTTCCCAAATCCAGAGTTATAGTGGAACCATTGTTCTGGACATTCTCTCTTGTCAAGAAAGGATGGCCACCCCGTTTAGGCAGCTATTTGCTTCTCAGATTGGCAATGGCATTAAGACACTCATTCACTTCTGTAGTGACCATTGTCCAAAATACTCTGAACATTTTAGTAGGTTTGTGAAAGTACTGGTCTTCAAGCACGTTGAAGTTATAGCTTTAGACAACTGTGGGGGGGGGGGGAATAGACAACGGATTTTCAAAAAACAAGTGGAAATGCAACCATGCCCCATCGAGTTAATAATATAATCAGAAGCTGTTAAGAAAAATCTGAGCTTTTCTTACAGGACGACAGATAAGAGAACACCCGGTCAAAAACCCCTTTGTTTGAAAACTGCCTTCACTGATAAAGCGCGTTTTAGTATTTCTCTTTCTTTGCCCCCCTCTTCAATTGCATACCTTCTCAGTTTCACGCAGGAACCTGAAGTCAGCTCTTGACTACTATGAGCGGCCAAGGTCGTTGGGACCCTCTAAAACTGCGTTCGGGGCCAGTTTGAGGCGACGAGGGGCCGGTCGACCTCGCAAGCTGGAAAACCTCACCCTAAGCTCAAGCCGGGCGCCTCCATTTTGAGGATTCGGAAGCATTTGAAGGAGATGCGCCTGCGCAGAACGCCTTACCACGCCTTCTCCCGCCTCCAATCACCTTTCTCCTGGCTAAGACCACCCTGCATATTCCACAAATAGACTAACCTCCTTGCTAATGGGGAGGCGGATCTAAGACTTGTTTTCCAGTCTCATTAAATTGGCAGGCCCTTAAATTAACTCTTCTCAGCTGCAAACCTCCGGCATCTCAGCATTTGGCTCCCTGCAAGTCCGGAGACCTGACTTGGTTCCATACCAGAAATTGGAGTGGCAGTTTGCTCAGCTGTTGCAACTTATGCAAAGTGAAGGAATTTGCTAAGAAAGGGATTTTGTTTCTCTGCTGGGGAAACACTCCCTTAACTGCACATGTGTCTGGCTCATTGCTTTTGTGAGTTGAATGGATGCACACCATATTACTGAGGTGAATTTGTCTTGAAATCTGAAAACCTACATTTCTAAAGCCTTAAATTTATCTATGAAAAGAAAAAACAAAAAAAAGCACATTGATAAATGAATTAATAGTGACCACCACCAAAGAAGCCCTAATGACTATATCTAATAATATCTTTCAAGGGAACAAAATGGCACTGAAATGTCCTTAAAATGCTAAAAATTTCAAGGCAAAAGGACCTTAAATCGATTAGTCTGGAGATAGCTCCTAGCCAGTCTTTACTATAAACTTGATTTTCAGGTTAAATAACTCTCAGTATTTTCTCTTATTCACCAATTAAGGCTGTTTCGGGCTCTTGCTAAGTCTGACCATCTTTAAAAAAGTTTTTTTTTTTAAAGTTTGGTTTGTTTTTTGCTTTTTTTTGCTCTATATGGCTGACATTTTTCATCCACAAGCAGTTTACAATAAATAGTGCCTCTAAGCATATGGGGAATCATTGGTAAAAGTTCCAAAGCAAAAGAACTTATCTAAGAAAGAAACTTTTTTTTTCAAGAAATAAGAGCTGTGGAAATAAAAGACCCCTCTTGCCCTGTTATTATGGACACCAGCTAGGTTACTACCTGTTTGAAGCACCACTGAGCGAGAAAGAGATTGTATTTGAAAACAGCTGAAGTCTACAGGCCAGTGATTTTAGATAATCTAAGAAAAGCTCACTCTAGTGGGTATGCTGACTTTTGGTATGGAAGATTTCACTTTCTTCTGAAAGTGAAAATATTCCAAGTACTTTCTAGATTTTATTCATTTAGTAAAATCAAATTTAAAATCCATGTTCGGAATTTTCTATTACCACTGGAATGAAAATACACCCTTTGTTTCTCCACCTTCATCTTTTCTGCTTCCGCCCTAAGAACTGACACCACCTCCCATCACTTAAAGGCAAGATCTCCTAAAAGGTGTTTCTGCTTCTATTCTTATATTTCTCCAGTCTGTACTCCCTATAGCAGCAAGAATGATCTTTGAAATAAACATATATTAGGTCATGACAGTCCCTTACTTATAATCTCCAACAACTCTACATATATTCAGAAACAATTCCAGACCCCTCACCTTTACATGTTTTAGTCGCCAAGCTCATCCCACCCCTTCCCACTGAAGGGCTTCCTGCCCTCCTCTTGGCTCACTGTGTCTCAGAGACACTGGCCTCCTTTTCAAACCATACCCACATTCTAGCAGTATTCCGCTCCCCTGCCTGGAGCTTCCTGACCCAGATCTCTTCATGTGTGGCTCTTTCTTGTCATTCAGATCTCAGCTCAAATGTTATCTCTTCAGATAGATTCTCCTTGAACTTTAAAGTGACTCCTGCTCCCCAGCAACCATCAACCTCTCAGAAACCTTGTTTCTTTTAACTTGCAATTATCTAACAATATCTTGCTCTCATTTTTATTCTTCTTTACCGTTTTTTTTCGTTTTGTTACCCTTTAGGGACTTTGACCAACGTGTATCCCCTGCAACTAGAGGAGTATCCAGCACACAATGAGTGGAAATAGATATTTCTTGAATAAATCAATTGTTGATTAAAAATAACAATTGCATTTTGTACTAGAGCGTAAAAGGAAATGCTATGTATGTGCAAAAGTCAAGCTGCAAATGCATGAGAAGTCAGAAAAGCTTTATTATTTCTACCTGTGTTTTAAAATTGATGTTGATATTGTTTAATTTTCTTATAACTTTTAATTCAGTTCACATGAATATCTGCACTTGTGGTGATCTCTGGGTATAACTATTAGAGGCATGTATTGGCAGGAAAACATATGAAGTGACCATAATAAAGTGTTGACATTGGCAGATGTTGACTGGACCAAAGCAGGCCTTGCAGGCTCACTACTGGTCAGGGAAAGGTAAACTAATATTTGGGGCAAACTATTTCCAAGGCTGATAATCATCTCATAAGCAATATCCCCTCTTGATGCCACACACACACTATCCAACAGATATCACCGGGCACTGAAAGCCATGTCTCCCTCCAAATTAGTATTCAAACTCTTCTTTTCTCTCTAAACCTCTTTTGCCTGCAAAGAATATATAAAGCACAGCTTGGGAGACAATGCACCTGCATGGAAATGCATCCACGTGAACTTCCAATTATGAGGGAATAGCAGAGAAACATGCATGCCTCTCATGAAACAAAGTGTTCAGGCCATATTAATAATCGATTAGATGGAAAGCCACCTGATGTTGTACATTTGATGAAGACTCCAGCTGCCAGCAGCTTTTATTCCCTGGCAGTATCAGCTTAAAAAAAAAAAAAATCTCTTTCCTGTTTAGCAAGACTAAACTCAGCAAAAAAATTTATTCTTTTACACTCCACCCCATATTTTCCCACTTGCTAATTAGAGATGCAAATGTTGATAAATAAGATGACGATTTTTAAGCACAACTGGGTCAATAAGTTGAAGGGTGTGCCCTGTTCCTCCAGTTAAACTCCTATGAGAAATAGTTCAATTATAATTAGAGGAGCAATTATTCCCTTGTTTAAGGTGAAACAAATCACGGGTTTGTTTTAGTGAAAAATTCAGTTTTGCTCCCTTTTGCCATGCCAACAAATCTTGTATCCATTGATGTTTTGATCCCAGTACTCTCCAAAGGAGATAATCTGATGAAATAAAGCATCTCTGAGTATATTTCTAGCTCCCCCTATGACAGCAACATTTTCCAGGCATAAACTAAAATGAGCAAAGGGGGATACATTTCGTGGAGCACTGCTATTATGCCAATGGAACAACCCAGCACCCGTTCACAGGCATATTAATTTCCTGGATTCTTTAGAGACATGGGGGTTTTCTGCCAAGAGGGGGGTAAATGCCTCCCTAGAAATGGAAGAAAAGCATTATATTTTTTGCTTGATCCTAATAAATGAGTTATTAAAAATACCGAGCAATACCATTTTGGAGTATTTCTGGGATTTGTTCTTCTCTCTTTTACCTAGTCTACTTTTAATTTCAATATAATTATTAACCTGCACTATAGTCTTTGAAGTGAGCTTGCAATTATCTAACAATAACTTAACAATAATTCCCAATGGCCAGAGCTGCAGCTGAGGCCTATGCCACAGCAACACTGGACACGGGCCACATCTGCAACCTATACGGCAGCTTGTGGCAACGTCAGGTGCTTATTAACTCACTGAATGAACCCACATCTTCACTGAGACAACATCAGTTCTTAACCCACTGGGCCACAATGGGAACTTCCTCAATGGCCTTTTATTCTGATCTAGTGGCTAAGAATCCTACTGACTGGTTCCCTCACCCCCCCCGCACTTGAATTCCCTCAGTATGCATCTTCAGAGGTGACATCCTTTTTCTGGGACATTCCATTTCCTGAGGTGCTGCTTCTGTTTCACATCCATCATGGACTCTTTATTCCATTGTTAAATATACTGAGAGAATCTCCTGTGCAACCTACAGTCTGCTGGTGTTAGAGATAAAATGAACAAAGGAAAAATCCCTTTTCATTCCTTATTTCATCCCAATCTAGCCAGGCAGGCAAAGGCGTAAACAGATACATTTCCACACAGATAAAAGTTGGAGCTGACAGGTCAGGGTACAACAGGGGCTGACATTCATCCAGTCACGCTGGTTCATTCATATCAGGTGTCATGTCAAATACTGAAATAGTTCTGTATCTGCTGCTTAATAATGGAGTGCCCCTCACCCCAAGCACTGGCTCCGGGGAATGCATAGGGTTCAGTTTGTACCTGATACAGCAGAAGGTCCTCAGACTCTGCCTTTGCTTTAAGGAAGCTGTGTGGTTGATAATGATTTAAAATAAAGAAAATAATTACTAAAGAGGTGTGTGGCAAGGAGGCTGTAGGAAGGAACGGCTCAGAGTAGCATTATGGAAGTATTCTGCTTCACCTCTGAGGCACCTACCACACATTTTTTCTTAATCAATGAGTACTGAGAGGAGTTCTTAGTCAAAACCATCACCACCTGGAGAGATGGGATATAAGGAATCCTAAGTTGGCCTCTTCCGCTTCTGAGACTTTCTTTGTCTCTCTCTTCCTTTCCTTTGACTGGGGAAAGGAGAACTGCCGACAGTATCCCCAGCCCAAATTTATCTTTGGTAGGAAATATGAAGTCTGGTCCAGTGTCTGGTCCCGATGACTAAATAAACAATAATAACTTTAAAAATATGTTTGACTGGGTCACTTTGCCATACAACAGAAATTAAGGAACACTGTAAATCAACTATAACAAAAAAGTTAACAAAAGCTTTATAACACTAACAACTAAAACAAAAACAACAAGAAAAAAAATCCGAGTAAGGACAGTAGCACATCGGGACTCCCTATCCATAGTCACATTAACACATTTGTACAGTAAATAAATACATAAATAAGGCTGTTTCCTTGTTTGAAAGCTCAAATATTATCCTCATTTGTAGCATTTATGGACTCTAACCAAAATAACTGGCTAGAAAACACAGGAGGGCATCTCGATGATTCTTCCTAGGACAGAAGCTTCATCTCTGCTCACCCCACAGTGCCTAGCAGAGGTGCAATGTGCTCAGTGACTGCTCTGAATTCAGGAGGCTGTATTCAGTCTTCTGTGACTCAATAGGTGATACTCTAATAATGGCAATAACAATGTATCCTGTGTGCTTCTGCACATTCTAAGTGATTTGCATATATCATCTCATTTCATCTTCAAGTACATTCTGGAAAGATACATTTATTATCTCCATTGGGTAGCTTGAGGAAGCCCGGGAACAGAGGACTGAAATACCTTGCCTAGGAGTTCCCGTTGTGGTGTGGTGGAACGGAATCCAGCTAGGAAACATGAGATTGTGGGTTTGATCCCTGGCCTTGCTCAGTGGGTTAAGGATCTGGCGTTGCCATGAGCTGTGGTGTAGTTTGCAGACACGGCTCAGATCTGATGTGTCTGTGGCTGTAACCGGCAGCTATAGCTCTGTTTGGACCCCTAGCCTGGGTACCTCCATATGCCATGGGTATGGCCCTAAAACGCAAAACAAAACAAAACAAAACAAAAGAAAGAAAGACCTTGCCCATGCCCAAAATATAAGAATTTTGAAAATGGTGACACTTGGGTTTAAACCTAAAATTACATAAGGAAATTAGTTTAACACTCTGTAGAGAAAATTAAATGTTATTGATTACCTCAGAAATGTCTTTGCCATTATTTGCGTCAAAGGTGATGCCACTATAACTTAAGCTTAGTAGAGGTCTTTGGAAACCCACTGTTTATATCGGAAGGAATAAAATTATTGCCTTGTGATATTCGGTAAGAATGTACTGGACTACTTCTTCAATGATGCTGGATGCATGAAAAAAGATAAATTGAGTCAAGCAACCTTGTATTAGTTGAGTACTTACTATCTGAGTTTTTCAGAATCATTTGTCTCAAATACAAAAGAAGCATACATCTTTGCCAGCAAGGCTTGTTATCTTAAGGACTGATTTTATTTATGATAAAACACAAGAGTTTTACCAGCAGGTTTCCCTTTAAGATCAGTATTTCCTTTTCTGCTATATTTATGATTTTATATTCCTCAAATATTAAATAATAAATGCATATCTCATTAAATTAAAATAATCTTATTATCCCTTAACTCAACACGTTACATTTCATCCATTTCTTTTTAAATTTATCTGCCCTTCTTGGGCAAATGTTAGTTGTAATATGTCATGTTAAGGTATTCATTAGATTTCTGATCTTGGTGATTCCAAGGGTGTTGCAAATAATCTGCACGGGAGTTTATTAGCCTGCTCTTGAACATGTGTGTTTGATCTCTCTTCTGATTTCAAAAAGAAAAAAGAAAATATTCACATTAAATATAGTTCTTTGAGTGTCAAGTGGGTATATGATCTTTGAGCTTGCCAAGTATTAATTGGTCTCTTCCCTAGTGATGATACAAATAAAATTCACAGCCAATTAGCTTGCAGTTTTGAATCTTTATTCCTTGACAAAGAGAACCACTTGGCTGAGGAGACTAAAAAATGAAGAAATTCCTCAAATCTCCTCATTGAAAGCCTTTGCATTATCATTGACCACTTTTTTTTTTTTTTTTTTTTTTTTGGCTATACCTGCAACATGTGAAAGTTCTTACGCCAGGGATGGAACCTGTGCCAAGGCAGTGACGCGAGCCACAGTAGTGACAATGCTGGATCCTTAACCCACTGATCCACTAAGTCACTGACCCACTAAGGAATTCCTTTATTTTTTTTATTTTTATTTTGGGGGACCAATTACCTTTAAGAAATGTCAAGTCAAGAAAAGTCTGTGGATACCCGTGTTACTCAGGATATGTTTTGGCCTTTAAGACAGTTTAATGGAGGAGGTTTGCACTAGAATTTTAGAAATGCAGTTAAGACAGATGAATTTATTATAATAAGTGAAATGAAAAACTGAACAGAGGAGAGCTGCCTCTTTTTAATCATAGTAAGTCATGTTGTGTGTCAGTGCTGGAAGATCAGGTTTTGGTGTGGTTGTATAAAACAGCTATAATCATATAAAGTCTCTGGTACAATGCTAGAAAGTGCCATGGGGCATCAGGTAGAAGGCAATAAAATGGCTCTCTTCTTTCAAAGCAAAAAAGAAAATTTCAGTGAGTGTAACATTGAGTCTTTGAGTTGACACATTGGAGATAAGAATGGCTATGACAGAAAAATGAATTATTATATAATTTCTAAATCATCATTATTATTGTTATCATTATTACTATTGATTTGTAAAGAGCAATCAGATGTTTAATTTTGTGTTGACTATGACTTCCGTCTGAACTTTCAAAAGACTGAGAAACTGTGGAATCTAATAGTAAGTGCATTGATGGACTATTAAAACTTTTTTTGGACAATGGACAATGTTGTAAGTCTCAATATTACTTTGCAATTTCATAGACAGGAAAAATCCAGGGCCTATTTTTACAAAAATATTAGGTGACACTATATATATAGACCCAAATTGCAATAATTTAAAAAAAATGCATTTTCATATATACAACAGAGTCAAAAGTCCAAAGAACTCACTGTAGTATAGAGGCTAACAAGGACCACCAGCAAATTGGCAGATATGACACTTGTCAAGTTAAAGTTTTTCTGTGTTTGTAGCATACTGAATCTGCCAAGGAAATAGTGTTTGAGGCATACTAGAATGTCTTCTAATAATCATAATGGGTAACATTTTTCAGATTTTGGAATTATTCGAAAGGAAATGAAAGACACAGTATTAGATGATTTTCCTCAGCAGTATGCTCTAAGATGATGGTATCTCAAGCAAAGCATGGCACTTTCTTGTGATCATGGACAGGCATTTTCAAAGGGCACTGCACTGTTTGGGGCTAATGAAAAGTTATAGTATAAATCCGATTTAAGTATTTCAATAACTATCAATAGGCTTTGTTTCAGCAAAAACAAAGAAAATGAAAAGCTGATGGAAAGCTTACAGGATGAAACTAACTGACATCCTTCAAAAACGTTTTTATTCACTGCATGTAGATACGGCTTTTAGGTCTGCCCATGATTATTACATCACAGAGTAGGAAATACATCTATATATTTCCCAGTGCCCAGGCTCACAGACACACACACACACACACACACGCACACACGCCTTTTTTACATTTTTTGCATAGTATCAAGAACAGTAATAAAATTGATGGCACATTTTTAAGTCATACCATCTTTCTCTATGATTAGTGCCAGATAAAATAAAGCAGTGTTTCTGATTTCTTAAAAGAGAATGACAAAATTAAGCCAAGCTGCCTGTAGCTTTGTCCAGTGGGGCATTCTAATTGACTCCAAGCCATTAATCAGTCCCCAATCAATCTATTTTGCCAGTAGCAAGCAGTTAGGACTCCATTACCAACCATTCATCATGCCATACCCTAATTCACTGCACCATTAGCCATGGATTAGGCCTCTGTTAGAATAACTAAGTGCCAATTGCTAAATGCAAAGAATTTTTGTCACTCACCTCAGCCACTGGGATCCCTTCAGGCGGTCGACACTGGAGCAAGACTTCCTGTTCCAAGGATACTTCCTTTCCCAGGGGTTCCTGCTCAAATGTCTTTCGCAGATCTGGAAAGCACAAGCAATGAAATAAAAAACTAATTAAAATGTATTCATTTACAGGAAGTACAAAAACCTTTTGCAGTTTAGTATTTTGTTTCTTTGGTTTGTTTTGTTTTTCTTTTTAGGGCCGCACTTGCAGAATATGGAAATTCCCAGGCTATGGGTTAAATCGGAGCTGAAGCTGCTGGCCTATGCCACAGCCACAGCAATGCCAGATCCCAGCCTCATCTGAGACCTACACCACAGCTCCTGGCAACGCTGGATCCTTAACCCACTGAGCAAGGCCAGAAATCGAATCTGCATTCTCATGAATCCTAGCTAGTCAGGTCTATTACTCCTGGGCCACACCAGGAACTCCATTTCTTTGTATATTTTAAGTCACATGTTAATATTGTACCACATTCTGGTTAATTATATTCTAGTGGCAGAAATATGAAATTCAGAGGCCATTAACTGTTTCTACTTTAATCTTCACTGGAATGCTTTAGAGATCCTCATTTTAACAATTAGTGAAACTCGTTCATCGTATTTGTTCATATTGCTTAATAATCACCTATAATAATCACATTTTTAATCAAAAGAATCCCACTGTCATGATCTTGTTCATATATTCCCTTACGTATATTGTTTTTTCTTTCTTCACAGTTGACACTATTGACAATATAACAATTCTGAGGTCTTTTGATCAATAATTCAAAAGCAATTCCTGTTTTGGAGTGAAAACAGAATGTTGGAGTCCTGAAAGAATGAATACAGCTTCCTGAGGTGTTTCAAACTCAAGGCAGGGAAAAGAGTAACTACTGGGATGGGTCCAGAAATATCTCAGTACGCTCTTACATGACCATTAGAAGATTAAAGAGTCATTTCTGCTCTAAGATACCAAGAATCTAATTATGTATTTATATAGCTATAGTTGCTATAGCAATGTCCAGTACAATTTTTAAAACTGCTATTGATGGACACGAAAATGTTAGAAACCAGTTTTTCACTTTAGACACCAAAGCTAACAAGTAAAGGAGTTAGCCATAGGGCTTTGAAACAGCATTTTAGAAAAAAAAAAAGGCAAAGTAAAACATTTATTTCATGGGAGTTCCCGTCGTGGCTCAGTGGTTAACGAATCCGACTAGGAACCATGAGGTTGCGGGTTCAATTCCTGGCCTTGCTCAGTGGGTTAAGGATCCAGCGTTGCTGTGAGCTGTGGTGTAGGTCGCAGATGCAGCTCGAATCCCACGTTGCTGTGGCTGTGGTGAAGGCTGGCGGCTACAGCTCTGATTAGACCCCTAGCCTGGAAACCTCCATATGCTGCAAGTGTGGCCCTAGAAAAGGCAAAAAGACAAAACAAACAAAGAAACAAACAAACAAAAACCATTTATTTCATATATGTACTGTTCAGTTCCTTCCAATAAAAAGTTATTGGAATTTTACCCAATTCATTTTATTAAAAAGTTGATGCCTTTGTCTTTTCATCCGATGTCTCCAATAATGACTTAAGAATCTAAAAGCATCATTTCAGCCTACTGAACCAATGAGTGAAAATCCAAAGACTCGGGAGGTCTATCTCTTATGTCTTTCAAGGAACTCTTTGAAACACCGCCTGGAAAAATGCAGTGAGAAAAAAAAAAATCATTGTCATAGATTAGCAACTTGGCTAAAATTCTTGGCAGAAGAAAATCTTCAAAAGCTTAGGGGTTGTGAAAAGATTGTTGGATCTATATGAGTCTGAATAAGACAAGAGACTCTTCAAATGGTGCCAGAATTTCTGTCAAAAGGGCATTTCTAATTTGATTATCAAGAAGCTGAGGATATTGTAGGGATGAACACTTAAAACCCACAGAGGTATTAGAACTTGAAAGTTCTCTAAAACAGGTCCTTATTTTACGCAGGAGAAATATGTTTCTTAAAAGACTCAAAGCCTCACAGCAAAATTATTGGTAGTGCATTAGAACCTGCTCTTTTGCTATTCCACACATTCCTTGACATCTCTTTTGGTTGATCTGTGTCCCTTCTTTTTTTTTTTTAAATTAAACTATAGTTGATTTACAATGTTGTGTCAGTATCTGCGGTATAGCAAAATGACCCAGTCATGTCTGTGTCCTTTCAACAGAAGCATTAAAATTTTATCTACTCTTCTTTCTCATGTTGCTTCTCTTTGTTTATAATCTGCATTCAGATAAAAATTTTAGCAAAACACCAAATACTAATTAAAACAATAGCAGCAGTGAATAGTTTTTACATGCTAAAATGTTCTTGGCAAGATACATCTTTTTTTGTGAAAAATGATTCTGAATCCCATATGATGTGGGACAGGGTGAAGACCTAAAAACGGGAATAAGTTCTTACATCAAATAACGTATTGACTATTTACTCTCAGTTAAACTATCCAGCATATCACAAAATAAGAATTGAAGAGTGAGGCATGTATGTATACCAACAGTCAAAACGAATTGCTTTAACACTTAATACTTGTCTCCTTATTGTGGACACTTTATTAGGTACTTAGGGCAAAGGTGCGTAAGATTCAGAATTAAAACGAGAAAGGTAAATCTATTTAGGAAAAGCCTTCCTGCCAAGGTGAGGAACGGTAAACCCTCAGAGACTTTTAAATAGAGGCAGAAGATCTGATGTCATATTGCCCTCTGTGTGACTGAGGTGGTGATGGAGAGGCAGAAGGTCCTTAGGGACTCATCTGAATAGATCAAGACGGACGACGGGGTCCTGAACTCAGCTACAGCTGGTGGATAGGAAGAGGAGAAACCTTTACTACCACAGGTTCTAGTAACAAATAGACCATATGTTCAGGAAGACCTAGGTATCTGGAGAGTGCCAAGAAGAACGGATACTACTAGATTCTTAGCTACCACGATTGTGAAGAAGACACCATTGTTAAATGAAATATTACCAAATTGGGCAGGAATGTCAGGAGAAAGACAGCAAATTTATTTTGGTACATGTTCAGTTTGGTATGTCTCTAGGGTATTCAAATAGAAAAGTCCAGAAGGTCCAGATCGTGTTTTCTTGATCTCAGCACGATTGACATTGGGACTGGATACTTCAGCTGTGACATTGCCCTGTGTGTAGCAAGGTGCGTAGCAGCATCCCTGAACTCTACCTAGCGAATACCAGTAGCACCCCTCCAAGCCATGTCAGAATAAATGCCTCCAAGTAATGCCAAATGTCCCCTAGATAACGAAGGAAAAATTACTTAAAGTTGAGAACCACTGGTCTAGAGTTTGGAAAAGAAGGCCTGGTAGGAGATCTGTGCTTCATTGTCTAGGAGATAGCTGGAGCACCAGAAATAGATGATATTACCAGGGGAGAGACTGTGGCAGAAAAAAAAAAAAAAAACAGCAACAAAAAAACCTAGCAAAAAAAACCCACCACCACCACAACAAGAGAGCACCAACATTCAAGAGGAAAAGAAAAGCCAAAAAAAAAAACCTAGCAAAAAAATGCACCACCACAAGAGAGCACCAATATTCAAGAGGAAAAGCTGCCTGCAAAAACGATGTAGGAACAAAGACATATAGGAGAAAAACCAAGAGGCAAGTGTCAGGGGAGCCAAGAAGAGAATAAAGTTTTAAGAGATTGTGAGGCCAATGAATCAAATGCAGCAAATGACTCAAAAGAAGTCACCGGTTTGGGAAATTTAGGAGTGAAGGGAGAGGAAAAGTCCAGCTGTGTCAAGGATGCGCAGGAACTGGGAAAATGACCATCATGAGAACTACCACTTTTTTGCAAAATTTCATGATGACAGAAGTTAGTGGCAGCATTACGGGATGACGGGTTCGAATGCAGCCTGCTATAATTCTTCTGGAGTACTGTATAGATATGGTATAGTCTTGGGCACAGTTTTCAAATTCCTGCCATATGAAGGCATATCTTATGAGAATCCTTGTCAGACACATGTACTTCAAAAGACAGGTTTAACTGAACCAGCACAGAATACCACATAAGTCTTTTGTTTCAATGCTATTTAATTTTAAACTCTATGTAAATTTTACCTTATTTCTAAAATGATTCACATTTAACCTCCCACAAAGCAATACTCCTTCCCAAAAAAATCCTTTTAATTGCTGCCATAAAACCTGTTTTCTGGCTCTCAGGTTGTGTAATGAGCACAGAATACATTGTGCTGTCCAGCATGGCAGCTGCTCCATTCCATGTGCGTCCACATTACTCGGCAAGGGAGTGAGTAACATTTTAAGCATATCCTTTATCATTTGGAGAGATGTGATAGAAGGCAGGCCGTATGCCTGGCAGGCAGAGAGAACATAAGGGTGACGAATGAAAAAGCATGAAAAACGGACACTTATCAGCTAGGAATTAGATGTAAAACAGAAAGTTTTATAATAATGTGGGCATTTCTGTTGGGAAAAAGATGAATTTCTGTCCTTGGAAAACCTCTAGGCTTCTGAATTTCTATTTTCTTTCTATTAATTCTCAGGCTGCTACTAAAGTAAGTGTAATGTCCTTTCATTATAACTTAGATTACTTTGACAAAGTCAGCTTGGCTTACCTCTTATTTAGTCATCGATTCCATCAATTAAAAGAAAAATCAGCTTTGTCATATGCACGCACTCAGAGAGATGTTTACTTAAGAACATGAATATTAGCTTACTAAATCCATATAGTGAAATCCAATTAGCAGATGTAGAATGAAATCTGAAACTACATGGATTTCTGCTTACCATTTGCACAATAATCAAAGAAAGCCTTTTAGAACACACATGTAGACGCACATGATGTCTCATTTTTTTATAGTAAAATTCTGATGCTGTCAATTTTTCGCACAGTAATCATACCGTGTAAAACCCACTAATTCATGGCACTCCACAAACACGAACTCTGCTTTTTGACAATGTGGTAGACAGAAAAGAGGATTCCTGGGAATCTGAAGACTGGCCTCACCTTCCTCATTTGTAAAGTGAAAGTAAATGTCTGGGTGCTTTTGAAGGTCTCTTTTGTTGTAAGGACCTGTGACTGAAGAGACTACCATTCTTTCAACATTCATTTTAGGGGAAACACCTACCTTTTATCAACTAAGATCTGTAAGGATTTATGCCAGTTACTAGTGTCCAAGAGAAATAATGGAAGATATTACTTTTCAAGAATCTAAGAGATGATTGGTCTTTGAAGAGAACAGCTTGTAATTTTCCTCTTAGGACAATCTTCATGGAACTTTTGTACACTTCTATATATATATGCAGATACAAGTAAGAGTTAGAAAATGGGGAGATAGGTGGGTTCCAGAAGATTTCATTAAAATGAAACCAGAAAAACAAAATCAGAAAATTCTTTCTACACAGCCAAGAGAGCAGTATAAATTATATCACAAAGCAGATGAATATTAAAGCTTTAATGATTACAAATGAATTGAAAATTACTTTGACAAAACTAATTTTCCCTCTCTGTGGAGAGGTACGGGTGAAATGCCTACCCCAAAACAGCATGCAAGAAAGTCGGTCATGCCAAGGTGCATATATATGAAAGAGGCTAAAAATCAGGTCCCCTCCACAGTGACATTCCTGAAGCATCTTTGCCTGACATCAGCCAAAAAGGGTGAGAGTGGCCTACAATCGAAAAGTCAAGGTTGGACAGGTCGGGGCTTTGACTAAAATGGGTCACACTATCATCCAAGCATCTGTGAGCCCTGCTGATTTTGGAAGAAAAGCAGGAGAAAATACCAGCAAAAGATCTCTCTATGGTGTGTGAGCAGGAAGCTTGCTGGTACTATTATCTTTTTAAAAGAAAATAAACATGTTTTCACTCCAAGTTTAAAAAAATTTACATTTGTTAAAAATGCCTATTCCCTTAGAAATGCTACTTCATTATGCAGAAAGCTTTATTAGAATAAAATATTTTTTAAAAGACAAAATCTTGACAATGTGATAGACTGATACTGTGAAGTTAAGAAGTCTCTGATGGGTATACTTCAATAGACTAGTGTAATGGAAATTAAAATGTTTAAATTCCATTGAATAATAAGATATAAATAAAATATTATTACCTTATTAATGTTGGTTGCTTTTTGTTTTTAGATCTCATAGGGTTTTGTGAATATTAAAAAAGATACTGAATCTGAAAAGGTTTTAGAAGGCTATAAAGTGCAAAACATATGTAATAAATTATTACAACTATTTCTATTATTATTTGTCAGAGAGTTCTGGCATGAAAGATGATTATTCATCTGAGTAAATTTCAACATGTCATTCTCTTAAACACTTGGGCCATATAGTTTATAAACCATAGTATCTAATTTTCCTTGTTGTTCTTACAGAATTTGAGTTGTGTTTTTCAAACTGTGTCATGATCACTTAGAGGGTTATGAATTCAATTTAATGGATTAAAAAACAGCATTAAAAACATGAAATTGACTCAGTAGAAAATGTCCAGGTGTATCATACATAGTATTATTATGTATGTATATATGTATACACACACACATATCTCTGTGTATTCGTATGTGAAAAGATAGGCATATATTTATTTAATGATCATGATATAAACACATGTTTTATGGCAGCTCACTGTGAAAGAGATATGAAAGCTCCTGTGAAGCAAGACAACACTGCAGACAAGAACAAGATCTTCATCCTGGACAAACCTGAGTTCAGGTCTCAACTCTAACACTTCACTAGTTGTGTGACTTTGAGCACACGGCTTAACCTCTTCCTGCTTTAGTTTCATCAGTGGAAAAGTGAGTAAGATAATAGTAACTATTTTAGAGGGTTATATAGGAGGAAGCACTGAGAAAATCCTAGCATCGTGTCTTGAATGTAATATGTACCCAAAACACAGCAATCCCTACCCCATCTTTCCCAACAGTTTTAGTGAATTTTATTATGCTATACAAACGTTAGGCATTATCATTGTTAATCAAAATAAACATAATCAAGTGGGACAAAATAATTACGAAAGTGGGAGACTAATGATTGAAGGTGATGCATCACAAAGAGAAACTCAGAAATTCCCTGCCGTGCTGGAAAAAAAAAAATACAGATTTTATATTTAAGTTAGGTCCCAGGACTCTACAGTTTTAACTGGTCCTCAGGTGTGTTTTACACACAGCACTAAAATTGAGAAACACAGATTGATTGACTGACTGATTGATTGATTAATAATGAAATACCCATAGCATGTGTGGCAAGGTGTAGGCATTGGGAGAGAGGGGCCTGAGGGGCTATAGGAACCAAAAAGACTTGCTTTTACACTGTGGCTCTTATGACGAGTCCCTGTTGAGGCTTCCCCAGTGTCAGCAGTGCTTACTTTTGTGCAGGCTAAGGGCTGACTTTGTACAAAATGTCATAGCACAGAAGTTGACATTTCATGTGTGTCTTGGGGACATGCAGGCAACTTAAATGAAAGGAAGTGAGGCCAAGGATTACTCTCCTTTTAAAAAATACCACCCACCTGGGCTATCTTTGGTTTTTCAAATTCTAGGAGAGACATGGGTACAAAACCAATTCATTTAACATCTTACTTGCTACTCACCTCTGTGCTGACATATAGGAAGGCAGGCTCAGCTGGCCACAGACCCCCCTATTTGACAGAAACTAGGAACATGAATGATTATGTGAATTGTTTTCCAATTGTGTATGTTGCCAACACACACAATTAGAAAACTTGTTAAAACTTTTATCAAAATACCTGTGTGGACCAATATTTTAAGGGCCAAACCAGAAAGCTGGCAAGTCACACTGGGCCTGTGGTCTACCATTTTGGGATACCAGTCTAGCAAACTCATTGCTAAGAGTGTCAAAGTTTCCTTATTTCTTGAGGTCTCTCTCCTACCTTGGAAACAATCCCTTAGACTTCTCCCCACCTATGACTTTCAGATACAACCAAGAAAGCTGACCAAGATATCTTCGTGGGTAAAATTCTTTCCATTAGTAGAGTTATATACATAACACTTTCCGAAATAGCATTTTATAAGTATTAGTTCATGTTCCCTTACCTACTTTGAGAAAGTATCTTAGGCAATAAACTAGGATTTCAGAGGATTAAGACATGTTTTAAACAAACAGGATTTAAAAAATTCCTTGAGGTCAAATATATCTTGGTGCATGGTGCTGAGTACATAATAGATCTTTAATGAATGCCAAATTAAATTCAATTTACAAAATAATCTGGTCATGACTTTGAGCGAATGTCGGTGTGAGAATAACGTCTTGTATGGTGTTTAACCATAAGAGCCCTTAAAAATCATACAGCCCAGCCCCTTGACTTAATAGGACCCTGGGAGGTTAACTTGCTTTTTCAAGCTTACCAGCTATTTAGAAGCAGGATACCCCATGATGCGCGTCTGCTGAAGGAATACTGCAGAGTAGTTGTATTTTTTTTCTATAGAAATTGCCACAAACTTGCTGGCTTAAAATAATGAAAACTTATTTTCTCATAGTCTGGAGGCCAGCAATTTGAAATCTGTTTCACTGGGCCATAAGCAAGGGGTCAACAAGGCTGTCCTCCCTCCAGAGGTTCTCAGAGAGCGTCTGAAGTTTTTCTTCCAGATTCTGGTGGCTGCCAGCATTCCCTGACTTTTGGCTGCTCCCTACCTCTAATTTCTGTCTCTGTGGTCACAATGCCCCCTCTGCTATCTGTGTCAAATCTCCCTCTGCAATTCTCTTATAAGGACACTTGTGATGACATTTACGGCCGACCTGGATAATCCAGGAAAATCTCCCCATCTCAAACTAATAATAATAATAATAACAATAATGATAATAATAATCTATTATATTTTTAATATTATTTTAGGGCTGTATCTCTGACATTTGGAAGATCCTGGACTAGGGGTGGAATCTGGGCTGCAGCTGCTGGCCACAGCAATGTGGATGGAGCCTATCCACATCTGAGACCTATGCCTCAGCTTGCAGCAATGCCAGATCCTTAACCCAGTGAGGGAGACCAGGGATTAAACCTGCATCCTCACAGACACCATGTCAGATTTTCAACACACTGAGCCACAATAGGAACTCCTCAAAATTCTTAATTTAAGCACATCTGCAAATATCCATTTTCAGTGTAAGGTAAGATCTACAGGTCCCAGGGATAAAAACTTGATATCTTGTAACATTATCCAGTTTACCACAGGTGTTATGAACTTGGAGCCTAGATGAACCTGTCCAATGTTAATCCTGGCCCTGCACTTAATGAGACTTATGTGCTTTTCTTTCTTCATCCCTAAAATAATGATAATTATAATACCTGCCCCATAGGGTTATTGTACAGATTAAATAAGGTAATTTCCATATAACCCTTGCTGTTACATAAAAGCCCTCTATAAAAGTTTAGTTACCCACTCCATCAGCCCCAAATCTGCATAGCTGTCAACCTTTCACAGAATTCATGGTTGTACCGATATTAAATTAAATTAATTCATTGTCTTAATTCTTCTAAGAGGGCACAGTCCAAGTCTCAGAATTAAGCTTCATTCTTCCCAATTTGATCTGGTCATGACAAATATCTCTAGATCTAGGGATATTCTGTATTTAACTAACTGGTAGTTAGCTGTTTTTAGCAATTGTCTATACTTTCGGATATGGGCAGGAACTCATTAAGCAAACACAGCTGCTTTACTATGATTCAAATTTTCATATTTTCAAATTAATTTTCAATTAATTCTCTTCATGCTCAATGATCAGAGGTGCTGAACACATTTTTTAGTTTTTAAAATTCTGTTTTAATGTACTTTCAAAGTGTTCCTATAGCAACTAAAGTAATTCCATGGTCACATATAGTAATAATACGGTGTTCTTAGGTGGGAAGATGTGCCTTTCTTCCAATAATGATAAAAGGGGATAATTATGTTGTCATAGTAGAATATGAGTTATACTGCAATCACCAAATCTGGTTGTTAACAGGAAATAACTGCCATGAACTGACCAATAGAGCATATTTTAGGAGAACAGATGAGTCTTCTAAGCTTTGGGCACTTAATATAAAGTGAAAAAGTCTTGACAATCCCATAGAACCCTAAAAAGTTTGCCATTTTTTCCCCCAGGAATAGAGTATCTTATCTGTGCTGGAATTTTAAAATATCATGAAAGAAATTTTATATTCAACTATTTGTGGCTTTGAAATAGAAGAGACACAGTACATAAAAAAATGTTGGAAGGAGTTTTCTTTTTCATTTGCTTTTTCTTCTCAGATATTGTAAAATTAACAACAAGACATCATGAACCAAAAAACAAAAACCTGAAATTTTCTCTAAGGTCAGGCTGCAAAGTGGAAAACTGTTACGTGTTTCTCCACAAATCTATACAGTTAATTGGACTGTACAAAGAAAAGTTTAAAAGTCAGATTTACTATTTCCTAAAGAAGTGACTTGGGTAACTTATCTAGTGTTTCACTTCTATGCATCAATCTCGTTATTTGCAAAATAAGGAAAATATCAGAACCTACCTCACAGGATTGTTGGAGTCATGGCAAGATTTAACATGCACAAGGGGCTTACAACAGAAGTAGGCATACAGTAAGCATGTCATAAATGTTGGTTCCTGGGGCAGAGCATGTTTTAAAGACAAAAGAATGAAAATGAAAGATTTAGATTTTGTTCTTGTTATTATTTTGTAACTTCTTCTTACTTAAAAAAATACTAATGTTTTTGACTGCTCTTTTACAAATTTGACATGAAAAGTTTTATGATATCAGAGTTAATATGCAGGAACAGAGGTTAGAATGATCTTTGAGCAAATCAGCAGAAAGATTATCTTGGCAATGTCTTTGGTTTTGCCAAGGCATGGCTATCCTTCACTGCATGAGGTCATTTAAACAGAGAAATCCTGACTGAGCAAAGTTGCTGCAAAGAGAAAAAACAATTTCAGCCATTCTTCTTTATTTCTTGGCTTTGGGGCATTTATAGGACAAACATATTTGTATTCAGATAGTTTCTCTAGAGGGTTTTTTAAAACATAAATATTTTAGAGCTAGAACTCCGAAGACATCCATTACAGAGAAGAGTGGGGGGGGGACATATAAGCCACTCATATTCACTCTGCACCTTTAGTTTCAGAAAAAATGATTATATGTCATCGCAATATTTTTTAAGGTATGTCTTAGGGATAAATAATAAGAAACACTCCAACTTTATAGATGAGGAACCTGACATATCAACAAGTTAAGGCTCTTTTTTTCAGAGCACAAGAAAAGAATTCAATGATTGCAGACAAGTGTTTTTTTTTTGGCAAATAAGCAGTTTAGCCATAAACTTCCCATTTCATATAGCATAAAACATTGCTCTAACGGCATATTTTAGTTCAGTGGGTTACCAGCCCTGCCTGTAGCACATAGATGGATGATTTCCCCCAAAATATAATTTATGAGACAGTGTTCTATCAGTTACATATCTACCTCCCAGAACAGATCTGAGATAAAAATGTCTATAGATTTGTGGAGCCTCCACAAATCTCGGGAACTTCTATCTAAATACAAAAGCAAATATGGTAGGAAACATACAGATTGATATAATGAGGTATATGTCATAGTTTTTAATCTTAAAATGGTAACCATATGATGAACCAATTAATATAATGATCGAGATTTATATGAAACAAGGAAAAACTAGCAGTTCTTGTCATGGCTCAGTAGAAACGAATTTGACTAGTATCTATGAGGACACAGGTTTGATCCCTGGCCTCGGGCAGTGGGCTAAGGATCCGGCGTTGCCATGAGCTGTGGTGTAGGTTGTAGACGTGGCTCGGATCCCACGTTGCTGCGGATGTGTTGTAGGTTGACAGCTGTAGCTCCAATGTGATCCCTAGCCTGGGCACTTCTACATGCTGCAGGCCCTAAAAAGCAAAAAAAAAAGGGGAAAAAGTGCAAAAAAAGAAAAAAAATTATTGTTAAAAATTGCCTTATCTAAAAATGTCTACATTGTGTAATTAAACTCATCTAATTAAAAATCTGGCCTCTGTAACATACAATAGACTTATTGGGGCTTAAATAGTCATACATGGGAGCAAACCACATCCCCAGAAATACATGTTGGTAAATAGGCCATTTACTGTGGTGTGCTGGCAAGCATGCTGAGCTCTACTAAGACATTTGGCATTAGGCTGCCAGATACTGTCCTGGTATAACCTTAATCTTTCAAGCTAAATAAATGCATTGTTTGGTTAAATTGTGTATTTAATTTTATTTTAATGCCAAGCAGAATACACAGAGAGAAAATGAAAAAGTAAACAAAGCCACAAATAATGACATATATATATATATTAACACAATAACTCACAAGATCACAAATATATTTAACTGGAGACACTACTACCCCAACTATAGAAATGTTAATGCATTCCTTCCTTTAAGATATTTACTGAGTTTCTATGCTGTGTCAGGCATCATCATTGTAGGCATTTTGAATTCGTCAATGAACAGAACAAACAAAAATCTTTGCCCACGTGGATCTTCCTTTCTAAGGGGCTGGGACAGATCACAAGCCATGAATGTAATAAGTAAGTAAGTTTATAGTAGGTTAAAAGTTGCTAAGTGTTATGGAGAAAATAAATAAGTACAAAAATGTAATGGGGTTTGAAGTGGCGGGAACATAAGGGTGGTCACTTCAGTCTATCTGAGGTCCTTGAATTCCTTAGGTTATAAAACATTTGTACTAAAAGAACAAATCATTACCATTAAATAGCATCATCACTTTGCCTTATCATATGCTTTCAAATTAATTTCATTCTGTTTATTTATGTCTTCAGTACTTAGCACCAGCCATATCCAAAACACTAGATTTAGGCTTTGTGGATACAATGATGAAAAAAATTAAAGTGCCTGCCCTTGTGAAGCTTACATTCCAATAGTCTATAGAGTCAACATAAAAGACCATAAAAAATGATGAAGATAAATTCTCTCAAGAATGATAAAGTAGGCTTCGGATTAGGGTGTGACAGCATTGTTATCAGTGGGCATTAGGTAAATCAGTCAAGGCTGACCCCTCAGAATAGCTGACATCTCAGCAGAAATTTGAATGAGAGAAAGAGGTGAGCAATGAATAGAGATGAAGAGCCATGGGGAACCCGATGGGAAGGAAGAGTTATTGCAAATAGCCTATGCCTGGAATAAGTGCATCACATTCTAAAAACAAGGAAACTGGTGTGGCTGGAGCAGACCAAGCATTGGGGAGAGGCAGGAACCCAAGGCCTTCTTACAAGTCTGCATTATAAATAACAGTGGGTCTATAATATCATGTGTATAAAAAATAAGATGTTTTCATGAATTGCCACCTGACACAGAAATCACTGTCACCTCCTCTCTTATTTGTATTCAGTGTGTTAGTTAAAAGCATGAACTCTTTTGATGGTCTGACCTGCTTCTCCATATGTGAGCTTTGAACTCAGGCAGGTTTTTAAATCTTCCTTTGCCCTCAATTTCCTCATCTGTGAAATGAGGATAATAACACCTGTCACACAGAACTGTTGGAAGGATTGAATGAGCTAATCCATGTAAATGTTGGGTACAAACTTTCACTTACAAGATGAATAAATTCTGGGGATATTTTTGTACAAAATGGTTACTATAGTTAATAATACTACATTGCATAATTAAAATTTGCTAAGAGAGTAGATCCCAAGTGTTTCCACACCCACCCCCCACCATATACACACAAAGGTAACTGTGTGAGGTGAAAAAATAAAAAAAAATATGGTTGGAATAGCACATCTACTATTATTATTCCGCAGCCCATCTGTCCAATACAAGCCACAGGCAGCTATGGAGCAGTTGACATGTAGCTAGTCTCAACTGAGAAGTAATGTAGTATAAACACACCAGATCTCAAAGACTAGTACAAAAAAAAAAGAGTGTAAATTATTTCATGAATGCTTGTTTATATTGCTTATTTTGTTGAAATGATAATTTAAATATAGGGGACGAAGTAATGTGTATGACTAAAATTAGTCTGCCTCTTTCTTTTTTACTTTTTTAAGGGTGGCTACTAAAAAAGTTGAAATGACATGTGTCTGGCCTTGTATTTCTTAGAACACTATTGTTCTGGATGGTGTGCTAGACCCTACAGACTCACAGGTGTAAACAAGGTTTGGTCCCAATCCACAGGTGGTTTACAATGTGGTTCTGATCTCAGGGACAAGGACGAGTGGCACAGAGAACCACCCTGAACCTCCTTGATTCTTCTCAGGCACTATCTTATTGCAATCTGTAGTCAGTGGCCTTTATGGTAGTGGTTGTGATTTATTGGTTTACACACATAATTAGGAGAAAATTCTTAGAAACTATCCTTCATTCCCAGGAAGATGGGCTGTTTGTGTACATAAATCTACTAGCACTCCTGAATTGAAGAGAAGGGTAACCATATAGAGTGCTCCTCTGTTCTCAGGCACTGGGACAAAATTACAGTCTAATTATACATGAATGAGCAGAGAACTTCAACCTCTAAGACTGACAGCTCAGGCCTGGGGCAGGAAATGGTAAAAGAAGGAAGAACGTTTTAGTTTTTCAAGTTAACTTAGTATGGCTGAGTTTCAAAATGCACAAATAAGTGTGTTTAAATCATTATCTCTGTTGTTATGAACACTATTATCATTCACTTAGCACTTGCTTGGTGTCTGGCGCCATGCCGCATGCTTTAAAGTTTATTCCAGTTTAATCTTAAAATAAAGCTCTCATTTTCATTTCACAGTTGAAACTAAGTCTCGGTGGGGTCAAGTACCTCACTCACACTAGTAAATGATGGAAGTAGTGTTTGAATACGAGTCAGGCTGGCCCCTGAAGGTGTGCTCTCACCACTCCCCTAGACCACTCGTTTCACATTCTATCCATCATTCCCTGATGACAGCAATCATGCCATCAACAGTCACAGCACCAGCGATAGCAGCCATATTGAAACCAAGAAAGATGATGTTTGCTGGCATTTTGCCTGAATAATGTTTTCCAACTTTAACACTCAGAATTTTCTCATTGGCCTATAACCAGGGACAATGGAAAAACAACCCAATGAAACTGGCAGCTACATTACCATCAGGGTTCTACTCTGGACAGTCATTACAGTGTCCACTTAAACTCTCTCAGAAGCCACTTCTCTCTGCAGTGGAAGCTGCAGCAGCCACTAAGGATACCTGATATGGCCCTCTGGTAAATGTGCACGATTGCAGACCTCATGCCTGGCTGAATCCTATCTTTCCTATTTCATGTTTTCCCTCTTTCCTGATTGCTTCACAATTTTTTTTGTATTTTATATATTTTGAATACACAAAATGTAAAAATTTACATAAATCAATTAATAGCTAATATTCATTTCTGCTTTATGAACTTCTGAAAATAGAGCTTTTACATGAAGGAATTATGGGCCCCTCCATAGTAAACATAATGAGTATAAATTGAATTAGGTGAGACATAATTGCACTTATTTAACTTCAGCAGCACGGCTATCTTTACCTGAGAAAAGCTTAAACTTTAATTGCAATTGATGTGAGGGCCATCTGTTAAATATTACCACAGCTGACTTGAAACAGGGCAAACCAGAAAATCTGCAAACTTCCTGTGACATTAGCAAGGACTAAGCTTGGTAGGGATGAGCCCTTACAGAGAGAATATGAAATTTAATTTTTTTTTTCCCATCATGATGTAAATCTGTGTGAGTAAGTCTTTATACGTTGGATGTTCTTTCTTGGCCACACACATATGAGTTCAGGTAATTATGGAAATACAAGCAAACTATTCTTTGGTCTTAATACATGAAGGTCAAAGGGGCTATGGGAAAATTAATAGCCTACTAGAAGAAGAGTTTGTCTTCTTCTTTGAAAAATATCAAACTATGTTTCAAAGACCTGGAGAACAGACTTGTGGTTGCCAAAGGGAAGTGGGAGAGAGTGAGATGGACTGGAAATAGTAGATACAAACTATTACATTTAGAATGGATAAGCAATGAGGCCCCACTATATAACACAGTCAACGGTATCCAATCACTTGTGATGGAACATGATGGAAGATAATATGAGAAAAAGAATATATATATACATGTGCATATATATATATATATATATATATATATATATATACACATATAAAACTACGTCACTTTGCTATACAGCAGAAATTGACAGAACATTGTAAATCAACTACAATAAATTTTTTAAACAGATGTGAAGTAAATAGCAAAGATTATGTAATATGTTACAAGGAAAGATGGGAGTCATATGATTTTTAATTTTTATGTGGAGAACAGGACTATATAAAGAGAATGCTACATAAACTATTACACATATTATATATTTTATATATATATATTTATATGTGAAACTGGCACAATATGAGGGTCATCATTTGGAATGATGAAGCCATTAAACTTCTTTTAAGCAAGTCAATTTAGTGTAGCATTTAGATTGGCAATTTAAAATATTTATTATATTTGATATTAACAAACATAGAGCCAGGAAAGATAGTTATATATACTTGTGCCTCTTTTGATTACAAGTAGAAGCTAATTTTAAATTCCTTTATTTGACTAAAACTATTCGTTTTTTGTTTCTTTTTAAAATGCTTTAAAGTATCTTTTTTTCTTCCATGATTAATAAAATCAGTCCTTCAAGGTTTGTGGCAGATGACTGTGGTGGATGCTGTGATATGGTCCCCACACCCCTCTCAGTCCTCTGACTGAGCCCACCTGCTGGGAATGTTGATGGTGAAGGCTCTCGGCCTCTCGGTCCTGGAATTGCTCTCAGTCGAGAAGAGCTGATTTGGCCCAGGTCACACAAGTTTGTAGGGGTGAAGAGTAAAGGTGGGGCCCACCTGTGTTGACGAGTCATTTTAGGCCTCAGGATGGGCCAACTCTGAATGGCCATCTTAGCTCAGAGTCCCCCATGGAGTCGTCTTTTGTTGTACCCACACTAGAGTCCAGTTTCTCCCTCTGCCCAATTCTATTCCTCCACAGATACTATTTCTAAGAGTACTCTCTAATGTTTCCACATGCATGTCTCCATCTCAGAGTCTATTTCATGGAGAATGTACGTAAGATAGAAAATCCCTTTAGACATGTTCAGAGAGGAATGATTAATATAGAGCATTTTAATAAACTTCGCCAAGAATTCTTTACAATGGCTTTAATTCAACAAAATTTATTGAACATCGTTGATGTTCTAGGTATTATGCTAATCACTAAAGACATATAAAGTTAAGCAAAGTTGAATTAAGCAAAATTGATCTCACTGGTATGAAACACAGACGTTACACCAAGTCTATATAGTTCAAAGGAGACAAGCCCTATACGAAAAGGGTGGACAAACTGCTCTGAAAGGTTTGAGAAAAGCATACCTATCACTCTGGAGACTGATGAGGCAGGAATGACTTCACCAAGGACAACTGGAAGAAATCCTTCCAAAAGCTCAGGCCTGTTGAATCATTCTTTCCTTTTTTTCCTCTCATGTCTCACATCCAAAAAAAAAAAAAAAGCTTTAGAATCCAGGTCTCACCAGCTCCACTGCTTCTAATCTGTGCTACTCTAACATCGCTCATAACTGCAGCCTCATAATTGGACTCCCTGCTTCTATTCTTGCTTATCATGGTCTATTCTCAATACAGCAACTGGGTGATTCCACTAAAATGAAAGTTATCTCAAGAATTCCTCTACTGAGGAATTCCTACTGTGACTCAGCAGGTTAAGGACCTGACGTTGTCTCTGTTAGGATGCAGGTTCGATCCCTGGCATTGTTCAGTGGGTTAAAGACATAGCATTGCCACAACCTGCAGTGTAGGTTGCAGATGCAACTTGGATCTTGTGTTGCCATGGCTGTAGCAAAGGTCTGCAGCTGCAGCTCTGATTTGACCCTTGCCTGGGAATTTCCATATGTCCCAGGTGCGGCCCTAACAAAAAAAAAAAAAAAAATTCCTCTGCTGAAAACATTCCAAAGTTCTCATGTCATACTGAGTACCAAAGATACTATACACCCACAGGCCCCAGGCCATCTCCACATCATCCTTCCAGTCCATACCTTTCTCACCTCATCTGTTCTTACCTACGCTCTTCTAATCACCCTGGCTAATTCGGTCTTCCTGGTATCTCAGAGCGTTTGTGCCTGTGCCACTTGCTGTCCCCTCTGCCCAACTCCTTCTCCCTTCCTGCAGGTTTTTTCAACTGTCACCTTCATCCAGAGGCCTTCCTCCTCAGCACAATTCACCCCCCTTTCCCATTTATCTTTCTTCATAGCACTTACCATCTGCTCTGTTGCTGACTATGTATTTCATTTATAGTGTGCCCTTGCCCACCAGACATCAGCCTCTTGAGGGCAGGGACCGTTACACATTTGGATTCTAGTTCCATACCCAACACTTATAATTGTCCCAAGAATAGAGTAAGTGTTTACTAATTTGTTGAATAAATGAATTCTTACAAATAATAAAGGGAAGTAAGAGAAAGGTGAAGCCCTTCAGTATGAACAATAGCTAGAAAGCACAGAAACTGAAATTTTTCTAATCTGGAATTCCCTTTGTGGTGCAGCGGAAATGAATCCGACTAGGAACCATGAGGTTGCGGGTTCGATCCCTGGCCTCATTCAGTGGGTTAAGGATCCAGTGTTGTGTGAGCTGTGGTGAAGGTGGGAGACGCGGCTTGGATCTGGCGTTGCTGTGGCTGTGGCGTAGGGTGGCAGCTACAGCTCTGATTCAACCCCTAGCCTGGGAACCTCCAAATGCCATGGGTGCAGCCTCAAAAAGACAAAAAAAAGAAAGAAATTTTCTAATCTAATGTGACTAGATTAGAGACATTCTTTGTGGTCAGAGCTGAAAACATGGGTTGCAATATGTAAACAATGAAATATGGTTGTCATGGGCTGGAATGCTTCCTCCCAAAATTCACATGTTGCAGTCCAAACCCCTAGTACCTCAGAATGTGACTTTATTTGGAGACATGGCCTTTAAAGAGGTGACTAAGTCCATTTAGTGTCCATTTACCCACTTAGGGTACCCTTAATCCAATATGACTGGCATCCTTATAAGATGAGAAATTTGGACCTGAATAGTTATAGAAGGAAGACTGTGAAGACATGGAGAAGGTGACCGTCTATGAGCCAAGGAGAGAGGCTTCAGAAGCTAATACTGCCAGCACCTTGATCTTGGACTTCTAGCTTCCAGAATTATGAGAAAATAAGTTTCTGTTGCCACCCAGTCAGTGGAATTTTGTAATGGCCACCCTAGCAAACCAATGCAATGATATATACCACTGTAAGAAATTCTGACTATATCTTACAAGCAATTGTAAGATTTTAAGCAGAGATAGAGGTGAGCTGAGGTGAGACAAGTTTTGGGAAAATGCGTTTATGATCATATGGAGGAAGGATTGGAAAAAGGAAAATACTGGAGTCTGCCGGGAAGGGTTTGCAATGGTTGGGATCTAGATCAAGCAGCAGGGGAGGAAGAGGCAAGAACAGAACTGCGGAAAGGATCAGAGCCAAAACTGTTGGGACTTTGGGACATATTAGAGGTGAATCAACACATAAATGCCACATCAACACAAAATGAAGTTTAGTAAAATACAGATCTGCAAAGGAATTCAGATCATAAAATTTGCATGAATTTCAGTGGTCTCACATTTGAGAAAATTTCTCAGTATGGAACCTTAAGACAAGATTAAATCAGGGAGTTCCCTTCATAGCTCAGTGGTTAAGGAAACTGACTAGGATCCCTGAGGATGCAGGTTCCTTCCCTGGCCTCGTTCAATGGGTTAAGGATCTGATGTTGCCCTGAGTGGTGGTATATGTCTCAGATGCAGCTCGGATCCTGCATTGCTATGGCTGTGGTGTCAGCTGGCAGCTGCAGCTCCAATTCAACCCCTAGCCTGGGAACTTCCATATGCTGCGGGTGTGCCCCTCCCCCGCCCCCCCCCCAAAAAAATAGTAAAAGCAGAACTCACACTCCTCAAGATGCAAATAGTACTCACTGAGAAAACGGTCTGCAGAAAGAGCTGTAGGCTACATCCCCTCCTGGGGATAATATGTACATTAGCAAAATAAAGAGTGGAAAGTTTTGCAATGATGAAACCTCTTTAACTTTGTCCCCCTGCAAAGTATTTCCCACATTTATTGATTATGGAACTCTTTCCTTGTGAAGCACCTTTTAACCTCTCCCTGAACATAAATATTCCAGGAATGAACAGTTTGGAAAAGAGTGGTGTATTTTGGTACATTAGGACAGTTCTAAAATAGAGACGCTATGTACGGATAATTTCTGTTTTTAATAGGAAAACTAGTCAACACTGTCCTAAAAAATTGGCAGAATAAACTCATTAAAGGAATATAGTTGGTTTTCCCATTGCCTAATCAGTACCTAATTAAAAAAGAAAATTCAATCTTTTGAAAGTAGCACTAATTCTTTCATACCCCTAAAGGGAAATTACTCAGTGCCTTGAAATAAAACATGAAATGATATTCTGGTGACTGAAGGGGAAAGTGCAGATCAAACGCAGAAGTCTGGGAGGAGTTTATAACCAGGGTTCTTTGACACTACAGCAGGGACAGTTGAGATTTTCTCTTCTCCCGTCAGTTCATGGAACCCGCAGGTCCCTGCACAAGGTACAAAAAGACTCACATGCGATGCGCACGTAGGCCTTCCGACTCTTGGTGGTGCCGGCCGAGCTCCAGGCCACACACTGACACCAGTAATCTTCGGGCCCAAAGAGTTCTTCCACTTGCTGGCGTGAAATCTCAATGCTCACTTCCCGGACAATGAGACCTGCCGAGGGAAAGGAAGCCCTGAGTCAGGAGAAGACTTGTACTAATGGAATACAAAACATACTCCATTTTCCCCTCGGTGATCCTGCTTGATGCCGTAGCCCAACATCCCCAGTGCTACTTCTCATCTCCTCTGATTCTCCTCTGGCTCCAGTTATTGACTCACAACTCTTTCATTCTCTTATTTGCTTTTCCAAAGCTTCTGGATTCTCAGAAAATGAAAGTAGAGTATATCTATCACTCCACAAAATTATACCTTTCCCCTTCGAGCCTGACTGATATTCACCCTCGACCAAGTTATCCTCCTGAGTGTACTCAAACAGGAACTTGATTTAGCATCCTCTAGGGCTTCTATCTTCATTATACAGGCTGTGGGTAAGATACCCGTGCACTGTACAACAGCTTTGCAATAACTAACCCTACCTACTTCTTTACGTGAAATGACCTAAAACTATAATCATAAGTATATAAATTGTTAATATACACACACAGATGTATATCAGGTTTTATTATAATATGACCTAGTACCTTATATATATGTGCTGATATTTTAAAACTAAGTCTTTTTTTGAATAGCTTTATTTGTTATTAAGACAATCTGTTTTCTTGAAGGAAATACTAGCCTTAATTAACAAACCTCTGCTATTCTAACCAAAGAGTGCCTGACTTTAAAGCTTTCATGATCGATATTTTAAAAGCCCAAGTGTTTCTCTATAATAATAATGTAACCAAAATCCTGTTAAAAATAAAGTGGCCTCGGAGTTCCCGTCATGGTGCAGCAGAAACGAGTCTGACTAGGAACCATGAGGTTGTGGGTTCGATCTCTGGCCTTGCTCAATGGGTTAAGGATCTGGCATTGCTGTGAGCTGTGGTGTAGGTCACAGATGCACCTCGGATCCTATGTTGCCGTGGCTGTGGTATAGGCCAGCAGCTGTAGCTCTGACTGGACCCCTAGCCTGGGAACCTCCATATGCCATGGGTGTGGGCCTAAAATAAATAAATAAATAAATAAATAAATAAATAAACAAACAAACAAACAAACATAAAGCGACCTCCAGTTAAAATGCTCAAAGAATTGGAATTTATTTCACTGCATTATATATAATCCTAAATAACAAAAACTGAACTAAGAATCTGGGATTATCGTTTTGCGGGTATTTAATCTTGAGGTAACAATGCTTATTTTTGGAGATCCATCCTGCAATACACTTCTTTGCAGTGAGCAAGAAGGATTATTATGTTAAGAACGATATATGTGGGCAACGACCAGTGCTCTTGCACACACTTCCAGTACGGAGTGTCTGCTGAAGAACTGGCAGGAGCACCATTAGGGAGAAGAACTTGCCGTGGGTCAGATATGAGCACAGTAAGAAATATTACATGTGCTACTTTGTACTATTCATTCATTCCTTAATTCATTCATCAAATAGCTATTGAACGTCAATGAGGTAGAAGATACTGCACTAGATGCTTGTGAAACTCTGATGAGTAATATAGTCTCTGCCCTCAATGAATTTACATTATTGGGAGGAGGCACAGATTAACTAGATTGTACAATTTACTCTCCAGTTACAGCTGTGTTCCATGCTGCAAAAAAGTGTAAGGACAGTGAGAGTGAATTACAAGTGGACCCAAGTTAGCATGAAGGATCCAGCACGAGTTAGGCTGACTAAATCACACGGGGAGGGGGACAGGACATATTGAAGGAGCAGGAGAGGAAAGGAGGAGATTGGGAACCCAGAAGACAACTGAGCACTGGACACAGTGAATACGAGCGTGAGACGAAACTAGAGATAAGAAAGGGACCAGTTTATATACATTCCTGTAAACCGGTGGTTCTCAAAGTGTGGCCCACAGAACAGCTTTATCAGCATCATCTGGGAGCTTGTTGGAACTGCAGATTCCTGGACCCCATCCCAGACTCACTGACTAAGAACAATTGAGTCTGGCCCAGCAATATTTTAAAAAGAATTATGAGGCATGCTATAGTTGGAGAGCTACTACTGTACACCAGGTTTAGGATTTGGGATTTCTTTCTGGGAGCCAAATGTTTTAAGCAAGAAGGTAACATAATGAGAATTTAAAATATAAACATATGTGATATGTACAAGATACAGAGATTAGTTCCTAAAAGTTATGATTTCTAAATGTTTGATCATGACCTCTTATTTATAGGTAACATGAAAGACACACCTGGAAACCCTAAAAAAAGAGTATTCTGGCACTTACCCTAAAATCTAGGACATGCTCAAATGGGTAAAAGCTCTCAGGGAAATTAACCACCTTCCAACAATACTTGGTGCTGACCCACTGGGAGCTAAACAATACTTCGTATCACAAGCTGATGCGATTTGGGTCACAGAAATGACTAAATCCTTAAGTCCACCCAAGAGTCCCTGAACTTGAATGAAGCCCAGTAAAATGGGCTTACTAAGCTCAAAGCAAGGCAAGATTCTGCTGAGGCAACTCTATTTTCAAAAGTGTATAAAGTGTCTTTCATATTACTTTAAAATTCTGAAAATTAGTAATGCTTTCATGTTTATATAGTGATCAGTTTAAAAAGAATTTACAAGTAACTAGCATATCTCAATCCCTCACACACTGATGAGATTACTATATAATTTTAGCCAATGTCCAACCAATAAAACAGATCTCCATAGCAAAAAGAAAAACAAAACAAACAAAAAACAAACATCACCTGTTTTCTTTTTTTTTTAGGGCTGCACCCAAGGCATATGGAAGTTCCCAGGCCAGGGATGAATCACAGCTTCAGCTGCTGGCCTACACCACAGACCCAGCAAACCCAGATCTAAGCCGCATCTCTGACCTGCACTACAGTTCCTGGCAACACCGGATCCTTAACCCACTGAGCGAGGCCAGGAATCAAACCCACATCCTCATGGATACTAGTCGGGTTCATTACTGCTGAGACACTATAGGAACTTACCTGCCACCTTTTTTTTTAATTCCACTCTCTGGTATTTAATACTTTTACTGTTTTACTTGTTTATACCTTCTCTGTTCATGTAGAAAGTTTGTTACTGGAAAGAAGACTCTTCCTATAAAGGTTGCTGCAGTAAATTTACAGTCACCAAAGGACTGATAAATCTGCAGTGCGTACTTCCTTAGAACTATAATGGCTCCTTCCAAAATGTAGAGCAGCAACAAGCAGGCTCAGGATATTAAAACCGCATACAAATATTTTGTATCCCAAGATGATAACTTCAGGTTTCATTCCTTCCTTTCACTTAAAGCAATTATAGGAAACCTAATTAAATGCTAGGGGAACTTCACTAGGGCCACTGTATCCCTTAGTCCAAAGAGGCTCATGGATGTTTCTACTGACCACAAATTTAAATCGTTTTAAGAAGCCACAGACCAACTCTCATGCTACAGGGTTATTCATAGTATGAATGTTCTGAATTGTGTGTCCCAGGCACCCTGTGGGCACAGGAGTTAAGCACACACTGATTTTTGTCTTCAGCTTCACAGACACCCCATTCAGGAGGAGATGGATTAATTATAGTTGTGAACAGTTGTCCTGCCATATGCCCAAAGTTTACATTTCAACTTTTGGTCAATAACACCAGAACAAGAGAAAACTGAAGCGTGCAGTGTCTAAATACTTAGAGTTTGGAATTCTCTAGAATTAGATATATTATTCAGACTCTGAGTTCCTCAGTTCCATATCATTTTTTTTTCATTACCATAGGTAAGTTCATTACCTGTGACATTCTGTTCATAACCTATGACATCCATCAAACTTGAGGCTATGGTTGGGGTACAAGAAGGTAATATACTTTCTCTTTGAAAGTGAAATTTTAAATCTGCTTGAAGTCTTGAGATGGAAAAAGCAAGCTGCTTCGAAATTTGAAATGCCATCAGCATCATTTCCAAGGCAGGTTGCTTTGAAGAGCATTTGGGAACTTGAAATTGGTTTCAGGTTATTTAAGGGTGGGAGGAAATGCTTCGGTCTACAGGATTTACTCAAATACAAATGTGTATTTTCCATCTCATCTGATAACATCAAAGATTTTCCATCACGGTTCTTCCTTTAATAGTGGCATCTCAAGGATTCATGCTGTTTGAAGTTTGCAGTGATTTGCTTTTATAATAGGAATCATTGTGGTTTGGGAACTGGAGTGCAGGAAAGTAATTAGCATACTATACCAAGAAGTCATAATGAGTATGAATATGCACTCGTTAATAGCAAGTTTCAAATGACTTTAGAAATTCAGATGCAAATGTAACCCTCTGATTGGATCTTTGCGAGGGCAAAAATGAATACGGCAATAAAAATCTGGTAATTGATATTTATTCCTTATCTTTAGCACAATTTTAACTTTATAACAGTGGTCAAGCACCACAAACAGTAATTTTCTAGAGACTATTATAAAGTGATCAAAAATATGCAATGAATCCTGTTCTATAATTATTTAAAATAACATCCACATTCCCCCAGAAATATAATCTGCAGTGCTGCCAGCAAAAATTTAAAGTACACAAATGTGAAAAATTGTTAAGTTCTAGAAATGAAAAGACAGATCAAATATCACCTCCAGCTTATGCTATTCGTTTATCTTGTTTATTAAATGATATTAAAAAATCATGCATCATCTTAACACATTTTTGAAATGTGCTCATCAAATCTGCATCTTCTTCTTCCTTTTTTTTTTTTTGTAGGGCCATGGCATATGGAAGTTCCCAGACTAGGGGTCGAATTAGAGTTGTAACTGCAGGCCTATACCGCAGCCACAGCAACGCTAGATCCAAGCCTTGTCTGCGACCTATACCACAGCTCATGGCAACACAGGATTCTTAACTCACTGAACAGGGCCACGGATCAAAACTGCACCTTCATAGATACTAGTCAGGTTTGTTACCACTGTGCCACAATGGGAACTCCCCAAACTGCATCTTCTAATATTCCATGTATGTTTCACTAAAAAGCATTCTAACCTCATGCTAGAGTTAGGTGTTAGGTATGCCTGAGTTATGTATCTCCTTCTTCCCAGTTACTTTATCTTCCCTGTACAAAGGGATACTTTGAGACACCATGTTGTGCAGACCCAGTGATTCTATTCCTTCCAGCACTTTCCCTATTGGGTGAAGAGCTGCAGAGGTCACTCTACAAAATCTTATGATAGTCCATTCATTTAGGACACGGTTTGGTGGGAATGTACAAAGCTGCGGGTAAGGATGTTCTGGAATATATTACATTTTATTGAATTAGTGTAGTCTCTTTTTCTTGCTTTCTTCCAGAGCTTAATCCTATTAGTTTTCACTAATACCTAAAATCTGAAACATATCAGTTGGAGATGTCTTAATATAAATGTAATCACACAAAATACTGTCATTATATATAAGGATGTTAGGCCATAAAAATCTAATAACTATTTTAGCAACTTATAACTTTCACTAAAATAAACAATATATAACTCGAAAGGCAGAACTTTATAATGAAGACTATTTTATGTTACATAAAGTCATCTGACAATCATTACAGTACATCAGGAAAAGAAGACACTGAGAAAACATGATTTATCAACTTTCCTCTGAAACGTCTTCCTTGAATTTTTAATATAAAATTTAATATAGACACAGGCCATCTAATTAACTAAAATTACTTTGTGTAATTGGGAATTGCAAGCCACCTGTGTGTATTAGATTTATTATGAGTATAGTTTTGTTAAAGTTACATTGATTATCTTTGTGATCAAGATGAATTTACCTAAAAGTTAAAGAATAACATGGCTTGGACTGAATGGTTCAAGAGATTTGCTCAGAAGCATTTCATATGTAGGCCATCAACTTGATTGCCTTTTATGTGACAGCTCTAGTTAGTCTGTTCTGCTTTGTGTCTAATGAGGATCTATATTTTGTTTTGTCTTGAACTGAGAAAAAAAATTCATCAGACTATGTATCTGGAGTAGCGAGGTGTCTAGTGCTTCTAGGAAGCTATATGACAACTATAGATAAATGAAATCTTTTCTCCTGAAATTTTAATTGCAATATGATATTAAAATAGAGTGATAAATGATAGCCTGACAATGTTAACACTGTTTTTCCCTTTCTTTTACAGCAGTGTCAGGTTTTAGATATTACAGGAGAACCAGTGATCCTACTTTTGATTTGACTTTCTGACCATCATCAATCTTAGGGTTGCAAGATGAAGGACAATTGGAGTGGTGGGTATCCAAAATATTTTCTCTTATTTATCGAGTTGTATGAATTAATTGGCAGAAATTAATCCTACCAGTTCTGGCCCATCATTTAATTCCTATTCTTAACTTTGGTGATAAAAAAACCTATTGAATCATTATTCCAAGAAGCCTATCTGAGACCAAAATGGGAACTAAAATGCTTTCTATAATTAACCTCTTCTTGTATTTTGATGTTCTCTGGAATATAAAGAAGCAATTCTGTGAAAACATGAAAGGCAATTCGTTTAATTCGGAAGGACACAAAGCAAATACATTATTCATCTAAATATTTTTCCTAAAACATCAAGCTTATTATACATATTTGAATGTATATTCCAACAGTTTTCTTTAAAAGTATAATCCCTAAATAATTTTCCAAATCTACATGCATTCCATTCTGTCCTTATTTCATTTGATTCATTAGTGATTTCAAAAGAAGTAATTTTAACAAATTAAAAAAAAAAGATTCCTATCAATAAGTTTGGGGAATAATAATGTGTTATTGGAAGTTAGTTAACTGTGCACTTATAAATTAGAGACATTACTATTAATTTTGTCCAGTCATTCATTCAATAGCTATTTATTTAGACTCCAGTATGTGCCCACACTCTCCTATGTGCTAAGGACACAGTGGTAAAGAAGATACATAAGGTCCCTGTCCTGCTACGAGTGACATTCGACCGTGCAGATGGTTTTTGAGCATCTATTTCATGCAGGAGTTTCCAAGGTGGGCACAGAGATGGATTGCTATGATCCTTCCTTTAGAAGTCTATTGTCTAGCACTAGAGATAAAAGTAGTAGCTCATGAGGTAAAGGGACGCTGTCATGTGCATTGTGTATCCATTGGTATAGTAACTGGCACATTTTTCTAGTTAATGGATATTAAATGAATGAATGATTTATATGTTATAGCTGTAACACAAAGAAGTGTTAAATCTCACTACAAGTAAATTTAATTGTAACTCTGAACAGTAGAGGTAACTAGTATTTATTGAGAATCTACCATAGATCTCAGTTAATCTGCATAATAATCCTTGGGGATTTGTATTGTTACACCTATAATACAGGTAAGGCATGGTGTCAGAATTTAAACAATTGTTCACATAGCCAATATATAACTACTACTGAAGTCAGGATTTACAGCCACACTTGTCTGAATCCAAAGTTCCTGTTCCTCTCAATATACCAATATTCCTCAAATTGTGTCTAAAAAATATGTGTTTTGCACAAATAAGTTTGAGGCGTTACGCTTAATACAACTTTCTTTTAGAAACTCAGAGTGCCCATTAGCATAGTGCAGGCATTGGTTGGAAGTTCTGCCCTAAAGAGGAAGGCTCAATTTGGACTGCCACCATTCCCCCAAATTTATTCAACCACAGAACCCTACAGTCAACATAAACACAGAACCCCTTTTCATCATGGCTTTCAATGTGGTTTTGTTTAGCATTCTTCAGATGTTAATCTATTGAATAAAAGCCATTGTCTGGAAAATTAGGAAAACCCCATAAAAAAAACTACAGTGAAATTGGTTTAGAAGGAGAGATCCCAGGAAACTTAAGAAAATAGAACATTTGAATTTTATTATGATGATGGTTTGGATTTAAAAATTTAGAGAGGAATCTTGGAATTCCCGTTGTGGCTCAGTGGTTAATGAATCCAACTAGGAACCATGAGGTTGCGGGTTCGATCCCTGGCCTTGCTCAGTGTGTTAAGGATCCGGTGTTGCCATGAGCTGTGGTGTAAGTTGCAGATGCGGCTCATATCCTGCATTGCTGTGGCTGTGGCGAAGGCCGGCAGCTACAGCTCCTGTTAGACCCCTAGCCTGGGAATCTCCATATGCCATGGGTGCGGCCCCAGATAAGGCAAAAAGACAAAAAAAAAAAAAAATTAGAGAGGAATCAAAGGCACTTGAGGAGGAGAGAAGGGCAAGGAGCCAAAGGGCAGAGATGAAAAATCACAGACTACAGTGCAGGCTGGTTTACATGAATTATGTAAAGGAATAAGACCATGGAATTAGAAGAGAGATTCGAGGAAAGAGAGCCTCGTGTGGCAGCTAAGAAGATTGTTTTGTGCAAAAGGAAGCCTGTGAAAATTGCACAGTGAAATGACATTTTTAAAACTAACATATGTTTGAGGAAGATTAATATGACTTTAATAGTAAACAAAACTAATCTTATTTACTTTAATTGAATTTTAATTTTAATTATTATTACAAAATTTGTTTGCAGATCTATGATCTTACATCAAGTCATTAATCATGTGTGTTAAGAGCAATATTCTTGGTGACCCTCTGAAAACACTATCTGACAGTGGAAATCAGGTACATATATTCAGAATAATAATTGCTTATACTGTCACGCTTTCATTTTTTTTTTCTTATCCCAAGTAATTTAGAAAAAGGCATGAGGAGCAATCACCTCTGGAGTGACTACCACTTTTAAGAGTTCACATGTTGAATAGGGTGGACAGCAACCTGTTTATCTTTTTTTTTTTTTTTTTTTTTTTTGCTTTTTAGGGCCACTCCCACAGCATATCGAAGTTCCCAGACTAGGGATCAAATCATAACTACAGATGCTGGCCTACACCAGAGCTACAGTAACGTGGGATCTCAGCCCCATCTGTGACCTACACCACAGCTCAGGGCAACGCCAGATCCCTGACCTACTGAGCAAGGCCAGGGATCGAACTCACATCTCTTGGATAATAGTTGGATTTGCTTCTGTTGTACCACAACTGGAACTCCACTGTTTACCTTAAAAGCAATACATTTCATATTCTTAAAAGAACTTAAAAACCAAACTATAAATGTTCACTTTAAAAAATAATTCAACTCATCCAAGAAAATTATTATTACAACTGAGAGACTAGAAAAATACTTGTCTAATATGCAGCAATCTAGTAATTTATTTGGCTAAGAAAATAGGAGTTCCTGCTGTGGCTCAGCAGGTAAAGAATCCAACAGAGTGTGAGGATGTGGGTTCAATTCCTGGCCTCACTCAGTGGGTTAAGGATTTGGCATTGCTGCAAGCTGCAGTGTAGGTCACAGATGTGGTTCAGATACACTGTTGATGTGGTTGTGGCATAGCCTGGCAGCAGGAGCTCCCATTCAACCCCTAGCCTGGCAAGTTCCATATGCTGCAGGTGTGGCCCTAAAAAAAAGATAAATACATACATACATACATAAATTCCTATTCTGTATCTGACTTTTGGAAAGTCTTAAATTCATTATGCCTCTGTTTCCCAAAATGAAGTTAAAAATGTGTCTGTTTTCATCTGGTTGTGAGAAAAGAAATGGAATAACAGCTACAAAAGGTCTCAAAATATATAAAATTCCTTCTATATATACTATAAAACAATAACAACTGAGAATAAAACTATATTCTAGTAATAAAATTACCACTGGAGATACTAACATAGTCTTCAGAGAGGGGAAGAACAGCCTGATTGGAAGTTATTCTAATCATATGCCCAGAGGAGAAAAGACATGGCTGGTTTAGGAAATTGGTAACAGAACTGAGCGAGTTTGGTCTGGGTGGGGATATCAACTGTTCAGGGCAATGCAGATGTGGCTACGATATATAGAAACAGAGTTTGAACAGTGGGAACAAGTTCTAGTGGTTTGCCTCTAAATTTTCTGCCCTTTAGCTAAGTCACCCAAGACTTTACTAACCCCCTAGCTCCCTGCTGTATAAAAGTGCAGAGAGCGCAGAGCTACCCTGTTGCAAGGAGTGAAGAGTCAATGGATTTCAGCAACCAAAAACCTGCACACCTTACTCATTCTGAATTTCTTGTATCCCCGTCCTAGTACACAGCGAGGCAGGGACACTAAGCAACCAAATGGAAACAACTAACTAGGCTAGTTCTGACAAATTTGGGGCAAAATAAGCCAACTTCCATCTTTTAATGAAGCACATTAAAAGATGTGATGAGCACAATCATATCTTCAAGAGTCTTTCTTCACGTTCCCACTAGGATGCGATCTCCTTAAGGGTAGAAATTTTTATTTGTTACCTGATGTTGCTGTGGCGTAGAATAATTCCTGGCACATAGGAATTGGGCATATAATAAATATTTGTTGAATTACCATAAGAATGTTTTCCCCAGGACACTGATACATTTATTTAAAACATACGTGATTATGTCTCATTACACTTTAGAGGAAAGGAACTTTCAGTCATGACGGCCCTTGTACCACCTATCCTACGCAGAAAGACATAATCAAACACAACTTTGATTTTGAATATGCTTGGTATTCACACTGAGAATAGGGAACAAAAAGTGGAGTTCTTGTAATGCTTTTTAGAGCCTTTAAAATTGCTGAGCCTTCAATAACAGTGGAATAAACACAGATCGAGTACCAATGAAAAGATCTTTTTTTCTTATCCTTTTAAAAAAGAACTCTAATATATGAGAACAAATCAATTTATAAGAAGGAAAAAACGTAACTTGTGAAATTCTAAGTAGATATTAGTATTTCATATTTTAAAGCTAGGAATATGTATTGAACTCCTGCCGAAACACCAAATATCAATTTTAACTTTATAGAGAGACTGAGAAATAACTATTTGTTATTTCCAAAATATTTCTGAGATCTTTGCATCAAATCTTTCTTTTATCAGTCCAAAGGGAGAGATGATTTAATAAAATAATGCAAATAAGCATGATGCATTTAAATTTTCTTTTCTTTTTTTTATACAGGGGATATCTTTGACCTTCTGCTGATTCTAAGTTACATATACTCAGTTATTTATTTATTTAATTACTTTTGTCCTGTTTTGCCTTTTCTAGGGCCACACTCGTCATGGCATATGGAGGTTTCCAGGCTAGCGGTCTAATCGGAGTTGTAGCTGCTGGCCTACGCCACAGCCACAGCAACGCCGGATCTGAGCCGCGTCTGCAACCTACACCACAGCTCATGGCAATGCCAGATCTGTAACCCACTGAGCAAGGCCAGGGATTGAACCTGCAACCTCATGGTTCCTAGTAGGATTCGTTAACTACTGAGCCACGATGGGAACTAGGAGTTTTTGATAAGCATAAGGCTTTAGGTAAAATTCCAAAAGACAATATTGCCCCATATATGCCACTAAAACCTTATGTTTAATTAATCCTTGGGATTAACTTAACTGAGAGTATGATCTTTGGAGAAGGATTCAAATTTCAGTTCCTCCAATGACTAGATATGTGATCTGGGAAAATTCCTCTGCTTGCTAAATAACACTTCTCAACAAAAAAATGGGAATTAAAATATTTAACTCAAAGGGTTATTTTAAGGATTCAATGAGGTGATATATGTAAAACTCTTCGCAGAGTAGGCTCTAAATAGGAGGCAAGCTAGTCTAACGTGATTTTAGAAGCTAAAATAATTTATGTCATGTTGTGTACTAAAGAACGCCCCAGATTTCACAGGCTTTACAAAATTCAAGACTATTTTTCTATCACAAAAGTCTTCAGGGCTGCGACTTTGTATGAGCTTTCATAGTAACCCAGGCTACCTCTATCTTCAATCTACCGCTTCTCAACCACGGCTATCAGGGTCTCTAAACAAGGAAAACAGAGCACAGAGGGTTCATACATGCTCTTAAATATCTTGGATCTGCAGTTCAACAAAGCTTACCCAGCCCATTGGCTAGAAGATATTATTTGGAAAGCTGACCTAGAAAAGATGGAGGGCTTGTGGTATTCCTGTGTGCCCAGGAAAGAGAGAATAGGACATGAGTATTAGATGTCCTTCTACAATATAACCGATAAAGCGAATTCAACAGGAAAAACAAGGAATTGAATTTTTAAGAGATCACAATGATATTAAGATACTAATAGGTATCACGTCAAACAAAATCTGGATTTTTGTATCTGTGCTATGAAAGTCTTTATGGACAGAGAATGCTAAATGTAGAAAAGATAGAATATTAGACCAAAAGGAAGAAAACCAGATTCTCAGTCCTTGCTTGGCTACCATCATGAGTAACTTTAGGCAGGGCGTTAAAGTTCTCATTTTCTTAAAGTTTAAGTTGATTAAAATAGTTCTTTTTGGAGTTCCCATCGTGGCTCAGTGAATAACGAATCCTACTAGGAACCATGAGGTTGTGGGTTCGATCCCTGTCCTTGCTCAGTGGGTTAAGGATCCGGCGTTGCCGTGAGCTGTGGTGTAGGTTGCAGACGCGGCTCGGATCCCGTATTGCTGTGGTTGTGGTGAAGGCCGGCAGCTACAGCTCCTGTTAGACCCCTAGCCTGGGAACCTCCATATGCTGCGGGTGTGGCCCCAGATAAAGCAAAAAGACAAAAAAAAAGTCCTTTTCCAGTGTACTTCACAGATTGTTACTAGATCAAAAGAAATCTTTAAAAGAAATTACTTTTATAAACAGACTGTGGCAAAGACTGACAGCTCCTTATATCTTCCTAGGAACATAGCTGGGCCACATTGTCTAGCTTCCTTTGTTTTAGAAGTTTTGGACAATGTAATGTGACAGAAGGAATTTGTACATTTTCTTGGCCAAGCTATTGAAGAAGCTGATGAGTGGTTTCCTTGTTGTCTTTCTCTTTCTGCTAACTGAATGTGGAAAGAAGATGAAACCTGAGAAGACGGCAGAGCCACAGATGGAAGGAGCCTGGGTCCATGCCTGACAAAGAGAACAGGACTGCCCTCCAACCAAGGGCGCATTACTGGGACTTTACGTAAACCACAGTATCATGTTTGAGCCATTCTATCCTTGATAGGGTCTAATTGTTACTATAGCTTAGCATAATGCAGACTTAAACGATACAGACTACAATATGTTCGGCACAGAATGGGTTTTCATAAATGACTGTTGAATAAATGAAGAAAATACTCATAAATTTCACAATAGTCTGTGGGGTTTTTTTTTTTATCACGATTCAGTGCCTAGCTCCAAATTATTAAATTTTTAAAAGCTGGCTATACTTTTTTTAGATATACAGAGAGGAATTTATATTGAGGCTTTTTTTTTTTTTTGTCTTTTTTGCCTTTATGTAGGGCCGCACCTGCGGCATATGGAGGTTCCCAGGCTAGGGGTCTAACAGGAGCTGTAGCTGCCAGCCTTCGCCACAGCCAGAGCAACGCAGGATCCGAGCCGCGTCTGCAGCCTATACCACAGCTCACAGCAACGCAGGATCCGAGCTGCGTCTGCAACCTACACCACAGCTCACGGCAATGCCAGATCCTTAATCCACTGAGCAAGGCCAGGGATCGAACCTGCAACCTCATCGCTCTTAGCCGGATTCGTTAACCACTGAGCCACAAAGGGAACTCCCATATTGAGTTTTCAAATATCTGAATTTGTGATTTTAATATCATGCCCCAAATGCTATAACACAGTATAATTCATTTATTACATAACAAAATATGTTCGAATGGTATGCTTGCAGTATTTTTCCAAATATTATTTCTTAACAAATTGATGTGAAAATCTAGGTTACTATGTTTAATTACTGTTACACTTTTCCTTATACTTAAACATCCTAATTTATTGTTTTCACTAGAGATAGAAAAACTGAAACTTGACATAAAAGTGACGCCTGATTCTGAACGTTGTGTTTGACTTGTCTTCATGTCCATCCTGCACTAGCATCATAAAGAAAAAGAAAGAAGGAAAAATGATTGTTTCCCACCATGAGCTCCAATTCCCTGAGATATTTATGTAATAGTATAATACTGCCAACTGAACAAAGAGCTTCAATCATGTGTCTGTTCATATCTCCAGGCAAAGTTTTGTTCTTTTTCTTTTTTTATAAATGTATTCCCTTTATAAATGTACACACCCTAGTGGATAAACAATGTCCATGGGAGAACAGGAAAGCTAGCTGTTTAATATGTGTAGTTCACTGTCACGAAGTATAGAATCACAGTAAATAATATTTTGTGATGATACACTAATAAAGATGATCTCTTTTTCACGATCAGCCATGTTTTTTGTAAAATGAAATTAACGGACAGGTCTATACATACAACATGCTGACAAACAAAACTGGGTTTTAGCCTAAAGTGGTATGTTATATAGACATTATACATATGCACTAAGCTCCACTATATATATTTATATGCATCTAGTATCTTCTTTTTGCCTCCAAGTTGGAAGGCATTTACTTCATACCTTATTATAAGCCCATTCAGTGTACATTTATGTTAGATCCCATTTACACTTATCGCATTCAGTAAATCAGTAGTTAATAATGTCCTTGGAAATAGTTTAAAGATTAATAGTGAACTGATCAGAAATGTATATTCTTCCTCTCAGAATCTTAAAAGAAAGAGAGCTTGAATTATTACATACATATATGGAAAAAGAGAAATAAATACAGAGCAATCATGTAAAGGAGGCCTGGTTTATTACTCTCCAATGGATAGACTATAGACAAAAAAGTAAAATGTTCTCATAATTGTCCACAAAATTCTAGTGCAAAGGAAATACAGAATGAGGGTGGCGAGTCAACCTTTCCGTCATTAGTGCTTCTTGTCACCACTCCTTGGGCTGAGGGCATGGGCTCAGCCCCACAGCATGCAGAACTGCAGGCTACTCAGATTTCCAACCTGACTGTGCCACCCTCTCACAGACACTGCTCTAGCCAACCACACACAGGCTTCTAATTTGAGGCAAGATATTCTGACAAGCAGGCTGGCAGGCCATCAGAGATGAAAATACAGTTAGTTCAAGTCCAAATAAAAAAAAAATATGTTCACCTTGAAAAACACAAATAAGTCTTTTAGGTAATAATCTACAGGGATGCATCTATTGAAAAATGAGAAGAATACACTCATTTCTTTCTCATTAATAATTTTCACAATCCTCCTTTTATTCTACCCCAACCACTGTCCATAATACAGTATCGGTACACTTTCTACTTGTACACTTACTTAAATAATGCAGATTTATGGCCCCTGCACACATCTTATCAATCTTAACGCCCCCCCCAAAAAAAGCTGGTTTTAAGTTTGTTTTAAAATCTATCATGTGGCTGATCCCTTTGCAACACTTTGAAATTCCATCACTGTTAAAAGTGAAGAGGGCTCTGGTGTCCTAAGAAGAGACATATTGATAGTGCATGGCTATTATTTCATCTGTTTCTGGCTATGAAATAAATCTCTGCTTAAAAAAATTAGAACACATATGCCAAAGTTTAAAAAAAAGGCAAAATTAACATTGAAAAGGTTAAAAAAAACACAACACATAAAATCTTGCCAAAGGTTCATGTTTTACATAAAGCTGCAGTTGGGACTTCATAAAGGAAATCTCTGCACTTTTTATTTCTGGTTCAGAGGATTTACATGCTCTTTCTAATGATCTGGGCCTTCAGCACTGGGTAATGTCTCCCAGGCCCCAGCTTAGCACTCATGCAAAATTGAAGCACTTTGGAGGCAGTTTAGTAGCTGCAGATGAATCTCAATGTGCAGGAAAAGGCATAATGGCTGTTTAGCACTTGCTAGGAGAAGCTGAGGAAATCAGGGGGAAAAATCTATTGAACTTAAGCCATCTGGGAAGCCAACTGAGAGTGACTGCATTAACAATGTGTTTACATTCCCATTGTGTTGCTAGGCCAAGCAAAAGTGCTTGCATGCCTGTGTGCATGCCTGTGTGCGTGTGTGCGTGTGTGTGTGTGTGTGTGTGTGTGTGTGTGTGTGTGTGTGTGAAATTCTCAAGTGAAGCTCTTTTGGTTGCATTGGCTATTTCGATTTGGTTTTGGCAACTATGTGGGGAAAGAATTTTCATGAGAAGCCTGGCTGTGAGAATTTTTGGGTCTCTGTGAGACAGGAAAACTGTTAGAGCACAGAGGCTGGCAAGGATACCAAGGCACAAGGAAAGCAAGCCTCACGCAGGAGCCTGGCTGAGCAGTTCTTTCCCCGCATCTGGCCCACAGTACAATGCAACAGATTGGGGGAGGCTTCAGAAAGCTGGTAAAGAACACAAGGAATGGCTTCCATTGCCTGTTAAATTTATAGTTGACTTAGAAATATTGACTCAATGAAGGAAAACCTCCAGATAAATGTATTCTCTTTCAGCCCCACTACCCCCTACTCATGCTTCCTCTATCAGGGACTTTTTTGGTCATATGGTATGTCAGAGACTATTTTTTAGAGCAGTTTTAGGTTTCCAGCAAAACTGAGACAAAGGTTCAAAAATTTCCCATATATCTCCTGCTCCCACACATGCAGAGCCTCCCCTCTTATCTACATTCTGCACCAGACTCACATTTTTTACAGCTGATGAGTCTACAATGAGCCCATCATCACCCCAAGTTCATAGTTCACATTACGGTTCACTCTTGATGTTGTACATTCTGTGAGTTTGGACAAATGTAATGACATGTATCCACCATAACAGTATCATACAGAGTAGTTTCACTGCCCTAAAAATCCCCACTGCTACACTTATTCCTCCTTCCCTCCCTTGGTAACCAACGATATTTTTACTCTCTCCATAGTTTAGCCTCTTCCTGAAGGTCCAGTAGTTGAAATCATATAGTATATAGCTTTCAGATTGATTTTTTCCACTTAGTAACATGCATTTAAGAGTCTTTCAGGAGTTTCCACTGTGGTGTGGTGGTTTAAGGGTTCAACGTTGTCTTGCAGTAGCTCAGGTTGCTGCCAAGGCATGGGTTCGATCCCTGGCCAGCTCAGTGGGTTAAGGATCTAGAGTTGCTGCAGTTGTGGTGTAGGTGGCAGCTGTGGCTCAGATTGAATCTCTAGCCCAGGAACTTCTATATGCCATGAATGTGACAAAAAAAAAAAAAAAAAGGAAACTTCCATATCTTTTAATGACTTGACAAGTTTTTTTTTTTTTTTTTTTTAAGGAAACTTCCATATCTTTTAATGACTTGACAAGTTTTTTTTTTTTTTTTTTTTTTTAGCACTTAATAGCATTTCATTGTCTGGATAGACTAAAATTTCTTTATCCATTCACCTACTGAAGGACACATTGGTTGCTGCCAAGTCTTGGCAATTATGAAAAAGTTGCCATAAACATCGATGTTTTTGTATGGACATAAGTTTTCAACTCCTTTGGTTAAATACCAAAGAAAACTGCTCTATCATACGGTAAGAGTACGTTTTGTTTTGCAAAAAATCTCTAAACTGCCTTACAAGTGGATGTACCATTTTGCTTTCGAATCAGAAATAAATGAGAGTTCATGTTGCTCCACATTCTTGCCAGCACTGGTGTTGTCAGTGTTTGGAATTTTGGCCATTCTAATAGGTTTGGGGTGGTATCACTTTTGTTTCAAATTTCATTTTCCTGATGGCATTCAATGTGGAGCATCTTTTCATATGCTTACTTGCCATCTGTACATCCTCTTGGTAAGGTATCTGCTAAGGTTCACTGCCCTTCTGAACTGTCACATGAAGTGGTTTTCCTTGACAGATATTTGGTGATCACAGTAAAGTGAACGGTGGACCCTCGCAAGATTATGTCCACACATGAATCCCTAGAACAGGTGAATATTCCCTTATTTGGTAAAAGGGTCTCTGCGAATGTGACTAAATTTAGGATTTGGAAATCCTGAATTATCTAAGTGGGCCCTAAATCCAGTGATAAGTGTCATCATAAGAGATATACAGAGACGGCAAAGGGGAGAAAGCGATGTGATGATAGAGGCAGAGAATGAAGTGATGGGGCCACAAGCCCAGGAATGCCAGAGCAGCCACCCACCCAATGTTAGAAGAGACAAGGGACAGATTTTCCTTTCAGGTCTTCAGGGGAAGTGTGGCTCTGCTGTTTTTCAGACCTCCAGTCTCCAAAATTGTAGGAGAATAAACTGCTGCTGTTTTAAGCCCCGAATTTCATGGTAATTTATCGTGGCAGTCATAGGAAACTAATACAGTGGCTAAGGGCACTTACTGTGTCTCTACATTCAAAGAGTGGACTCAGGAATCTGACAGGGCAAAAAGGTGAGGAAAAGCTGTCTGCCGTGCGGTGTTTTTCTGGTTTCACAAATGCCCCCTGGAATGGGTGTGAGGAGGGAGCCTTTTAGTCACTCACGTCATTTCACACAGAGGGCATCATTGTCCAGGATCATCAAGGCTGCAGCTATAAAAAGAGGCATGTCATTCATTCCCTGCCATTCCTGGAATTGTCTTGTATAGAACATTCCCCTGGGTTTTTCCAGCTAAATTTTAATTCACTCAAGCCCTTGAGTTCCCCCCTCTTCCCTCAGGAGGCTGCTATCTCTCAGCCTGAGAAGTCTAATAGACAGAGACAGGCGAAAGGATATTGAAGAAAGCAAGGGCTCTCTACCATGTAACTCTACACCATGGAGCTATCAAGGGGTTTCATGAATTTATTCTCATAATGAAAGGAGACCCCAAGCAAATGGTAAAGCATACTCTTTTTCATCCCCTTTTCCATCTTCTATTTTGCCCTCTCTAGACTGTGATCTCCTTAAACGCATCGGATTTTTAGTTTATCTCTGCTTACAGCACCAAGTAAAGTATGTGGTTCCTGTTTTTTTTTTTCTTTTAATGATTTTTATTTTTTCCATTATAGTTGGCTTACAGTGCTATGTCAATTTTCTACTGTATGGCAAAGTGACCCAGTCACACAAACATATATACATTCTTTTTCTCACATTATCCTCCAACATGCTCCATCAAAGTGACTACATATAGTTCCCGGTTCTTGTCATTTTAGGGCTGCATTTGCGGCATGTGGAGGTTCCCAGGCTAGGGGTCTAATCGGAGCTGTAGCCACTGGCCGATGCCATGGCCACAGCAACGGAGGACCCGAGCTGCGTCTGCGACCTACACCACAGCTCATGGCAATGCCGGATCGTTAACCCACTGAGCAAGGGCAGGGATCGAACCCGTAACCTCATGGATCCTAGTCGGATTCATTAACCACTGCGCCACAACGGGAACTCCTTGTTTTTTTGAATAGAAAGGAGATGTGTTTCTTCTTAAATGTAGCGTAGAAGAAGTACATTACCTTTTCAAGCCTGGTTGTACATTAGCATTACTAGTGAGCTTCAGACAAGCAAACCGACAGACAAAAAGCTATGTCCTGTTCCCAATTAAACCATTCTCTCTGGGGGTGGGGCCAGGACATAAGTATTTTTAAAGTTACTGCACCAGTGATTGTTGAATGTAGTCAGGATTGATAGCCAATGCCTAATAGTTCCTTGCTGCTCTTGCTTTCATGTTCTCAGAGATTTCTTTCAAAACAGGTTTTTAAAATCAGGTTAAACTTTCAATGAAATTAGGAATGAGTCCAAGACTTCCCTGATCTGAATTGTTTGTCATTGCTAGATATTATACTTTCTACCTGCTGTGCTTGCTTTTTTTTTTGCCAGGCCCTGATATTTGGCTAATTGCAACTTTCTTGTTATCCATGCTGGTTTTGTATCTCCAAATAGTGCTTTTCAGAAGAACTGGCAACAGTGGTTATTTCAACAGGCATCCCCAAGAAAGCTCTGAAAATCCCTAGCTAAGGGATGGATGACTCTGGATTGATGATATTTGGGGGAAAAGACTAAAGAATCCAGAGCGAGTAAAGGCCTCTTCTCCTAAGTTTTAGCATTAGAGTATTCACTGAGTGTAGCATTTTTTGACTAAAAAAATTCTGTTACATTTTTAAAAATGCCCCCAAAAACTGGAGTGAGGAGAGAGAAAATAGCATCAGAATTTTGAGCCAATTATTGGGAGAATATTAGATAGGAGGATTTAGTGATAGATACAGAGTCTCAAATGGAATGGATAATAATTTGTGACATCACAGAATGTGAAGGACAACCTAGGCTGTTATTGCATATTTATCAACTAGATTTATTTTTATTTAGCACAATAGGTTCAGAAAACAAAAAGGAACATTTGAATTTTGAGAGAAAGCCATGCTTTTTAGGAAACTAACCCTATTTTTTAAGCTGAAATTGCTTCTTAAACTTCCTTAAACAAGATGATAAATCTATTTCATATTACAATCTGGAATTCAGTTCAGTATGTTCCTTCCCATGAAAATAAATAACAAGAAACACTTCTTAAAGCCCTCACATATTTTAGCCAAAGGTTAGATTAAAAATACATTACGGCTTTTAACACTTGTGCTATTCTCACTTTGAAGTGGGCATATTAAAACTCTAAGCCACAGCATATGCATGGTTGCTGGGCACATGGCAAAATTGCTATAGCAACACAATAACTAATTTTGCTCCTGAAATGCCTGTTTGGGTAGCAAGTACTCTAGCTGAAGAATGGTCCTTGGACTCCTGTTTCTTATTGCAACCTCTGTGTGAGCCTGAGAGAATGTTTGATTTTCTCTTCTCAAAATTTGGGAAGACATACACACAAAAGTACTCACACACATATACATGTGTATGTATTTACATATCTACTTATACGCATATTCTAGATTACACTGTATTAAACAATGCTTCCATCTCAGCTATAGGAAAAAACGGAAGTAATGCATTACAAGTAGCTTGGCCCCAACTGTTAACTGGCAGAGGAGAAGCCTTTTGTGTTCAGTACATTAAACACTCTCATTGTGTAAAATTTTAGAAAATTTCTGTTTTCCTCTAATGAAGCATAGCGAGTTAAAACTGCCTTGAACTGCACTGTAATGTTTTCTTGCCTCTATTTTGCAATCATGTTCTGGGCTGTATCTGTTTAAACAATACACAGTATTATATTTTTCTATACAGTATGTAATTCAAACATTAAAAATCTTCCCCTTGGGATCTAACTAAATTAAAAGTACATTGTCCTGCAAATATGGTGTGGCCAGGGTGTTTTAGAGTTATGTACAGATCTATAATATTGATATTTGTAAACATTAGAATTATAAAAACAATCACAATAAAAACTTCACGACAATGATATATTAGAAACAAAAGGAATCTAAAAATGTAGCCTAAAATTCGTCCAAGTACTCACTTCTGTTTGTAAGTTACGAAAAGAATGGAAACGAAAACCAGGTTTATACACACAGTGACAGAGCCCAAATCACTAAGCTGGCCAAGACTATCTTTGTGCTCCAATAGAATGAAAGCAATAACTAAAATCCAAGTTCTGGAACTCTGATTTAACCAACTTTTATAATTGCAGCTGGGATTATGATGGCCATGTTAACCCAGGTGTTCAAAGACCTAAAGTCAATGTGAAATTAGATAAATCCACTGTGTGCACTAACAAATGAAGAATAAGTATGATTTCAGGATAATTGATATTCTGTTAATGCTAACTGGTAACTACTTCCTTGCCAAGTTATCAGATTGACTCAGTGGAAAAGCTTTAATGTACCACATGGATTCCTGCCAATTTTCTATTTTTATTTTGGGGCCAATGTCATACTGAAAAGAAAAACTTTTAGTTTCTGGTATTGAAAGAAGGGCCCCTGAGAAGGAAATCAAATAAATAATTGATTTATATCTCAGAATCATTTATCTTCATTGGCAAACATATTACAAGTATAAAATTCTATTCCTGCTAAGGCAATACTTCCATTGAATTAAATTAAAAATTATGGAATAAAGTTCAAACAGGGCTCCCAAATATTTGCATTATTTACTAAAATGTAAACAAAGCCCACCTAACATCCTTTTGAAAATATTCGTTCTATTAATGAGAACTGAGTTTAAAGCAGTTGTTTTACATAAAAAATAACAATTAGTATGTTGTGTGTATTTAATATGTAAAATAACTACTCTTACAGAAGGTTATGCTACATTTATTCCTCAAATTATCTATTTATGAAATATTCCAAATAAAAACATTATTAGAATGTGTCACTGCATTTCAGTGACCCAAATTTAGTAGGTTGAATGTCTATAATTCCACAAAACAAACTTCATCATCTCCTATGCTTAATGTCACATGTTATAAACTTTACAAAAGACAAAGCTTTACAAAACATAGGGCCTACCACACCTTTCCAATCAAACTGAATATATATATATGAATATAACTCTTCTATAATAATATGACATTGAATTCCAATAAATTGCCATTTTATACCTCAAAAATGATTGAAAATTGATTTCATGTGATTTAACCTAATACACATATACATTTCACACTTAGGACTATAATGAAAAGAGAAGTACAACTAAGTGAAAAAAGCATTTGAGATGCTTCTTTAAAATGAGTAGGATTTAACAGAGATAGGATAGGGAAAGTGAAGTGTGGTATGAAGGAACATTATTTCATAACACATATTAATTTAGCATCTACTAAGTACCCAACATCAAGTTAAGAATGAAACTAAAACAGTGAAATAGACATAGTCTCTGAATTTATAGCACTTACTCTTCAGCTCACAATGACTAGACAGAAGAGAAGGGATAACTTATAAACAGATAAGTGATAACTGTCCCTTTCAAGTATCTAAAATTAGTAATAGGCCAGGAAGTGAACAAACCTATTTCCTAAAGTTCCATATGACCTAAATAGTACCATTAAGTGTCAGAAAACTGATTATACTCACTTTAATATAATTTAATGATGAAAATGCCAATAATTCTTTGAGTTTAAATAACTTCTGTAGTCTCACAATTTAAAGTTTCTATGATCCTAAGACACAGAAGTATAAAGAAGGTTTGCATTCATTTAATAAAATGTAAACAAATCCCACCTAATTTCCCTTTGAAAATGTATGAGCAGCATTTTCTAAATCATGTCCTAGTGTGACATTAAGTTCTCATTTTTTTTTTTTTTTTGCATCTGCAACCTTCACAACTCATGGTAACTCTGACTCCTTAACCACTGAGCGAGGCCAGAGATCAAACCTGTGTCCTCATGGGTACTAGTCAGATTTGTTTCCACTGAGCCACAATGGGAACTCCCTCTCATGATACTTTAACAGAGGTTCTGAGAAAAAGAGTTCAGCTACCAAATAATATGAGGTTAAAAATAGTTTTTACACTTCAGAGCTTTCCTGGGACTTTTATCTGCAACTATACTTTACACTTTTTCCAAAAGGGGAATATAATTATTGTAGTATTTCCTAAATTATTTGACCACAAAGCTTTTTGTTTTTTGTTTTTTCCAAATAGCACTTACAAGACACTAGAGGCTCATGAACAGTTTAAGAGGAAAAACCAAATTGGCCTAGTGTAAAGGGAATGAGACGGGGGGAACTTAAAATAAGGCTAGAAAGTTTGATTAGTAATAGATTGTACTGAAGCTTTTGAATATATGACCAAGGAGGATGTGCTTTACTCAGTGGACAAAGGAAAGACATACATTTTAAGAAATGGAAAGATATAAACACCTGACTTATTCTTTAGGCCTGTAACTACCTGGAAAATGGATTGCTAAGTACAAAGGCTGACACCAAGAAGGTGTAGGATGTGATTTAAATAATCTGAGAGGGGGCGCTCCCAGTGTGGCTCAGTAGGTTAAAGACCAATATTGTCTCCACGAGGACTTGAGTTCAATCCCTGGCCTAACTCAGTGGGTTAAGGATCTGCTGTTGCCATGGCTGTGGCATAAGCTGCAGCTACAGCACCAATTCAACCCCTGGCCTAGGAATTCCCATATACTGTGAGTGTGGCCACAAATAGGAAAAAAAAAAAAAAAAAAACGAAAAACAAAACTAAGAAGTATATAATTAGGGCCTATACTTGGGAAATAGTAGCAAGAATTAAAAATAGAAGGATGTTTTGCGGGAGAATTCTGAGAAGGAATTAGCAGTATTTGATGATCAATCACTTTGTTGGAATAAGGGATGAAGCTGAGGTTTCTGTTTTTAGTGATGGAATGGAAAAAAGAAATATCTAAAATACGGATACAAGAGGAGAAAGAATTTCAACTGTGCCACTCTTCTAGCAAATAGGAACCTGAGTAAACACAGTATATTTTTTGAAAGCTCTGTTTTGTGTCTAAAGGCAATTCACTCAAATTTGGGGCCAACTATGGTTTCTCTTCATCAGCTTCTTCTTTTTTTTTTTCCTCTCAGGACAGCTTTTACTATTTGGCCAAATGTTAAATACCCTAATCAATAAAGATAATCAAATCCTAAGCATTATCTTAATTATTACATTAAAAAATCACAAAGGCCATATATGAAAAACTTGACACAAGGTAAGGAAGGCAGATAAAAGTATGAAAGGTTAATGTTTAGTAGGCACTTGGAACCAGATTTTCTTTCCTGAGAAAAGGCATACTTCCATTACATAGCTCTTTTTAAATCTAACTTAGTTCTGTGTTCAAAGTTATGCCAAAATTTAGGAAGACACTGGATACAGGGCCAGGAACAGAGGCTTTGGGATCAGAGGGCCCCCTTGATCATATCTTGGCTCCATCATCTTCTACCTATGTAATTGGGGCAGATTAGTTTTTTTATCCTGCTGAGCATCAGTTTTCTCATTTGCAAAAGGAGAATCCCAAAATTATCTTGCAAGATTGTTGTGAACACTAAATGACATAGTACCTGGCATTCAGTATAGAGCTTGGGACTCTTTTAATTGTTGTTGTGTTGGTCCTATTGATAATATTTTGCCAATATGAGAATAATTAAAAAAGAAAAGGGAAAACCTAGGGATTACTAAGATTACATACCAACCAAGGTTTGAAATCTCCTTTGTTTCTTCATAGAGGGGAAATATTTACTTTTTGATGGTGAATCTTAGGTACCATGGTAACAAGGGCTGAAAAGACTTAAGTAAATAGAAAGCAAGCAGCCAAGCCTGAGTTTTTCTTAAAAATGTGACGATAAAATTTTAAGCAGATCAGGATTCCTATGAAATTTTGAAGTACTTATTGGGTATGTATTACTATATTATCAAATCAATGCTTCTCAACAATGAAATTTCCTAAACCATCTAACATAAACTGCTTTCCAGTTTTCTGTTTTTATGTTACATATTTGTAAGATATGCAAATGTGGTTTAAATTATAGAAAAGCAAACAATAACAGTAATGAATGATCTTTAATCAGTACCTTATATGAACGATGCAATAGCTTTGCTTAGTGAGTATACATAATCATTTGTACTTTAGAGTAAGACAGCATATTTAATACCTTCATAATTTACAAGGTAGAATTTTGTGAGTTGGAGAGAAACTTTTGTTCTTTTTTTGTTTTATTGTTTTGAGGTTTTTCAGTGAAAATCTACCTCCGCTGGAGATTTTACTGAATGCAGTTGATTTTTCTTAGTTTCAAGGCAATATATCTGACTGCCACTAAACATGCTTCCAGATATCATTATTCTAAGGTAGAGGTACCATAAAAACAACCTTGCTTGCAATAACGTCTGTCTGTTCTATCATCTGTGAACCAATTTGATTTTAAAATGCCTAGAAAATTTCTCTGATTTGTAATACATTTCAAGACAATGTATTCTAACATTTTTTGATATTAAGAATCACTGAAGCCCATAACAAAACTATACTCAGACTGCATTAAATAAAAAGTTGAACACCAACATTGCAGGTGAATCCTATTTCAGAGACAAAAAACCCCCAAACCAAGCAGTTCAATCTCAATTCCATTCACAATGTTCTGATCTCACAGGAAAGCAAAGAGCTCTAATATAAAAGGCCCACTCCCAGTAGTTATGTAGACTGGAGATTTATGATAGCAGGTAAAGGGATGCAATAAAATAGCTTGGGGTTTTTAAAATTCAGGTTTCATTATCTATCATGAAAATAACACATTCACAGGACTGAACAAAAATCAAATAATAAAAGAAGTTTCCTACCACCCCAGATTCTGTGCTGTCAGCTGCTTGTATATTTCTCTAGAAAATCCCAATGCATAGACAAGTACATGTGCATCCTCTTTTTTACATAATAAGGACATATTGCAGGCAATGTTCTGTACTTTGATTTTCATTTCAAATTTTATCTGAGAGATTTTTCTATAGCTAAGTGAGTGGAGAAACGTCATTGTTTTAAAAAGCAGCACAGTATTCCATCCTAGAAAAATAGCCTTCTCAATATACTAACTGTAAGAAGTGTGCTATGGACGAACTTGCATGCAAGTCCTTGTGTTCATTAGGAATTTTATTCCATCTTATTTTATTTTTTATGGTGACACCTATGACATATGGAAGTCCCTCGGTCAAGTAGTGAATCCAAACTGAATCTGCAAACTAACCCGGAGCTGCAGCAACACTGGACCTTTAACCCACTGTGCTGGGCTGGGGATTGAATCTGTGCCTCTGCAGTCAGAATCTTAGCCCACTGCACCACAGCAGGAAATCCTGGAATTTTATTTTTAGATAGTTCCTAAACTTGTAGTGTCTAAGTGAGAGCGTATATACATTTAAATATTGATAGGTATTTTCAAATTGGTCTTCACAAAGACTGTATCAATTTGCAGCCTCATCAACAAAGCATGAAACATCCCAGTCCTACTCTCCATCAGCACTGTATATAACAACTCCTTTGATCTTGATAATATTTTCTTAGATAAGTATTTATGATTTACATTTCTTTTCCTTGTATCTCCATGTACAAACTCTGCTCAACTTTATGTTGGGTTGCAGATCTTTTTCTTGAAATATATTTTAAAAGCTAGTAACATGTTAATCAAATTAATCCTTTGATTAATATATGTCTGGCCCTTGGTTTTTGTGGTTTTTCTGGCTTAGATATTTAAATTTAACAGTGCTGTCTTATAAGGCTTCTGGATTTTGTCTCCATTAAAAAAGTCTTGATTGGTGTTCCCATCATGGTGCAGAGGAAACAAATCCAACTAGGAACCAGGAGGTTGCAGGTTTGACCCCTGGCCTCACTCAGTGGGTTAAGGATCTGGCGTTGCTGTGAGCTGTGGTGTGGGTCACAGACTCGGCTTGGATCCAGTGTTGCTGTGGCTGTGGTGTAGGGTGGCAGCTGTAGCTCTGATTGGACCCCTAGCCTGGGAACCTCCATATGCCATGGGCGTGGACCTAAAAAGCCAAAAAAAAAAAAAAAAGGGAAAGTCTTGATCACCACTGAAACCAAACAACCAACCAACAAACTACCAAATTTTTCTCCTAGTGACCATGGTGATGACTACAACAATAACAATGATGACAATGATGTTAAGCCTTCAACATCTAGAATTTTATTTTAAAGAATGAGCTAGAATCTAAGCTTTACCTATTTATTTTTACTTTTCCAACTGCCTACTTTGTAGGTTGAAAAATCATTTCATCATACTGTAAAATGCCTTAGATGTTTATTTCCTGGTTTCTATTTTGGTCCATCAATCTGTGTGTCTTATCTTCTGCTAAGATGAAACTGTTTTAACTACTTTAACCTTATAATACATTTATAAACAGCTGAGTTTCCCTTACTAGACTATTTCAGAATTCTTCCAGCTATTTTCACACATTATTTTCATACAATGTTGGTGACTTAGGTTCATTTATAGAGAGCAAAAATTTTAAATACTGACTTTCTATCCAAGAACAAGATATGTCTTTCCACTTATTTAAGTCATAATATATAGTTTTTGTCTCTGAATAGATTCTAAAGTTCTCTAAAATTCTCCAAATTTCGTGATAACTTTGTATCTACATTTTTTCTTTTATATTGTTATTGTAAATGATATATTTTATTCCACTATAATTCTTTATAATTTGAGTTGGCTATCTGTACTGAGAAAAGTTGATGGGTATTGTGTATATTTTATCAGCCACTTTTCTGTATTCTCTGGATGTTTTTCAGTTTTTTCTTTTGAAACTGTGTTTTCCAGATGTATGAAATCATATCTATCCTGATGATCATTTTCTACTTCCTTTATAATGTTTTTCAATTATTCGCCTTGTCTAATTGCATTGGCTAGTATGTTAAGAACAATACCAAATAATACCAGTATCTGTTGGAATCTTTGTCTTTATCCTAAATTTAAAGATAATATATTTGCCTGGATGCTTAGCTGTCATATAGATTTGGATGAAAACAAAAGGCAAGAAAAAAGTGCATTTCATTCCACTCCAAATATGAATACAACCCAAGTATTAGGGTTGTCAAGTCTTTCCTTAGCTCTAATCTATCTTATCCTGAATTTGAATGAAAACTTGCCCCATATTTTCATCGATAGTTGCTTTAAGAAGTATTATTAATCATTGCTGTATGCAATATTAATTTTATGTATAAAGAATAAAATATAATACATTATAGAAAGTAAATGTCTTTTTAAAAATAAACACACACACACATATTACCAAGACAGCACAAAGCTATAGAAGTACTTAATTATTTATATTTTTTCTATATCAGCATTTTCATTAATTTAGTAAAGACTAGCCTAAGTATGCTTGACTCTCAGTTTGTGATTACATTATCTTCCTACTATTAAAACGTGTATGTTTGACATCTTTACAAATAAATGAGCTGAAACAAATAAAACTCAATTCTCTTGAGATTTTGAAGACATCTGGTGGAGTTATTTACTGAGTAATTAGACCAAGAGGTGGGACAATTCCCTAATGGAAGCGGCCATACTTTATTTCTACAGTCATCAGCTTGCATGCAGTGAGCATATTGATTCTGAAACTGACACACAATTATGTAGAGCTGCCACCTGATTTTCTAAGACCATTTGTGTTATGTAAGTATATGTAAATACACAACTCAGATGCTTTTTTTTTAAGATGCTCTTCTCAGTCCTCTCACAATCTGTTCTATTTCTTTATGTTCCATCACTTAATAGCTCTTTATTGTTAGAGACACTGAATGCAGAGCTCCTTCAAATGCTGGCCAGCACTTGTCCCTCATTAATCCAACATTTGGACACAAAAATAAGTTAATTACAATTGAATTTGGAAATCACATATCATTTTAGTATGTGAAGATATTTATGAAAGAAAATGAAGATATTTCAATACCTTTTTTATCATATTTGTCATAATTTAACTTGGAAATATTGATCAGTAAAGTCTTAATATTTAAAATATAGACCTTAATTATAAAGTCACAGATCTGGAAGGGATCTGAAAGTTCAAATTTTTACTTGTTTTACTGAAGAGCAAAAACTCTTAAACCACTACACAAAGATATATATCTTTCCAATTTAAAAGAACTCTAGGAGTTTCCGTAACTATCTTAAGTTACCCATTATAGAATAAAATTTTGCTATCAAGAAAGTTTCCCTTATAACCAATGTAAATTCCACAGCTTATTAAGATCTACTTTATCCTTTCTATGCCTTTAGTATTTTACTGTTAAAGATGATATTTACAGAGCAAGAAAATCAGGAGTAATGCCAGCAGCAAAGCTACTTTGATCAAGACACACCCAGATGGAGGCCAAACTCACCACTTCTCCTCTCTGATCCCACAGTATCACTACTCTCAATCACTTGATTTAACTCTAGCTAGGAATTAGGTAGTTAGGATTCATTTTTAAGTGGGAGTTAAAAATACAGAATACTTTGAACCTACAGTGTTTACAAATTTTTAAAAAACACATAAGGGAAAACTATGCATGTGACTAAACATTTGACTGTCATGTAAACAAGTACAATTTATTCTTAGTTGAACCTACTCCTCAGTCGCAGGATATTTAGAACTGACACTAGACTTGACACACAAGTGAAATTCGAGGCACCTTTAATTAGGATATTTACTTACCATGATTCATTCTATTCATTCTCATTATTTATCTTCTTAAGACTGAACCATGCTTTACTTCTACATAGTTCAACAGGAATCAAATCAAGATTTATCACATTTTACTTGGCAATGCATGGAACAAAATCACCAAATCTTAACCAAACCGATTTAAAACTTTTTGTCATTTTCAATTAAATGATTGAAAGAACAATAGGATAACATGTCAAAGTAGTGTGTGAATCCTAAACAGCAGTCCAAATGGCAAACTCACCAGAGGTTTCGTCTACTCTCTCATCTACTATGTGGTCCTTCTGATGAACCCATTCACTATTGCACTTGAAGTAGATCTGGGTGGCAGGGCTGGCTTTACAATACAGGTTCACAGGCTTATTCTTCACAATATAAGCTTCTTCAGGCTCAATAAGGAAATGTGGCAGAGGCTCAGGTGGATCAGATGGAAAGGTTTCTGGGAGTTCATGAAAAAAGTCGTCATCTGCTAAAACAAGAAGAAAGTGAAAAACATTCAAAACATTGTAGCCATTTGCCTGGCACTCACTACTCTTTTAAAAATAAGAAAACAATGGGTAATCACTAGTGAAATCTATTTCACTTGCTTTCACTAATCAAGGTCTACAAAGGATTTGCGTATCCTCTAAAAGGCATATAGTCTAAACAGTAAGATGTTTGCCAAAGTTGTTTTCCAGAAACTTAGAGTCAGTTGTGAAGACTCTAAGTTGTTTTCCAGCTGAACTTACTCTAGTTTGAGCTGAGCTGGTTAAGACTGGATAGGGCCACTGATCCTTCAACTGGGCATGTTCAGTGACCTTTTGGTGTCAGATGGCCCCAAACTCCACCCTCAGATTACGCTAAATGCCTTCATTTTTTGCGAGAGCAGAGGTCTAAAGCTTAGTTACACCTGTGCAGAAGGACAATTAACCACTTTTTCCCAATCACCTTTATCCAAGCTCCCCATGCCTTAGATAGGCTTTGCTTCTTTATTCCTTTTTTTTTTTTCTTTCTTTCTTTTTAGGGCCACACCCACAGCATCTGGAGGTTTGCAGGCTAGGGGTCTAATTAGAGCCACAGCCACTGGCCTATGCCACAACCATAGCAGTGCAAGATCTGAGCTGCATCTGTGACCTGCACCACAGTTAATAACAATGCCAGATCCTTAACTCACTGAGTGAGGGTAGGGATCGAACCTGCAACCTCATGGATCCTAGTCTAATTCTTTTCCTCTGCGCCATGACGATGGGGACTCCTTCTTTATTCTTTTTTTCTTTTTTTTTTTTGTCTTTTTGCCTTTATGTAGAGCTGCACCCGCGGCATATGGAGGTTCCCAGGCTAGGGATCTAACAGGAGCTGCAGCTGCTGGCCTTCGCCACAGCCACAGCAACGCTGGATCCGAGCCGCGTCTGCAACCCATACCACAGGTCACCGCAACGCTGGATCCTTAGCCCACTTAGCAAGGCCAGGGATCGAACCTGCAACCTCCTGGTTCTTAGTCGGATTTGTTAACCACTGAGCCACGAAGGGAGCTCCTCCTTCCTTATTCTTTACCACAAGACCCCTGCCTTCAGATAAGTGATATTGAGACCTGTTCCTTATGTCCTCACTTGGCTGCCTTGTGAATAAACCCCCTCTTTTTCCTGCAAACCATACCATCTCTGAATTTTGGCTTGCTGTGATTTGGGTGAAATAAACCTGGTTCTGTAACAATAATGATTCCTAAATCTCTAAGTAATTTGAGTACCTGCTATGAACTGGGCAGTATGTTAGGCGTACTGACTGGTTGTTCAATTAAGGATTTATACGGTTATTCTCATTGTTACACATGGAAAAACTCAACATCCGGGAGGATAATTATTGCGCCCTGAGAACACAGGTAGTAAATAGCAGAACTAGGATCAGAAGGCAGATCTGTTTCCCTCAAAACCTGTGATCTCCCCAACATAGCACTACACCTCCCACTACATAATGTTACCCTTGAGAGATGAACAAGCAGAAGAACTTCATTAGAAAAATTTATTTGGAAAGTATAAGGCTCTTAGGTAACTCTTAATTCCTTCATAAGGAGTTTAAAGAAATATTGGAAACACGAGTTAAAGATCTTTTAAGTTCAGATTCAAATCTGGCATAATTTTTAAAAGATGCTGCTTCATGGCATATTCATTCATTCAACCAAAAATATTTATAGAGCTCAGAATTATACTCAACACTGGAAATATAGATGATAACATCAAGTCAGACAACAGATTCACAGTAGAGCCTAGAGTCAGGCAATGCTGTTTAGCCTTACTGGGAAACTATATCCCAAATATCAATTGTGTTAACGACTAGTCAAGCCAATTCTGATTAGAATATTAATAATAATAGGGTGTTAACATGAAGAACCATAGTTTCATTTTTATAGCCTTGAAATTTATCAAACATACTGCTCCCACCTTCTTGTTCCAACACTACTGAATAAACAAAGCCTCAAAACCATTTAAGATATTTGCACATTTGAGATATATTTTCCTTTGAGTTTTGCATCATTCCAAATAAAAAAAAAGAGAAAATAATAAAAGTGCCTTTAGGAGTTCGTTGTTGTGCAGTGGGTTAAAGATCTGGCATTGTCACTGCAGTGGCCTGGGTTGCTGCCTCTGGTAGGCTTGATACCTGGCCCTGGACCTTCCACATGCTACACCCATGCATGCACGCAGGGCCAAAAAAAAAGTGCCTTTAAAAACCCTATTATCCTATTCCACAAAAGTCAAAGGAGTCTTTCTTCCTGTCTTCCTGTCTTTCTTTCTTCCTTCCTTCCTTCCCTCCTTCCGTTCTTTTACGGCCACATCTGCAGCATATGGAGGTTCCCAGGCTAGGGGTCTAATCAGACCTGTTGCTGCTGGCCTATGCCAGAGCCACAGCAATGCCAGATTCGAGCCACATCTGTGACCTACACCACAGCTCATGGCAAAGCCAGATCCTTAACCCACTGAGCGAGGCCAGGGATTTAACCCTCAACCTCGTGGTTCCTAGTTGGATTCATTTCTGCTGTGCCACGACAGGAACTCATTTTTTTTTTTCTTTTCTTTTCTGGCTGCCCCACAGCATATCTAAGCCACAGCTGCGACCTACGCCACAGATGTAGCAACACAGGATCCTTTAACCCACTGTTCCAGGCTGGGGATTGAACCTGTATCCTAGCACTGTACAGACACTGCTGATTCTGTTGTGCCAGAGTGGGAACCCCTAAAGGAGACTTTCTAATACATTATACTTAGGTTAAGCCTGCTTATTTTCTTCTTATGAGGGATAGTGAAGAACAAAACTATTAACTCCCTAAGTTGATTAAACACTCTAGGCTAATATGTAAGTTTAAAACTCTGAGGCCAAAATTGAACGTTTTTACAAGTTCTTTAAAAGTATGTGTATTCAGCAGCAAATATAGGTTATGGTATTGGTAGTTAAAGACTGGTTGCTAAGATGTTATCTGGGAACTCATTTCATCATTCATTAATTGTGGTCGTGTTGGGAGATAGCCATTGGTCAAGGGGACATTTTTCCACTAAGAAACGTGGCCTGGGACTTTTCATCTAGGTCATGAAGTACCTTCAAATATAATGCCATCTGGCCCCTAACAATCTGCTTTGTAGTAGAGACTGGCTTCACTTGCATCACAGACAAAACTAGCTTTCAAAGCTGTTCCTTGATTATAAATTACTAAGTCTGCAACGTAAATGGCATTTTCTGTCTCCAACTTGTTTCTCACTTTACTTTCTTAATTGGCTTTCTTATGGCAGGGAATCATCTCTGGTTTTTCCATTGTTGAACATCAAGGACCCAGACTGTCAGCTTACTAAAGAATAACCTCATTTCCATCAATTTCAGCTTCTTCAGTCAATATACAAGAACATTCAAGACTGCTTAAATAAACACAGTTCAGAAAAGCAAAGGAATGGGGAATTGAGGTATTGACAGATCCATCAGCCTGAAGCTGATGTCTTGAAGTCTTATTCCATTTTTTCTTGTTTGTCTCTTCTAAAGCACTTACTGTTATACGTAATGACAGACAATGCTGATAATCAATAAGGCGCCACAAAATATCAGACTCAAATTCTATAAAATATTAGCTGTTGTTTTTAATCATTATTACTCATGAAGGTAGAGGGTCATCGTGATTTTTTTTTTTACTCTTGGTGTCTATACATACGACAACATGTGTTTGTGTTTCATAACGATATATTTACTCAGGTATGAAAAATATAAAAGCCTTTCTTTCAGTCATTGTTTTAGAAGGTGAGACTTGTTCCTTCAGAAGTAATAATGATTGCAAGATAGCAGATGATCACGTTTTCATCACATCTTTAATCCAGTGTTTCCTTAATATATCATTCTAGTCTCTGTATGAACCCTATCTCTCAGGTTTGATCTAGAGAGATGCCTTAACCAATGACAGCCTATCAGTTTGCTAATATTTCATTTTTTTTTCCTTTTGTCATTTTAGGGCCGCACTCGTGGCATGTGGAGATTCCCAGGCTAGGGGTCTAATCGGAGCTGTAGCCACTGGCCTACACTGCAGCTACAGCAACGCAGGATCCGAGTCGCGTCTGCGACCCACACCACAGCTCACGGCAACGCCAGATAGTTAACCCACTGAGCAAGGGCAGGGATCGAACCCGCAACCTCATGGTTCCTAGTCGGATTCGCTAACCACTGCGCCATGTCGGGAACTCCCAGTTTGCTAATATTTCTTGATACACACACACACACACACACACACACACACACACACACACTATATTTAAGTCTATGCCCTAACTTAATTCACACCAGGCAGTAGGGCACATCACTTTTAGTACTCAATTCAGGTATAAGAATGACATTTATAAAGATAATTTTCAAGACCCAGGTCAGTAAGATATGTATAGTGAAACAGATATTACAAAATCCAAGTGGAGTGATTATTAGTAGGCTCACAGGCTGTTGTGAAATTCTTCCCTTCTTCATCTGCAACAGATGGCCTGGGTACCATGCCCAACCATGGAAACTGGCCCAGATAACAACTCCCCCACCACCAAGTTAAGTATGCTCAGAAAATACTTTCTTTGCTCCAGACAAAAAAAAAAAAAAAAAAAAGTGTCAGCATTAACTTCTGGATATAGTGGTATTTCATAAATTGCCTTTTAATCAAATTTCATCTTATACTTTTCTTCTAGAGTAAGTAAAAAATTAAAACACGCAAGTCAATTATCTTCAACCAAAATTATAAAGGGAAATATCTGAGTTTAAATATCTAGCATGGTTACATCTATACGTATTTAATAAGGAAAAAGTGATCATCTTTAAATACCATGCATATTTAATAAGGAAAAAGTGAACATTTCCAAATACCTTGTGCATTTAATAAGGAAAAATCATCTGCAAATGATCATCTACAAACACTGCTTCATGAACATTTAACTGCTCCACACTATGGATTTGCCTCTCACACACGGAGAAATCTGCTTTTCAGTTTTGTCAACCCAAGTTATGCAAGCTCTTCCTAATTTTCAAAATTAGTATGAAACATCAGTATAAATGCTCTTTGAAGAAAGGGACTACTATCATTTTCATTTTTATTTTCCATAAATCCAGTACAGTGCCAGGTACTTAGGGCAATAAAAATCTCACACTAATGGTAAGTGATCATTCTTAACAGACTGACAAAGTAGTTAGGAGTTTATAGTGCCTCAAATTCATTTGCAAATATAAGATGTCATAATAATGGTGAGATCTACAAACTAGACTGGCAATGAAATTTGTGTGGCCCAGTACAAAATTAAAATTTGGGAATCCTTGTAAAAATTGTATTAAGAATTCTGAGATAGTGAAAGCAGAATATGAAACCAAGTACAGGTCCTATGTGACGGCCCAGGTCACATACTCATGAACCTGGCCCTGTCTACCAATGTCAGTTAGCTGAGTGTTCCACTTCAGGTGAAGTCTGAGATGTGAAATCATATCTTTCTTAGTGGGTATCTGTTTTAAAATGTATTTGCTATTTCCCAGCCTCTTACACTGGTTAGGTGTTTCCTAGAAGAAGACACGGCTTTTCAGACTAAGAAATTCGGGTGCCAATCAATCTTCTAAGCAGGTGTCTTTCTTTGTAATGGTGTACAAGGGAAAGTGTGTGATTTTATCTGTTCCTGATTTTCCCTTTGGATGTACTCCAGTGCCATTCAGGGGCCTGATCCAAAACAAGTAAAATTCCTGCCACACCAAGGTTAACATTTTTAGGGCACCACTGGGCTATTTTAGTACATGAGAATAATAAGTAAGGTTTGAGATTCTACTTTGAACTGGTGGACTGTTTATTGAGATCGGCTCCTCCATGCAATTCATTTTACTATGCAAATCAACCAGCTTTTTAATACTATTAAGGTCATGCTGCAAAACTTGAAGCTATAAAAGAACAATTTGATCTTTTAACTGGGGAGAACAGTGAGTGCATCCTCTTACCACTTTATTTCTTAATATAAATATCCAAGAGCCTCCTAAAGTCTTCAGGGAGATAACAGAAATTCAATTTCTGAATAGCAACTTCAGACTGTGAAGTTATTTCTGACAAGTGCCACAGTATCTTAAGTTATTATACACTGTATAAAGGCACATTCCAGATACTGATATTGCCTGCCTTATGCTATCTGGGGACAATGACTTGATTAATTAAATTGCTAAACAAGTTTTCTACATGTAGTTTGTTCAAAGCAAAAAAGTAAAATTTCTAAAGTTGGCTTTATTCTGTACATTGAATTATATATTAACTTAAAGCTATAATTACCTTTTTGATCTATATAAATTATTATTATTCATTTTACCCTCCCCTAACACGACATAATTTTCTACTGTCTACCATTACTTAGTAATAATACTGTCATTTTTAACTTGATAGCAAGTAAATCTCAGCATTTACTTTTCTGCTACCTCATATACATACAAGAAGAGAAGGCTTTGTACCATGTATTATTTTTATAGACTTTCATTCCACCTAATTCTTGACAGGAAAATATTGTGCTATGAACATCAATCTAGGAAGCTTTAGGTTTCCGGTTTTATTGCTATGTATTAAGCCTTAATTTTCATCAACTTAATACATACATTTCTATATTTCTGAATCATAAGACTTAAACTATTATTGCTTATATCATAAAATATAGGACTATTATCTCTTTGTCTGAGACCTGAAACATATTCTTCTGAAATGGAATTTACTTCCAAATGATCCAAGAGCAATTTAAAATGAATGACTGCAAAGCTAATTTTATCTGCATTTGGCTGCCCATCCATCAGAGAGATAACTCATGATATATTACAACAAAAGGCAACTGGAATTAACTATTTGAATGAGACTCCAGCTTATTTTTAATACTTGGATTGAAATATCCTTTGGAAGACAAAGACTATTTTCTGTATTTCCAGCAGTATATTAATGGAGTCACCATTTAAATTTAAGTAGCTGAATATAGAATGCCTTAAATGTATTGCACAGTTTGGAGATATTGCATGATTTCTAACTCTGAAAGAAAAAAAAAACACAACTTTTTCTTGCTTTTAAAGAAATAATTTCCAAGTAAAGCCCATACATTATTAATAATGACATCAAGCCAGCAAGCTATTTGACATGCACTTAGCTGTGAAAGAGAGACACCTCCTTCTGCCCCAGTTTAAGCCTGTATTATTTCTGACTTTTACTAATATAAAATCCTCCTATGTGTTTTTCTGCCTACAGTTTCTACCTCTGCCATGTGGTCTATCTACCATGCTCTCAGAAAAAAAAATTTCAACAATACATTTGCTTACTTCTTCAAATAATAAATATGATATAAAGCAAGATGGTAAGTTTCTTTTCACTTATCATATTAGCTAAAAAATACTAAATGACTGCTGAGTTGTTAAGGAAATGTATATTTGCATATACCGGCTGTAATGTAAACTAGTGCCACCGTAAAGGATATTTGACAATATAAATAAAAATTAAATTTATGCCTACTTTCAAAAAGATTATCCCACTTCTTAGAATCCATGTTACAGACATAATGGCACCAAAATGTAAATATTTTAAAGATGTTCACTGCAGTATTGTTTATTTAAAAATAAATGCTATATTACGAAAGATAGCTGGACTTAACTATTTAAAGGAAACAACTAAAAACCGACCAAGCAATGGTTTGTTATTTATGATATATCCTTATAAGAGCATATTGTTTCACCAATAAAAATAAGAGGCAGATTTGTATGTATTAAACTAGTAGAGCATCCATTGTTCACTAAGCAAATAAAACAAGGTTTCAGTCAATCTGAATGGTACCGTTTTTTGTTAAGGAAGAAAGAAAAAAGAAGGAAAGCACAAAGGAGTGAGAGATGGGAAAAAGAAGTGTGTGTGTGTGTGTGTGCGTTTGTGTGTAGATGGCTACATCACAAGAAGAAGCATACTACAAAGCCTAGAAGCCAAAGCTAAAAAAATATTAACAGTAATTACTTCTGAGGAGAACAAATGGAGAGCTTTAGGGGGGATTTTTATACTCTATTTGGAGTAGGTTTTTTTAAATGCTAGATTATGGATGGTTACTATTTTTAATGTGTTTTTGAGGTTTTTTTCAAATTAAGAGATGGAGAAATTAAACAATCCCATGAGCAAGTTACTGCTTCAGCCTAGAATAACCACTACAGATTTTTTCACTAAATTCACCTTCCCAAATCAACGATATGACTCCATAAAGCCTTATGTGAGGTTTTCACTAAACCCTGTGTTCAAAGATCAAGTTACTTAGAGCTATACAGAATTTATTTCATTCTGCCTAGTTTAATCTCATTTTTCTCTTATTTTCCATTTTTATAATTTCCTCGTCTCTGTGATTTCTGACTTTGAACTAAAATAGCTTACTATCTTTCTCAAAATTTGTTTAAGAATAAATATTTGTGGATCACTATATGCTAGGACTGTTCTAGTTGTTATGGACAAAGCTGTACTTTACCTCTCAATGAAATCTTTTTTCTTATAAAAAGAAATAAAAGATGTTAAATTTATGAAAATATGAACTTATAATAAAAAAATAACCTCTTAGACTGGTTATGTAAATAACATCTTTATAATTCATTAGTACTTAACTTTCACTTTAAAGTGCTTAATTTTTGGATGTCGGAAAGGTTTGCTAATATGTATAGAGACTTATGCAGTGAATTAAGAAGAACTACAATTTTCTTACTCTCTATTAATGGTTAGAATTACAAATCTTGTACTGTTACTTTGAACTTCAGGAATCTAAAGGATAACGCATGATCATTTAGAAGAATATTATCGAAATTAAGCAATTATCAATAGATAAGACATCATAAATTTAAGTTTAAACCTTACTAGTTAACTAAAAGAATGATTTATTGCTGAAGAGAATCCAATAAAGACTGAATAATTCAACATTATATTCACATAGCCTATGCTTCTCTTCTTCCTGGAAAACTCTCTTTGATAGCGAGTTTTTTGTCTTAACTTGGCCACGAATATATTACCCAATTGTTCAGTCAAACACTAATCTAGGTGTTGCTGTCAGAGCATGTTCTGGGTGTGATTAAGTACAAAATTAGTTTCCTTGAGTAGGAGAAATTATCCTAAATAATCTAGGTGGGCCTAATTTCATCAGTCGAAAGACCTACTAAGCCTTTTTAAGCAGAGCTAAGCCTTCCCTGAGTAACACTTTGGTTACTGTTTGATTGAGTAACTGGGATCTGTAGCCCAGCCTATTTGACACATAAAGCTGGTGTCACACTTCGCAAAATTTTATCACCACCTTGTTTTATACTCTTACTCATTTTTCAGATATCAAGCACCCCTTCTTCCAGAGGCCTCTCCTTTCAAATCCTGGACATTACACCATGGATAGCATCTCCTATTGCCCTCTACTCTTCTTGTTTATATTTCTTTCCCACTAGAAGGCAGATTCAAGAGTTAGGGATAGTGATTATCTTATTCATTTCTGCATAACAGGAACGATGTTCAGAGTTTTTAATCTTTTTCCATTCCATTTGAATTGTTGTTCCTAAAGAAGTTCTATAAGGTAGAACAGATGTAGGAGTTACTCTATCAACAGACATCATGAGAAGAAATCCTTGCACAAAATGCAGCAGAAATATATATTTGATAAAAGCAAAAATAAGCCAATGGGACCTAATCAAACTGATAAGCTTTTGCACAGCAAAGGAAACCATAAAAAAAAAAAGACAACCTACAGAATGGAAGAATAATAATTTCAAACAATGCAACTGACAAGGGCTTGATCTCTAAAATATGTAAACAACTTATACAACTCGAGCAAAAAAACAAACAACTCAACTGAAAAATGGGCAAACGATGTAACCAGACATTTCTCCAAAGAAGATATACAGACGGCCAACAGGCACATGAAAAAATGCTCAACATCATTCATTATTGGTGGAATGCAAATCAAAACTACTATGAGGTACCACCTCACACTGGTCAGAATGGCCATCACTAACAAGTCAACAAATAACAAATGTTGGAGAGGGTATGGAGAAAAGGGTACCCTCCTATACTGTTGGTGGGAATGTAAATCATTACAACCACTCTGAAAAACAGTATGGAGGTGCCTCAGAAAACTGAATATAGAACTACCATATGACCCAGCAATCCCACCCTTGGGCATATATACAGATAAAACGCTCCTTGAAAAGGATACATGCACCCCTATGTTCACTGCAGCACTATTCACAATAGCCAAGTCATGGAAACAACATAAATGCCCATTAACAGAGGAAAGGATTAATAAGATGTGGTATATATGCACAATGGAATACTACTCAGCAATAAAAAAGAACAAGATAATGCCATTTGCAGCAACATGGATGGAACAAGAGAATCTCATACTAAGTGAAGTAAGTCAGAATGAGGAAGCCAAATACCATATGATATCACTTATATCTGGAATCTAATATATGGCACAAATGAACCTTTCCATGGAAAAGAAATACATGGACTTGGAGAACATATGTGGTTGCTGAGGGGGAGGGGGAGGGAGTGGGAAGGACTGGGAGTATGGGGTTAATAAATGCAAACTATTGCCTTTGGAATGTATAAGCAATGAGATCCCACTGTATAGCACAGGGAATTATATCTGGTCACCTGTGATGGAACATGATGGAGGATAATATGAGAAAAAGAATGTGTATATATGTGTGTGTGTGTGTGTGTATGTGTGTGTGTGAGAGAGAGAGAGAGAGAGAGACTGGGTCACTTTGCTGTACAGTAGAAAACTTACATAATGCTGTAAACCAAATATAAAGGAAAAAAATCATTCAAAAATATACATATTTGAAAGATCATTCTTTAGTGTTTATAAGTACAGATTCAATTCCCACATCAAGAAATTATATCTGCCTTGTCAAGCATCAAGAATAGTGCACAGCTTTCAACTAAATACATTCCCTCACTAGTCAGAGTTGAATTTAAAATATTTCGTGAATGGGAAATAATACGATACATCTGATTACAATGCCTCTTCAACCTCCTGGCCTCTTTTGACACTTCATTGCACCACTCCCTCCTTTTTGAAACTTCCTCCTCTCTTGGGGACTGCACATTAGCACTAGATTGCTTCCTGTCCTACCTCTTTGACCTTTCTCTTCTTTCTTTGTTACTTGAATACAGTGAGATACTTGCCAAGGTTCTCTCCTTTAGTCGCTCCCTTGGGCACCTCATCCACAACTCTGCCTACAATTATCAGATCATGTCACACACATAATCTTCCAGATCACCCCCTGCTTCTTAAAACTCTTCAATGCCTTCATATCGATTGAGAACGAAATCAGACCCTTTTCCAAGCACAGGAAGGATGCACCTGATCCAACTGCTATCAGCCTCTATGTCTCCTTTCCAACTCTCCTATTCTGTCCTCATCATGCTCAGATAGACAGACGGGTATATATATCTCTGAATACACCAAACTCAGTCCCACCGAGGGCTTGTACTTGCTCTTCATTCCTCTAGGAAAGATCTTCCCCCTCCTTCTTGCCACTTAGGTTTTAGCTCAAGATGCCTCATTGACAAAGAGTCTTCAATGTCTAAGAACATGCTATTCTGATTTCTTTTTATTGCCTATCACTACTTCAAGTTGGTGGCTTATTTTCTTTTCCTCTCCCACAAAACTCCAAGCTTTATGAGATCATAACTTTTACCCATTTTATTTAACACTCTAGCCTCAGCCTCAGTCTCAGATAAACTTGTCTTCCCTCTAAAACTAGCTGCTTCTTTTGATTCAGCTTATTCTGACAGTAATATCCTCACAGGCAAAAGCCTGGAGTCCCAACTCCCCATCAAGCTGAACCCATGACATGCACAGTGCATAAAATCTGCTCTACACTCTCTCTCTTACCATCAGCCCTTATTCCCCTTTCCATCCCCAGAACTCTAGTTGAGATCTTACCATTTGCACTGTAATTATTACAAGACCCTTGTAACTGACTTGGCTTGCTATCTATATATTATCTATACCACACCATTATATTAGCATTTCTAAACAGAAAGTGGAATCATAACAGCTTTCACTGGAAACTTTCAGTATTAACAAAATGTGTCCCCAAATAAAATTTCAACTTATTTACCACCACTTTGCCAAAGCTAAATTTGGTAAGACTGTATTCCACAAACACAGCTTAAAAATTGTTGTCACTTCCATATATTTGCTCTGCACAGAATGCTTTATTCTCTATCGACTCCTCAATACCTATCTCAGTACTACTGAAAAATCTATTCATAATCCTTCCAGAAAAACCATTCTTTGCTGCTCAGTTGTAAAAATCCTTCAGTGCAATTTGAGGGTCCCAATCATTTTTGTATTTCTTACTGCAGCTGGACTCAAACATATATCCAGTAGGCACTAAAACTATTTCTCAATCGAAGTGAAGATATCTAAAATTACTATGAAGAAAATTAATGCCATTTCCATAGATAATGTATTCTGATATGTCAAATTATCAAATATAATCTACCTATATCTACCTACTTATCAAAAATCTGTATATATTTTTTATCTATGATGGAAATGTTCAAGCATATGCAAAATCATAGAAAAGCTCCTGATTTTCTGTAAATTCAAGCTGATCTGCATGGTATACAAGCTCTTCCCTAATCTGAAGCATGTCCACCATTCCAGCTTCTCTCACTGCTCCCTGTCTTGGCCTCTACATTCCAACATCACAGATGGTCTACCCTGCTCTGGACACAACATGCAGCTTCTACTCCTTCTGTCTTCAGTGACATTTCTATTGTAGTTCACCTGCTCCTCATCCTCTATGTCCCAACTCAGACATCATGGCATTCATGAAGTTTTCTTTATTTCCCTCACCTATGCCAGCTTAAAAGTTATCTCTCCCCACTCCTCCCTTCAACTTTGTTAAGAGCTTATATGTATTTCTACCACTGCATTTAATAACTCACTTTGTAACTAAGTGGCTCTTATTCACCTTTGTCTATTGGGTGCATATTATAGAGTTTGGAGTTGAGTATATATTTTCTGAGTAAATGGTTGTAGGGATTTATGTATCTTGGGGAAAACATATAGACTTTGGGTTTTCATGGACTATGAATTATGTAATTTCTACTTACAATATATAAGACTTTGGCATTTCACCCAACCTCAATTTAACTGGTTATAAAATGAGTAGGTATAGTAATATGGTGATAGGGTGCAGGTTACCTGAAAAGGTAATAGGAACAATTTAACATAGAGCCCACCACAGATAAGATCTTCATTATGATAACTATTTGCATTGTTTTCTTGTCATATTGCTACTGTGGATACTAAGTTTCTCTCATTTTTCTAAACACATACTAGAATGATAGTGTCTTTTTTTTCCTTTTTCCTTCTTTCTTTTTTGCTTTTTAGGACCGTACCCGTGACATATGGAGGTTCCCAGGCTAGGGGTCGAATCAGAGCTACAGCTGCCAGCCTACACCAGAGCCACAGCAATACCAGATCCGAGCCACCTCTGCAACCTACACCACAGCTCACAGCAACGCTGGATCCTTAACCTACTGAGTGAGGCCAGGGATCGAACCGACAACCTTATGGTTCCTAGTTGGATTCGTTTCCTCTGAGACAAGACGGGAACTCCAAATGATAGTATCTATTTAAGCCATTTTTCTGAAACATCCTTTCCCTCTTGTGCCTAATAAATCCTACTCCTCTTTCCAAGTTTCCTTTAAGCTTTCTTTCCTCTAGGAAGTTCTAGACACACCCAGCATGAGTTTGTTGCCCTCTCTATCTGCCTTCAAGGCACAGTGTAGATTGTTATATTGTTACACTTCTCACAGGATAATATTCCATACAGACTACTTTGGTGACCCTGGCTACACAGAGAACTTCTCTAAAAAGATTTAAGAATCTGTAGTACCCAGCCATGTCTGGTACACAGAAGGACCAAAATGTGAATAAATGATTATCTTTATTGAATGAACTGATGAAGAGCTACAGAAATTACTGAAACTATGTTACACAAAAATTTTAATGTAAAAGTCATTGCTCTTATTTTTCTACTTTGTAACAAATAAGTCTTTAGATTTTCTATTAGCACTTTCTTAAGAGTCCTCCTTCTTTCTTATAGGCATACAAAATATTGTCTCATCTTAATCCTCTTTCTTTTAAAATTTTGGACATAATTTATAAATAACATTTCAGAGTTTGCTCTCTCATTAATAATCTCCAAGTGCACAAACTTCAGTTACATATTACTTCCCAAAATATGTTTATTTTGCTGCTTTGGAGGAACCAGCAGAAGGTGGTAAAGAAACACTGAACTGCATGTTGAGAACCTGATGCTGGTCCCAATCACTCCCCAATGATTTATTGCCTTTTATTAGTGTGGTTGGTTAGGTTGATAGGTAGGTTGGTATTTTGAGAACTAAAATCCAAGTTGTGAGAATATCAAACAGAAATAGCAGAGCTTCCAGAAAGTGAGAGTACTCTAGAACTCCTGTAGTCTAAAAGTCTCTGCTTCCATCACGACCGTGGGTCAGGACTGTGGCAGGGAGGCCAGTGTTACAGAGTGGGAGAAAGATGCTCAGAGAATTGTCTCATTTACCTGTGCCATTTTTTCAGGAAATTGCCTCTTTCTGTGTGCCCTGTCTCACTGGATGAGTGGCTGACACCCAGCTGTGAAGTGGGGAAAACATGGTGTGCATTGATTGTGGTTGGAGACAAGTAATTTGTTGCATAATTCAATAGCTACATATATTTTAGAATTGGCTTACTTAATTTATTTATTTTATTTTTTTTCTCCTTTTTAGGGCTGCTCCTGAGGTATATGGAGGTTCCCAGACTAGGGGTCAAATCAGTGCTGTAGCTGTTGGCTCACACCACAGTCACAGCAATGTCAGAGTCGTGCTGCATCTGTGACCTATACCAGAGCTCACAGCAATGCCAGATCCTCAACCTGCTGAGCAAGGCCAGGGATCGAACCTGTGTCCTCAGGATGATAGTCAGATTTGTTTCCACTGAGCCACGACAGGAACTCCAGAATTGGCTCATTTTATAGAAGAGGAAACTGAGGCCCAGCTACTTTGAGTAGCTTGTCTGAGATTGCATAGCTATTAAGTGACAGGAACAGACCTCCCAAGGCAATATTGAAATTTCATGGCATTGGTATAAATTTTCTGATTATGTAAACTCTGTGGCACTGCCTCAATCCCCCCTTTTAATTCACTTAACACTTTACTTGCTATCCACTTATTTTTGAGTTACCCTACGGGAATTGCTTTTTTACGCTATATTTTTTTTTCAAAAAGTTACAATACTTACAGATTTTTGTTGCTAAAATCTATAATAAAAAAATACCCAAAAAGGAAAGTCATTCATTCCTCAAACTCCATTCTCACTCCCCAAACCTACTCACTATAAATATTAGTGTGTTTTGTTCCAGAACTTTCTCTATGCAAATACTCATGTAGGTGTGTGTGTAAATGTGTGTGGATACATATATGGCATTAAAAAACACAAATGGGATCATGCTGTATGTTGTCAAGCTCTATGCTGACCATTGCTTTTTAAAGTAAAAAAAAAATTTTAATGGCTGTGCCCATGGAGTATGGAAGTTCCTGGGCCAGAGACTGAATCTGAGCCACAGCTGAGCACTACTCTGCAACTTCAGCATTGCTGAAGCCTTTAACCTACTGCCCTGGGGCTGGGGATAGAACCCTCATCTCCGCAGTGACCTGAGCGGTTGCAGTTGGATTCTTTTTTTTTTTTTTTTTATCTTTTTGCCTTTATCTAGGGCCGCACCCGCGGCATATGCAGGTTCCCAGGCTAGGGGTCTAACAGGAGCTGTAGCCGCCGGCCTTCGCCACAGCTACAGCAACGTGGGATCCCAGCCGCGTCTGCAACCTACACCACAGCTCACGGCAACGTCGGATCCTTAACCCACTGAGCAAGGCCAGGGATCGAACCCGCAACCTCATGGTTCTTAGTCGGATTCGCCAACCACTGAGCCACGACGGGAAATCCTGCAGTTGGATTCTTGACCCACTGAACCACAGTGGGAACTCTATAGTAATGTAAATTGACCCATCACTTGTTAAAGTGAGTGCTATGATATGCCTACTATGTATCCACTGCTATGCTACTATGTTTAGTATAAACTAATGTCCAGTGCAAACAACAACAACAACAACAACAACATCAAAAAACTGCACATTTAAGGTTTTGGTTTAAGTGTTTGCATGATACCAACATTTCTGCAGATTTTTACAACAAAAACAAACAAGAATCACCACCTTTATTAATGTCATTTTTATCTTTAGCCTTGATAGTTGAATTCTGGGTCCGTATGTCTATTTTTAAAAATCATTGTTTCCGTGTGGCATGTGATGCAAATTCACATTTCATGAAATCTGCTTATCAAATGAGGACACTGATTATGTATCAATACATCCACTTTTAAAATCCTTTTTGATGCAGCAAATGACATTCTTCCAAAATTTACTGTTTTAAAAGATAGCATCCCCAGCTCACTGAAGAAGATAGTAAGGGTGCGAATCACCTCCAGCAAGATACAGCCTTGGTTGATTTTTCACATTTTCACCTTTCCTGCCACTGGAAATCACAACACTTGACACTAGGTCACAGAAGTATTAAACCTTAAAGCAGCAACGCTTCCTTCTCTATACGAGACCTCATTTCTCCTTGACACTTTACTCCTGAATTCCCTTCAGGCTCCTGGCCTTTTCTCCCAGTCTTTAACTCCCGTAACTAATTAAATCTGGACAAGTCTTTGGTGAAAATAGTTTTCCTTCAAAGTTATTCATCCAAAGTTTCCCTTAAGGCATTCTTTGTCACTTTAGCCTAGCCTGCCATCTTTACATGAAGTTGAAAGAGGTGAGCTATTTTTATAAAATAAAAAAAAAACTCTTTCAAAACCTAAATCTGCCTTGATGTTTCAGATAAAGACTAGATTTTGAAATATGACAAATGCTTCAGCATTTCTAGAAGTTTACAAGTAAACAAAAAGGTCCAAAGACTCTGGTCTCCTTTAGAGACAGTTAAACTTTTAAAATTGTGCTATTATATTTGTAAGTAGTTTATTTAGGGTACATAATTAAATTCTTCAGCAAAAAACAGAAAAGGATTAACCAGCCAGTATAGTTGAACTCATTCTCAATAAGTTGTTTTTGGGGGAAATTTATACTGGACCTCAGAATTAAGCTGCACTTTCAATACTGTTATCTATTTAGAAGACAAAAGTAAAGACTAAAGGAAATAAGAGATTAAGATTGGGAATATGGCACTGTTTAAGTATTTTCTTTGCTGAGACAAAATTAAAACTTGCCAAGTTGCCAATTCCTTTAAACCTATTCCCACATTTTATAAATAAACAGAAAACATTAACTTAATTTTGTCTTACAATGTGAAGATCAGGTATGCACTATTTGTTGTTGAGCCAGGGTACTCAGCTCAAGGGCAAAAGATTGAATGAGATTTAATCATGGGCTTCACTATCACTTGCTTAAAGCCAAAGAAAGAAGAGACGAAAAAAGTTTTCTTAACGAAACCAATTTTTTCCTATAGTATTTAATGACATTATATTGTCTCATTTTTTAGCTACCCTGTGGGATGTGACTCTTTATAATGAACTCCCTATGTTTTCTATAGATGAAAACCTGGGTTTTGAAATTTTGAGTGTGTTTCCCAAGATTCTCCACCTGTTTAATGAAAGAGCCAGGAAAGCAATGCAGGTACTCTGGCTTTGTAGGCCTAAGTGCTTGATAGGCAGTGCTGCCTCCCACGACATGAAAACTTAGAACTTAGCAAATCATTGTTCATAATTCTCTTAAAATACTACCATCAGCAACAACACAGAAACAATATAAAAAAAATTACTTATAAAGTACTGAGAAATTCCAGGTACCCCTCTAAGTACTCTAAATTTATCCTTTCACTTAATTCACACAACAGCACCATGAGTAATGCAATTGCTTCCAACGTAAAGATGAAAAAACAGGAGCACAGAGAGGTCAATTAACTTACCCAAGGTACACACAACTAAGAAGAAGCAGAAATTTTCTTTGACTAACACTCAGTACACAGACTTGGAGAATCACCAGATGAATAATCAGCTCTGTGGAGTTTCTCAAGGAGACATACAGGTGGTACTTTTTTCAATATGTAATTTTATAATATTTATCTGCTAGTCTCTTCAGAGAGCACAATGATATATTATTATCGCTCTTCTATTTGGTTTACGTTCTGCCTAACTTACTCAAACATCCTTATGTTTATCCTTATATATTCAACTGCTTTAAATTAACTGTAAAAGCTATTATCTAATTTAAGAAAAAAGTATAGCAAATCATTATCTACAATACAGAGAGTACCAATGAAACACAGAGGCACAGAATATGTGTAAGAACTTTGAAAATTGTTAAACAGTCCACAGAATAAGGTATTAGCACCATGAAAATTTTTGTCAAGTAATAACAATCTAGGACAATAAGCAAAGAATATAAGGAAAATATTCTAAGATATTTAGTTCAAATTAAATGCAAAACTTAACAACCTTTAGCTGTAAACCTTGAGCCAGAAATATTAACTTACATTTATCCACCTACAAAGTACCTCTTTTGAATATCTATGATATAAATGACTAGGAACTAATGTAAATTGAGGCCAAAGAGGGAGGTTTGCAGAAAGACAGGGGCTCAGAGGATACAGCTCTGATCGCTTTTTTTTAGGGGAGGTAGATTTCTTGAACAGTATCCATTTTCTTTTCACCAAGGGCTGTTTTATCAAAGCTTCAAAAGAGAAACAGGAGTTGACAATCTTTACAAATATAAAAGAGGCAAACAATTTGTGGAAAGGAAGAATAATAAAGTTTCCTCATGCTAAGGAGGCATTTTATCAGAAATGCACTCATGCCTAGAAAATCTACGTCTTCAAGCACATATGTTTATTTTCAGGAAGGCATACCCTTTCTGTCTTCCACTTCAGTAAACTCTGGGAGTGAAAAACCATCCTGTGAATGCAGCTAGTTCACTGTTGTTAGGGGCATATCATTTTCCCAAAGTTTGAGAGAGCAATGGATTGATTTCAGGGTTCACAATGGGGCAGGGTAAGGCGGCAAGGCTCACGTGGCTTTCGGAAACAATATAAATTCATAGAGCTATTTCAAGGTTGCAGGAAGATGTGATAAACTACTGGATTGGGTTACATGTTTCCTCCTTCAGGGACTATTTTATCCACTCCTCCTAGATAAGTCAGGCTGATTTGTTGTTTTCATGCTCTGTTTTTCTTCAAATCTACTTAAATAAGCAGGTTGATTTCAGGGCAGACCCCTCCCCCCACTCCCTCTTCCTCTGTATGGGTTCAACTCAAGTTCTTGTGAAATCATTATCCTTTTCATATCTCGCAGACTGACTGCTGCAAAAAGTGAATCAGAAAGTAAACAAAACTAAACTAAAATAAAATGTGGTTCTCAGGGATGTGTCTCTCTGTGCAAATGTGGATGAAGAATCATGAGTATTTATGAAGATGCCTCCTATGCAGTATGGGCTGTGGGCAGCTTGAATGCCTGTGACTCTTTAGAATATACACAAGTTTCTCAGGACAAAGCACCACTTCATTCTCACCAAAACCAGAACCACATCCAAAGTAAATCAAGTAAAAGCCTTTCAACAGTCAGGAGAGCAGAGAAACAAGGAGACTATCTGAACTTTTTTTGTTTTTCTCTTGAAATCACTGCCAGTACTTCAGGGGAAGCTTCTACTGGCATCATCTGTCAGGAAAATCAAGCTGCCTTTTTTCATAAATTGGGAAATCAGTTGAATCGTACTGAACCAAAGACTCAAAAAATAGTCTCCTGACTCCTATTATCAGTTTACCCATTCACTGTATCTGGTTCTTTAGTATATCAGAGTAGCCTGATGCAGGTCTAAAATGTCCTTATTGTTAATTATCTACAAATGTGAGTCCTCCAGGAATGACTGAATGAATGAGAGAAAATGGGCAAAACATACTGGACTCAGTGTTAGAAGAACTACATTGTCAAGGCATCTAACCTCTCTGAGCTTTAGTTTCATCACCTGTTAAGTGGACAATAGTGCAGTGGAACCACGTTGTTTTTCTTTGCCCATTAGCCACTTCCTCTTGTTCTGTGACAGAAATATCTATTATACTCTCAGGCCATGTGGTTCAGTGTCCCACTCCCCTTTCCTCCTGCCCATCAGAGCATTCCAGTCTTGTGACCACAATTACCAGGGAAAGGCGAGCATGTGACCCAAGAGAGTGTCATCAAAATGAAACCTGGAATTTTGTTGTCGTGGAAAGAAAATGCTTACTGAAAGGACTGGCTGTTAGTACGGGCTGCTAGTGGCCATCCTGATGTGGGACAGAAAGAGCCAGTTTGAATGGAGAGAACAAGAAAGGCAGAACTGAGAGATGTAGGAAAAATGTTTTGAGGTCATCATTTGGGTCAACAGACCTGTCTGCAACCGAAGTCAGATGGATTTAATTTCGGGATTTTCTGTTACATGAACCACTACCTCCCCCTTTTTTTTTCTTTTGACTTAGATGTGTTTGATTTGGTCTTCTTTCACTTGCATCCTAAAGATTCCTAACTATTAGAAACATGAAGGCTGAGCTGACATACTGAGACGAGTAATGTTTTTGGAAAGTTCTTATGTGTTTAAACACAAAAGCTAAAAACCTCGGCTTTACAAAATATATTTGTACTTTTGTTCAAATGTGTAAGCTTTAAAAGTTTTGTAATGCCATAGGGACTTTACCAGGGCTTGGCAATATTAAGAATAAGAAAATAAAACTAATCCTGAAGGAGTTTATAGACAAGTTGGGACACAAACACGTGTTAAATAATTATGGGATACTGTTAAAATGGTAGAAACCATGGACAATATAAAATGTAGAACTACCACATTACACAGCTTTAGGGGGCACCATTCACAACACAGGTTATGTAAATGTCATCCTCTGGAGTCTTACACAAGAACCCAACTCAATTCTACCTCCCTCAGTGGGGACACTGGGCCAGCCAAATACCTGCATCAGCACATATTTTCAGTCTCCGTAATAGCTCTTGGCTGTTGCACTTTTTAATGAACTGATTATGGCCAACTTTATTTGAGTTTTTAAAGGAGAGTTTCTGGAAGACAGCTGGCACCACAGGTTTACCATTACATAGACCAGACTCAAATCTCACTGCTCTTCCTTGGCTGTGCCATCATTTGTTAGTGATCAGCTGTCAGAGGCACCACTACATCAAGCATCTGCAAACATAGAATGTCTCATCTCAGGATTACAGAGGTCTCTGGGCAGTGGGAGATTCACTGAACATCAGATTAATTATTTGGCAAAACAAGTGGAGCTTTTATGACTCAAAAGGTTATTCACAACAACACACTTTCACACTATGCCTCAGCGATAATACTTCATTTTAAGTGGCAAAATCAAACTGTAAGTAAATTAGTACCCAAATTAATCCAACAGCTGTGTGTTTTGATAGTGATTAATATGCACTGTATAAAAGAGGCTTTGCTTCCCTCTTGTTCTCAGTCACAAAAAAGGCAGAGGAAAAAAGTTCTTTGATGTAATGCCTCTTCTGAAGCAATGCCAAGGTAGTTCATTGTTTAGTTACAGAGAAATACCCTGAGACCTTTCAGAGCGATGCCTCTGCTTTTCTTTTCTGGTGGAATAACAGCCACAGCTCCCCTTGCCACCCTGGCTGAGACTGCCTGACATCTTACTCCCAGAGTCAAACTCAGGACAGGCCACCTCTAATGCCCAGGATAACACAGATCCAGCCTCTGGGCTTGGGTGGACTGCTTTACTTAGGTGCTGAATCTTACTCTTCTGGAGGAAGCAGTTGTAAGCCAGCATTTGAACCATTCTGGCCAAACTCTTTGGGTAAAGTATTGGGATGACAAATTCATATACATCTGTAATTATCAACATAGTAAGATTTGACTTATTTTGGCTTCATGCTCAAAATTACCTATCTCCATCATTCTTAGTCTGACGTGCTGCTATCCTTATCCACAATGTGAAATTTCCTAAAGGATCCTCAGGCTTGTATGGCACAAAATACCACTGGTATGGAGGCTGAAAGTTTTGGCTCTAAGCTGAGCTGGCAAAATACAACTGTGCTTACCTGGCTTGTGCTAATAAGCTGCCGTTTAGGGGTATGGATACTTTCAAGGTCTACTAATTATTTGGCAAAACAAGTGGAGGTTTTATGACTCAAAGGTCATTCACCATATGGGAGCATATTGGTATGATTCAATACACGGTGCAGAAGGTAATTTCAAATACAAACATAAAGTTTTTTTTTTTTTTTGTCTTTTTGTCTTTTTAGGGCCATACTGTGGCATATGGAAGTTCCCAGGCTACGGGTCCATTTGGAGCTGTAGCTGCCGGCCTATGCCACAGCCACAGCAATGCAAGATCTGAGCTGCATCTGTGACCTACACCACAGCCCACAGTAACTCCAGATCCTTAATGCACTGAGCAAGGCCAGGGATCGAACCCGCATCCTCACGGATGCTAGTTGGTTTTGTTAACTGCTGAGCCACAAGGGAACTCCTGATTTTTTTTAATTTGCCAATAATTGATGTATTATTCCTATTGACACTGTGATTATATTTGCAGCTTTCGTTTAGCCACTAAACGTCCCGGAGCTAAATTTGTGGTACCCTGCAAAGACTCCATAATTCTGCCTGCTGGGTTTACAGAGAAGGCAGCAGAGCTCAGTAACCTAGATCGCAGGCTCACAGGCCAGGTGGCAAGATTCCAACATGGGTTCTGCCTCTTTAACTCTGTGACTTAGGACATGTATCAATGTTTTTTCTGCATCTGTTAAGAAATTCTTATTAGCTAAGGTTACTGTGAGGATTAAATGAGTTTCTACATGAAAAGTGTTCACAACAGTGCCTGGCTTTGAGTACAACTGAATAAATGTGTCATCATCATCATAAATTCATTATCTTCATAGCCTTGATGATTTTTCCTGCCTTACCAACTTCCTCTATGATTTATCTTATTCATTGTGGTTTATGTATTTTTCTAAGCATTGCCAAATTCTTTATTGAGCACAATTCAATATAAACCAAACTAAATAAAACAACATAATTTATTCTTTTAATTTTCTAAAAGAAAGTAGTGTTCCACTTTGCTTTTATAAGCACATCCTCCTTGAAAATTTTATTTCATAATGCAGTTTGAAGATTCTGTTTCATAATGATCCTTCTAATGGCGCATACCATATTTGAAAGGGTTCTTAGCACTCAAATATATACTGAAAAGCCAAGGGGACTTTTCAAAGATCAATTTCCAATACACATTAAGTTAAAACTACATATACCTTAAATACCAATGCATATGAAAATTTATTGAGAATAAACAGCATAAAAGGTAAGTGCAATAAAAAGACTCAGGGTGTCTGAGATAACTGGTCATTTCTAGAAAACTGAGTTCCAGCAATGCACTCATCTAAGGGCAATATCTTTCTTCTAATCCAGGATTTAACTGTTATATACCAAGTAACTTTCGTCCTCAGGATTTCTCCACTCTAAGGATTTCCTGAGAGCGGTTTTTTTCATATCTGAGTTATAAGCAATAATCCATGTTTTTCTTCCATTTGAAGAAAAATTAAATTTTATTCTGTAGAACATCATGAGCATAGATGCTGCAAACCCACTGGCTGATCCTGTCAATAAAAGAGCATGGAGGATTTCTCTCTGTGGCTCGACAGATAAAGGTCCAACATTGTTTCTGTGAGGATGAGGGTTCTATCCCTGGCCTGGGTCAGTGGCTTAGGTATCCAGCATTGCTGCAAGCTGTGGTATAGGTCACAGATGCGTCTTGGATCTGGTGTTGCTGTGGCTGTGGTGTAGGTTGGAAGCTGCAGCTCTGATTCAGCCCCTAGCCTGGCAACTTCCATATGCTGCAGGTGCGGTCTACTTTTCAGAAAAGAAAACTTCAAGTTTACTGTTTTAAAGAAACGAGGTCAAGGTAAGCATTATTTTATAGTAATAAAATATGTATGATCCTGAAAATGCTAATAAACTTACAAATTATATTTCACCCTAAATTTATTGTAAGAGATGGATGAGTGGCTGTAGCCTTTTATTTTAAACTTCTTGAGGAATCTAAATTGCCTGAAGTATTCAACAATAACAGAGACAACACAGTTAAAATCCCATCTTCTGATTCCTTTAAGTCTTGAGAAATTGATTCATAGTCTAAAATCTCCCATTTAAATAAAAATTAAATACTAAACCAGTCATACTTAATTGTAAAATGTAACAAGAAGCTATTATGGTAGGACCTTTGTTAAAATAAAATGTTACTGGAAACCTAATCGTAAAATAATTTGTACAATACAAGCAATACTTGAACAACAACAGTTTGAATTGCAAAAGTCTGCTTATATGTGGTTTTTTTTCAAAAGTAAATACTACAGTACTGTGATCTGCAGTTGACAGAATCCATGGATCAGAGGAACCGTGGATGCAGAGGGCCAGCTATAAATTAAACATGGAGTTTTGACAGTGTGTGGGCCAACGTCCCTTACCCCTGTGTTGTTCAAGGGTTGAATATAGTTTCATAGTAAAACCCTCAGTGATCTTCTGATTAATTCCAGTCAAACCTAACTTTGTATTTTTTAATCGTTAAACTTATTTTTGTCACATTAAACAGCAGAGCTATACACTGAGGTTATTTTATTTATTTATTTTTATTTATTTATTTATTTATTTGTCTTTTTGCCTTTTGTAGGGCCGCACTCGTGACACGTGGAGATTCCCAGGCCTGGGGTCTAATCAGAGCTTTAGCCGCTGGCCTACGCCACAGCCACAGCAACGCAGGATCCGAGCCGTGTCTGCAACCTACGCCACAGCTCACCGCAACGCTGGATCCTTAACGCACTGAGCAAGGCCAGGGATCAAACCTGCAACCTCATGAACAAGGTCACGACCCTAGTCAGATTCGTTAACCACGACGGGTACTCCTGAGATTATTCTAAAATAGTAACTTTTCTTTGTGAGGTAGTTTATGCCAAAGCATTTCTATTTGAGCTTACATATAATTAGCAATGATATCAGGTCTACAAGCAGCTGGAACAAGAAAGAAGAGGAACATTATAAAGCTTCAAAGGAATTTAAGAAGATGGGGGGAAACTATATCTTGCATTTGACTACTCATTCAAAGTTAAACAACAACAACAACAGACAGAAAAAAAACCTTCAGAAACCTCTTTCATTTGCTCTTCACTGAGACCCTGTAAGATCAGGCAGGGAAGGGTTTACTAACCCCCGTTTTACATGTAATGACAGTGAGGCTCAGAAAGCTTACCAACAAATCCCCAAGTCATACTTCTCATCAATGGTAGGTCACAACTCCAATTTGGATCTTCTCGCTTCTTCTCCTGTCATTTTTAATACTATGCCTTGTGCCATTTTATTCAAATTTAGATAACAGATGGTCTAAACAGTCTACATATTAAGTATCTATATTTATCCTCTAAAATTTTGATCTCTACTCATAAATCTTACTGGTTATTCCAAGAGAACTGGAGTATACTAAGATTAATTATGTTTTCCTGATCATTTTCCAACTTTGGAACATTACTCTTTATTATACTAATTCAATATTATCTTTTCAGATGTTTAAACTTTCCACATTGCTTAATTTGAATGATTCATGTAGATATTAGATGTTTCAAGGAACGGGTTCTATGGCATGCAATAGCTAGCTCACAACAGGTGTTTAAGAAATTCTTTTTGAATTGACCAACTTCTATCTAAAGAGACTTTTGTAGATTGTGTTAGCAATGGCATACAAATATTACATTCAGAAAATTATTTTATATTATCTTCCCCAGAAATAGCTGACAAATTCATTCTGATGAAAGACAGATATGGTGCACTGAATAGATGCTTTCACAGAAGCATTAGAGCCCAGGAAAATAACCCAGACACAGTCTAAATTAGCCTCTGGTGTGCTGACAGCCTGCTCAGCCTCATGTATGAATACCCCTTTCATGATTTAAAAACATTTTGACGTCTAAAATAACATTAAATCTAGTTATCTGTGATGTATGAAATTATAATACATCATAACCGAGTAGTTCAACTGAACACTGAGGTATGTGAAAAAGCAAATTCAATAACATAATGTCTATGTTTTTTTCCCTCTACCCATAGAATCTAAGTAAAAACTTGTTTTTATAGGATATTATTTTAACTGTTAATTTCAAAACACTTTAGAAAATACAGACTTACTACCATACTTCTGGTTACTTTATGGAACTGGTAAAAATTATTGACCTGAAAATATGAATACATATAAAAACCCAGAAACAAAAAAGGCAAAAACATTTCACAGAGCAATATGTTGAAACGCAGGCTAGCTCTGATGACTGCTAATGTTTATTTATGATGCCCTTCATTAAATTCTTCGACTTTTTCAAGGGGCCACCTGTAAACCAGTTATGATTTGTAGGTTTCAGGAATGTTTTCCATTCTCAGCCATTACTCTTCAAACCAAGTCTTTGAGACATTCCAAAGGTTCAAAGAAGTATGAGGACCTAAGCCAGAGCTAACCAATAGAAATATAATGCAAACCACATAGGCAATTTAAAAGTTTTCAGTAGTCATATTACAAAAATTAAAAAGAAACAAGTGAACCCAATTTTAATAGTATTTTATTTAACCCAATATACCAAAATACTGTTATGGTAACATACACTCAAAAATTTACTGATTATTTTACATTCTTTTTCTTGTACTAAAACTATGAAATCCAGTGTGTATTATATTTACAATTTTAGCCATCAATTTGAGAGCTAAATTTTCACTGAATCACTTAATTTGAATTTGGTTTTCATAAAATTTATAGCTCAATAACTACAGTAAATTCACAAACCCAAAATATCCCAAACATTTTTTTTTTTTTCTGTCCTTTTGCCTTTATGTAGAGCTGCACCTGTGGCACATGGAGGTTCCCTGGCTAGGGGTCTAACAGGAGCTGTAGCTGCCGGCCTTCACCACAGCCACAGCAACGCGGGATCCGAACCGCGTCTGCAACGTACACCACAGCTCACGGCAACGCCGGATCCTTAACCCACTGAGCAAGGCCAGGGATCAAACCCACAACCTCATGGTTCTTAGTCGGATTCGTTAACCACTGAGCCACGAAGGGAACTCCAAAATATTCCAAACATTCTTAAACATTTTCTAATAGCTGACTCAGTATCAGTTTTAAATTTAAATTAATAAAAATTAAATAAAATGAAGCACACAATTCCTCAGTCATACTAGCAATGTTTTAAGTCCTCGATCATTCAGTGTAGCTAGGGTTATGGATTAGACAGCACAAATCTAAACGAATTAAACAAAAGTTTCAACTGGAGCAGTAGATAAAATAGGAGGAAATAAGCAGGATGGCATTCGAGAGGAAGAAAACAAGTAGACATGGTAAATGTGGATAAGGCTTTTATAAGCCTAATTAAAAAAAAAATGCTTCCAAGATTATTCTGTCGTTTTATGGTTTCCAAGATAATTTTGCCACCTATCTGCTGTCCACAAGAGAATACAGGGCACAGTTTTAAAAGTTAGAATAGAGCTAATTACTGTCCATTTTGAATACTTTTTATCAATGAGAAAGTTTAGTCTAGAGTTGAACTGTCCAACACATTGGCCATTAGACACATACTGAACACTTGAAACACAGCTAATCCGAACTGAGAAGTGGTGGAAGTATAAAATATACAATGGATTTCAAAAATTTAGCACACACGCGCGTGCACACACACAAAGATAAAATATCTCATTAATAATGTTTTAAGATTGAATACATGTTAAAATAATCATATTTTGGATAGGACTTATTAAAGTTAATTTTACTAGCTTTTTAAAAATCTTTCAATGTGGCTTCTAGAAATTCATATGAAGTTGCATTATATTTTTATGGCACAGCTCTAGAGAGAAAGCTTGCATCTGCTTACATCATGGAGTTGACTTGAGGCTGCACTGTTTGGTTTTTGCTTGACTCTGGGCATGTGATCCCTGATATTCCCAGAACTCTTCTTCACCAACATGCTGCCAAGAAAAGGCTGCATATTACTGCCCACAATGGGGCTTTATGACCTGTTTTCCTGTTGCTGGCTTTCTTAAGCAAGGAAAGGATGGTCTCTGGGGCCTACATGAAAAGGAAGGTTTATCTGTACTCATTTTCAGCTAATAGCTGTTTTGTTCTCTTAACCTTCTTTTGCTTACTTATATTTGGCAGCTTGATGTGTGCTTTTCATTCTTTAGGAGTTGCAAAAGTAGCAAACCACACCACCCACTGTAGGCAACTCCATGCAATTACTGCATGCAGTTTTACGTTTTTATCACAGTAGGACAAAGACACCATAAGAAAAGCACTATGGGAATGATTGTATGAATGAAACAATCACCTGGCTTTTCAAAAGAGCATGTAATTAAAAAGGGTGTCCAATTCAAAGTTGTTGTGCATTTCTTAAAAGGCAGGCAGTGCAGAAGCTACAGTCTTATTTAAGCCTCAGTCTTTATCTACCTTGCCTATCTGGTTATCAGATGATCTATTTAGCACGGTCCTGAGGATGTTAGGATAGTTGAAAGGACTTCTGCTGCCTGCTCTACTATTCTCTCTTTGGGTGGGAAGGAGGGAAAAATAGCTTCGATAGTTTTCAACCAAGATGCTTAGCGACTGTTTCTGTCTGTGTGGCTTAGGTTGCTTATACACATGCTAAAGTGGCATCTGAGAACCTGGAAAACCTCTACAAGTGGCATTATCATATCAGGTTTTTGGACCTTCTTTGATAAGTGATTCAACCAGATGTGGCCTCAGCATTGGGTCTTAGCACAGGGCATGGTCACCAATTCCTCAATGCAAAGTGACACAGAGGGTGCTTGCTGATTTTGCCGAGCTGCCAACAGAACATCTGAGGCCCACAGTCCTTTGCGACGTTGCCTGGCACCTATCAGGAACACAGCGAGTTTGCTCTCACATCACATACTGCCTGCATTTGGCCCTCGAAAGGAATTTTGACCGTAGCTCTGGGGTTCTAATACAACACTCTTGCACGGCCCAGATAACGAGGAGCAGACTTCTACCCTGCCTGTAACACCGTGGTAATGTGCCTCTAAGGACCCCAGGAAGGGAGCTCTTAGAATATGAAATAGTCAAACCTCATGAAAAATATGCCATTTAATAACACCGTTTACAAGTCCAGACTTTTAACAGGAAACATAAAAGGACAGAGTTATACAGAAGGCCCACTGGAGGTCTATCAACATCAGGACTTCCTTTTAAAGGGTTGATAAGGCTGCCTGTATGACTGAAACATAAAACAGTTAATGTAATTCACCTTTCTAAAGATTAATCTTTGCTGAAAGACAAGAAGTTGAATGACACTTTATGTAAACAATGACTTGAGCACCCCATGTGGGTTCCTATGTGTATTTCAAATGCATAGAACAACATACGCTCTAGTTTTAAGAAATAGTAGTTTTTCTAATTACTAATTCCAGTGAATTCCTAGGAGTCAAGCTGGGATACTAATTACATAATATCTGCCTGTTTCTCTCAGGATTATTTACCTGAAATCTCAGTTATAAATAGAAGAGGCATATCTTTGGGAATAGAATATGAAAGTCATGGGATTTTAATACATTTGTTTTTCTAATAAAACTGTAATAAATGTTGGTAGAGATAGACAGGAAAAGAAGGAATATACCACCCAGGGGACTATGCCTATCATTTGTCAATTAATTTATGGCTTGAATAATATATAGCTGACATCATTAAACATTTTGACATTTTTCTTCATTTCTATGGCCAGATTTAACTGGTACCTCTTTCTCAGAAAGAATTTTCAAGATTTTTTCTTTCTTTCGCTTTTTAGAGTCACACCTATAGCATATGGAAGTTCCCAGGCTAGGGGCTGAAGGGGAACTGTAGGTGCCAGCCTGGACAACAGTCACAGCAACACCGGATCTGAGCTGCATCTGTGACCTACACCACAGCTCACGGCAATACCAGATCCTTAATCCACTGAGTGAGGCCAGCCATCGAACCTGCATCCTCGTGGATACTAGTAGGGTTCATAAAGCTGAGCCATGATGGGAACTCCAGAATTTCCAAGACTTTTACATTTGTTGAGAGGCTAGTGTACACAGGCACAGTACTTAGCACTTGAGTACCTGGCCTTCTTAATCTTTATCAATCAGCCCAAGTATGAACTTCATGTATAGATGAGGAAACCAAGGGTAAGTGAGAGCAGGTTTCCTAAGATCACATAACTTGTATTATAGAAAATTGGATGCTGTTCTGCCTGATTCTAGGCCTGGGGCTTGTCATTAAACTATACTGCTACTATGAAAGGAGTTATGCAATGATAAATATGAAGTTTCAGAGATATGTTACTACTCGTTACCAGTGGACAGAATATTAATCTAGGAATTCTGCCTGCAGAAGCCCTCAAGCAGTTGTTTTCTGGTTATAGAAAATACTATCAAATCACCATAGTGATAGACAAAGGTATGTTTCTCAGTCTTCTTTTCCAGAATCTGCAAGATGAAGGATCAAAATTACTTTTCCAACAGAGATCCAATGTCCTTCCTTTTATCATTCAAAGTTATTAACTTCTTCTGAGCTAACAGACTGGCTATTTTTATGTTGAAAAAGATGCAGAGATAAAGTTGAGTGACTTTTTATCTACTAGTATTACTGAAGAGATTATTCAAAAGTGATTACTGAGGTTGCTTTTTCAAGCTTGGTGATAATATGATCTTTTAATTTTATTGCTTGAAATAGCATGTTGATTAAGTTTAGGATTGATTTTAGTGAGCTAAAATTTGGGACTGAAAAATATCCACAGTAATTGTTTATCAATAAACACCTGCAAGACTCTAATCTCTAAGTCCTGGGCATCACCCTTTGCTTACATAATATTCTAAATATCATAAATATAAATAGGAAATGAACGTATAAGGGAATTACCATGTTTTTAGCCACATAGAGCACAACATGTCTATATTTTAGTGGCACAACACAAAGCCACAAAATTTTTGTTCATAACTCACTCTGACAACACTAATTTTAAGCAATTCACATACAGGTTATACTACTTATGTAACAGAACAATCTTTAAATCAGTCAAGCAAGAAACAGCACGTGGCTGACATTAACCACACAATCTCTTCAGTCTTTTGTCTGAGAACAAACTGAAAAAACGTTCAGTGAATAACCTTCTATGTACATGCTGAATTGTCCAAGTGGATGGCCTTCTAAAGAAAATGTCACAGCTCTCCTAGTAATTCATAATGCTATATGTATATGTCTGTAGGTATACATCCATTTCTCTATTACACTCCTCAGGTAACACGGCAGAACACTGAAGGAAAATAAGCCAGTTTTATTTAAGATTATTAAAGTAAGGCAGAGTAAATTTTTGAAGTTTTTCTCTCTGACTCAGATGTTGATTTGGACCAATCATGAATGATCTGGAATAAAAGAAGAAAAGAGTTTTATAAGGGAAGAATACTAAATGACCAGAACTGTGGGAGAGATACTAGGTGGATAATTTATGATTTTATATATATTCGATAGCACAGTATGGACTGTATATTATAGAGTTACCAAATAAAATTGTTGGGATGGTTGGTAGGAAAATTTCTTCAATCAAATCAAAGGCTTCAAATTTGAGTTAATGTTGCAGTTTTTGTAATTGACTGAAGATTGTTTTATGACTTAGAGTTGACTACTTTCCCCCTTCTTTCCATGCATACTCTTTTTTTTTTGTTTTTTTTTTTTGTTTTTTTTAGGGCCACGCCTGCAGCATATGGGAGTTCTCAGGCTAGGAATTGAATCAGAGCTACAGCTACTGGCCTGCGCCACAGCCACAGGAACACAGGATCCAAGCCACGTTTGTGACCTACACCACAGCTCACGGCTGGATCCTTAACTCCCACGGAGGCCAGGGATCAAATCCAAGTCCTCTTGGATACTAGTCAGGTTTTTTACCGCTGAGCCATGATGGGAACTCCCCCATGTACATTCCTATTCTCTTCCCTGACTTGAGTTTATTAACTCAAAAATCTCTATGGGTCCAGTGCAATTGCCATCTTGTTGGATACCTTCACATAAATATGCAACTCACATCTCCAAATTCAACCTGTCTCAGGTGGAGAGAAGGGAAGGTGTAAAGGGAAGATGTAAAAAAAGCTGATATATTTGTACACCTCCATGAATTAAGTAATTTATATTTACACAAGTTTTATATGACAACTGCCAGTCTGAATCTCTTCTTGCATTCCTTAGCTCAAATATAGTTAATTAAAGATAACAAAATCAGAAACATGGGAATCAAATTTAAGTCTTCCCTCTCCCTTACTCCTCACAATCATTGCATTTTCGAGTCATTTCATTCGGACCTCTGACATGCTTCTACATTCCACCCCATTTTCCTTTCCTACCAGCTTTTAGTTGGATCCTTACCTGAATGAATTACCACCAGAACTGCCTATCTGTTCTTACCTAAATGGAAACACCATAGTGCCTGTGGTTTTCTGTTTGTTTTTCTAATGCAATCTAATCATGTTACTAACTTTCTCTGAAATCCTTTCAAGTTCCCCTTTTATCTCTGGCCTTAAAGTCAGTCATCTTGTATTTATATTCAAAGTCTTTTATCATATGGCTCTGGTCCACTTTACAAGCCTCATCTGACACCTCCCCACTCTAATCTGATTATATATGACTTTTATTCTTGGCCTTTAATCCTTAGTTCTTGGCCTCTAATTCTTGTCTTTAATCTTCATTTAACTTATTATAACAACAACTCTCCATCTCCCTACTAGCACTCTTAATTCCTCGTCCTCTGCTCTACTTTTCCAGCTACAACATCTGTCACCTTCTAATCTACCAATATTTTACCTATTTCTCTGCTATTTACTATTAATTTTTTTCTTACTGGAATTCAGGCCCCATCAAAAGAGGGATTTTTTTTTCTGTTTTGCTTATCTACATATTTATAGTTGCAAATAACTAGAACAGTTTCTAAAATATAGCGAGTATTCACTAAATATCTGTTGACTGCATGAATAAATTCCCTGAATGATATCGTTTCCTGTAACTTCCATTTCCAAGGCACCCTCTTCCCTTGCCTAGTTACCCATCCTTTAACTGGCAAAATCTCACCTATGCTCAAACTCACAGATCTAAGGTTGCCTTGATTCATTAGATGTAATTAGTAAGTACTCAGCCCATGCGTCTATTGTATTTAGTCCAGTCTAAATTGGGTTAGATTCTGCTGTATCAATAATCAAACTGAGTAATGTATCTTCCCATCTGTCCTACTTTATACACAGGAGGAGCTTAATATATGTTCAGTAAATTGATTGTTTAACAGAGCTGTAGGTGAGGTATAAACTGAGAAAAATAAGACATGGGTTTATCACATGGAATCATGGTAAGGCTACTATTCTAGCTGACAGACAGCAAAGACAATGGGAGACAAGTTGTAATTTCCTAAACTTTTCTTGACTCTTTAGGGAGAAAGGACTAGGGAAGATTGAATGGCCTGCATTTAGGCAATAATAGGAACTTTGGAAACTCATTACCATCTGATACTTTTAGAACAGCTGACATTAATTTTGGAGATACTTAAAAGGACAAATGTCATCTATGAAAGCAAAACTTCTAGAGCGTTAAAATGGTCCTTAGTGTTTTTGCAACTATCTTTGTCTATGACAGTTTAACTTAAGTGATCTAGCAAAATCACAACAATGGAATTTGCTTCAGGCCACAAGTGAATTATCTGTGCTCTAAGACACTACTTGGTATGTCAAATGTTAGTTAGACAACGAAATAAACCAGAGTTGGCATCAGAAAATAGGCAAGCATTGATTTTCTTTTCACTTTTTATTTATTAAAATGTTACTGAGGAAACATAAACTTTCTTGGCTCAATATTTATGACCTATTTCCTTCTTTTAACTGGGAAAAGCAACTGTCTTCATAGGTGAAAAGAAAGCCTGTTTATTTTCAGGAATGCTTCGGTTAAGCAGCATTTTCCTGGATACAACAGGTTCCTCACCAGAGTGCCATTTGGTAGTTTTTTTTGCCATGAATTTTATCTTGCAGAAATGGTGTCATAAGATAAGTAAGGTATGTAAAAGATGAGAAAATCCAGACTGCTTTTTAAACTGATGCAAACACACTTTGCATAAGACAACTTGCCATTGTGCTTCAACATTTGCTGAACTTATGATAAAAAAGAAAGAAAAACATAAGGTCTTTATTGTTGGTGGTGAAAGCAGATGGAATTGAGATTTGAACTGGGAAAGATCCAACCTTTTGGTTACTCTAAAGAATAAGGAAGGTGCAGCATAATCTGTCAGTTAAGAGTGATGTCTCTGCATCTATGTTGCTTGAGCTCACCATTTAATCCCTGTGTGAATATGGGCAAATTAATTAATCTCTCTGTTCCATGTTTTTTCATTTGAGAAATGTGGATAATTTTATTACCAACTTCAAAGCATTGTAATGTGGATTAAATGAGTTAATATGTACAAAGCACTGGGAACAAAAGAGATGTATAAGTGCTTATTAAATAAATAGCTTTTCACAGAAGGAAGCAAGCTTGAAACCTCGTAGCACATAGCATACAGACACTTGAGAAGCAATAAATCAAAAGGATTTTTAATTCAAATATAACATCTGTTCCGTCCAAATATAACATTAAAATGCAATAATCCTTATTAACCCTTGGCAGTTTATTTATAAAGACCATGTTCTGCATTTCTCACTAAAGATTTTCAAGGTATCTGTATTTCTGCTTCCTAGATTATAATGCAGCAAGCACCAGAGTCCAGAAAATTAGTTTCCTATCAATCACTATTCAATGCAATGCCTCCTGAAACCATTTCCTTAAACATGTAACAATCCTATCACATAATTGTGTAACACCCAAGATACCCATGTCTGTTATTTAATGCTAATTTCCATGAGCTTCTGAAGAGGAATTGCTATTGACGACTTTCATTAGGAAACGATTGACCCTTCTCCAGTGGAGCATCCTGAGAACAAATTCACTAAATATGCCCATATTTCATCTTTTCCATACCAAGGTGCAATAGGCACTGTGAAGGATATGGTTTATTTCATCCAAAATTAAAATTTTATAGGCTACATTACTTAAGGTAAATGGTTTAATACATTTAGAAGGACAGATGCTTTCTAAGTGTTTGGCATCCATGTATTGTATTTGAGGTCCAAATTAGGTGATCCCACAGACACAATGCAGACATAATGGTTTCCACGATATTTCAGATGACGTATCTAGCCCCCTCTCCCCAACCTCATACAAAAAACTCATTTTCAAACAGGAAATGTTTGCTCTATCAGGCACCACTGATTCCAAAAAGATTTCTTAATCCATCCTCTTACTTTCTTAGATTACAAAATTTAGAAATAGTCAAAAACATTTTAAGAGAGTAAACATTCTGATTTCCAATTTCTTCAGCCTCTTTTGGGTAATACTACATTTTTATTAAAAATCAGCATTCACTCCACATGCAAAAAATAGATCTGAGGCATCCTTACCAATAAAAGCAGATAAACAACACAGCACTTAATGCCACAACTAATGTGCGGTTGGTGGTGGTTTGTGAACAGAGAGGAGACATTCTTGCTCTGCTTCCAAGTACCCCCAAATCATTCTTTCAGGCTCAAAGAATGCAAATATACTAAAAGAGTACAGTTTATATTTCTGTACAGTACAGTGTAAGAGATAGTACCAGACTCTAGGCCTTCAGGAAACTAAACTACCACATGTTAGAGGAATGGGGAAAAAAAAAAAGATGGCAGGATTCTGCCAACTCCTTGTAGCTAGAATTAAGAGTTGACTTCTGAAAAATCAGTCATACCTCAGATTCGTTTCCTGTGGCATCCTCTGCTATCAGCAGAGTGCAGGCCACCATGATCTTCTGTCTGGTAACTACTATAGCAGCCTCCTTGCAGCTCTCTCTGTGTTGACTTGAAACTCCTTAGCACCACTATCCCCCAACACCTGAGTGATATTCTTAAAACTTAAATGAACACATGCCATTTAAAACCCCCAATGCCCTCATTTCACCACAGTCTAGAATGTCCTATACCTATACAACTTGATACCAGCTTCCTTGCTATGTTAAACTTGCTACCACACTCTCCCTGCTCAACTAAGTTCCAGCCACTTGGGCTTTTCTGGTGTTCCTCTGACACCCGCCAAACAGTCTCCTGCCTGAGGATCATGAGTGGTTCTGTCAGTTGGGACATTTCTCCTTCCACTCTGCTGTCTCAAGTCACCCAGGACCCCCTCCACTGTAACCTACCCGGAGATGCCTTCCCTGACTGTTCTGTATCATTACTTACTACTTCATTCTTCTTTGTGGCCTTCATCTTTACCCAACATTGTGATATATGTTGATTTGTTATTATGATTTTCATCTAATTCCTCCTCTGAAATGTCCTAAAAGTATTTCCCGATTGAGTCTACACCAGCATAGTGGCAGGCACATAGTAGGTATGAACAGAAAACTATGAGTAAGTGAAAAGACCTCCAGTTTATAGGAAATAAATGTCTTAGCTCTTATCACATGTCTTAGCAATGAAAGACACTGACTGGTTTTACAAATGTAGGATAGATGGGGGAATACTGCCATTAACTCCTTTTTGTTCCTTGAAATATGTTGAGCTTCAAGATAAAAGGCAAGAGTAAACACATACTTTCATTTCGGTTTGTGAAGCAATTCTAAATAAAACTGAGTTGTTTTGATGACACTCTCTAATTGAACCACCATAGATGAGACCTGCTCTCTAACTGGCCTTCAATTGACATCTGACAGTAAATCTGAAAAAATGGGTCTGAGTCAGCCCCTCGCTGTATTATAAGCAGGTCTTTGTCCCAGTAAAAACTTGGAAACTGTTCAGTCTGATGTTAGGAAAAGAGGAAAATGACAAAAAAGCAATGTTTGTCAAGTACTGATGTTATGAATTAGGAAAATAATCCAAGAAAACAAAGGAAAGTAATATTTCAATACACACTTGCCTCAACATTTGCAGAACTCAGGACAAGAGTACAAATGGAAGCCTGTGTACCAAACGTCTAAATAGTTCAAGGTTATAAATCAAGCTAACAAACTAGTAAGTAAAATAGTTGGTATCTTTGATCTTGAAAATATACCTTCCAGGGATTCATTATATGGCTAACTTCGAAATTATCATTCTTTAAGTGCTCTGAGTTCCATGAGGAATGGGAAGAGTTGATTATTCTCTACCACCTGTAGATCCCCAACTACATGGCCATCCCTGAAATCAAGCTAGTGCCATGTGAGCAGAGAATTCTGGAGTCCTGGGTACCTAGAGCATGGTCCAGAAGAGGATGAGGATGAGGAGAGACATAGCTGGAGGAGGGCCAGAATGGAGAACCTCCAAAGTGGGAGGCCCACAGCAACAGACCCTCTTACCCAGGCTTGAAGGTGGTATGGTCCAGCATCAGACAGAAATGTTCTATGCAACAGGGAAAGAAGGAAGTAGAAAAGCATGGAAATTAAATACAGTACATAGGTCATATAAAGTAAATGCAGAGTTTAAAAACAAATCACATTATTAATTATAAGTTAAAAATGTCATGGGGACTAAATTATAATGATATAATAGGCTGAGTTGTAATACTGAATATTTAAATCAGCACTTCAAATATTAAATAGTAGAACTGACATGGAAAACAATATAGACTGGAGGAAAATAGACTGCAAATATTTAACAGAAACTGGGACGTGAACATTTTGGTCTTTCCTTTATCCACCTTGCATAGTGGCTTGTCACACAGCTGACTCTCAATTAATATTTGGATAAGAAGTGGATGAACAAATATAGTTAAAACTGTGTGACTGTGTGACAAGCCACTATGCAAGGTGGATGAAGGAAAGACCAAAAGAGTAAAATGTTCATGTCCCAGTTTCTGTTAAATATTTGGAGTCTATTTTCCTCCAGTCTATATTGTTTTCCATGTCAGTTCTACTATTTAATATTTGAAGTGCTGATTTAAATATTCAGTATTACAACTCAACTTAAACCCTTCTTCACTTATAGTGCCAAAAGTTAGTTTTGGATTTTGTTTAAAATCTATTTTCATATGCAAATAAAAAAATAAAATAAAAAAGAAAGAAAAAGGTGAGAGAAAATGACAGGCATAGAGAGTAAATAATCAGTATTCTGAATCAATATAACAATGAATTAGAATTAGTCATTAAGGATAGAATTAACAAAATATTTTAAAACTTAATTAAAATTAACAAGAAAAAGACTATCAAAACATCTTCTCTTAAGATTCTTCAGCTTCATAGAAAAATAAATTTTCCACATTCTCAAAGAGGGTAAAAGAACAACAACTGATTATTTTAAAAGAAATCATTATCAAGAAATGTGTAGATATTCTTTCTGCAGTGAAGAGGAAACAACACAGAAATACAAAGGTGATCATAATAAAGAAAATATGTTAATACAACAAGCTAATCTGAATAGCAACCAAAATATCATATAATTAATTCAAGCCAAAAAGGTGTTTGATAACTTTTAACACTTATCCTTAATAAAACCATGGAAAATAAGATTAAAAAGACAATTTTCTAATAACAAAGTGCCTGTTTTAAAATGAAAAGCAATGCTCTCAATGGCAAAATTCTTAAGAAAGTCCCTTGAAATGCAGGAATGAAATGAGTGCTCACTATTTAAAATTATTTTATATTAAATTATTTATACTACATAGTTATAATATATTATTTAATATTTCTCATACAAAATACTTTTAAGATAAAGGTAATAAACAAATGATATTTGAAACATTAACTCATTTATAAGGTGATTCAAAGTTTCTACTCTAAGAAGCAGGTTACATGATTTTAGAAAATGAAAGTATGGGAGGCAGATCAAGATGGAAGAGGAGTAAGACATTGCACTCACCTTCTCCCACAAACACATCAAAAAACCACATCTACATGTAAAACGACTCACACAGAACATCTACTGAATGCTGGCAGAAGAACTTACACCTCCAAAAAGGGCAAGAAACTCTTAACATAACTGGGTAGAACAAAAGAAAAAGAGAGAAAGAGAGAGAGAAGGAATCAGGATGGGACCAGCATTCCTGAGAGGGAGCTGTGAAGGAGAAAAGGAACCCACACCCTGGGAAGCCACCTAACCGACTGGAGATGAGCCGAGATGGAGGGACCTCAAAGTTGCTGAGAAAAGCGCAGCAGCTGGACTGAGGCAGGCAAAGTAGAGTGAGAACCGCACAGATCATCTACACCATCTCCCCAGACAGAACAGCCTGAGACGCTTGGAGGGGACTGGGTGCTGCACCTTAGGCTCCGGGAGTCAGTCCTGGGAGAGGACTAGGGTTGGCTATGTGGGGACAACCTGAGGGGCTAAGGACAGTGCACCATGGTAGGGGAGTGGTTTGCTACTGGCTAGGGAGTGGAATGCCACACCATAAGGAACCTAGGAGAAGGTCTGGGCCTGCAGGAGAAGCAAGGCAACATTGTTGAGGAGGGTGAGAGAAGGAGGGGTAGACCACCGTAGGAATCTCCCTGTGTATGTGCACACAGGCTCTCAGAGGGCGGGGTACCTCTAGCTCAGGCTAAGGATGGCAAGAGCCACTTGCTCTGGCTATGGGAGACTGGGCGCTTCTTGTGCAGGCCACAGATGGCTGGGAACCTACTGTGTGGGCTAAGGGTAGCACAGGGCTAAGTGCAACATGGTGCCTCTTGAGTGATCTACAGGCAGCAGGGATGGACTTTGGCAACTGTCTCGGAGGCCAGAGGGAGGTGCGGCCTGCCACCACTGGGGCCTGTGAATGGGCTCCACCTGCAGCCCAGTTACCTCAGGGGCTGGCAAAAAAAAAAAAAAAAAAAAAACAGGTCACTGCAACCAAGCAGCACATGTTGTTGCTCTCACCCTCCTGGGAACACACCCGCCCTGCAACTGCTACTGCCAAATGCTCTGGGCAGTGCCCAGATGCCTTATCACTGTCCTTTCCTGAGACCCTACAACTAGGAGCAGCTGGTGCTGCACCTCCTGTGTGCACTAAGCAGAATGGGGTATTTCTTGCACGGTCTGCAAATGGCAGGGGCAAACTACCACAGTCATCTCTGACTCTAGAGGTGGGCGTGGCCCTCACCACTAGGGGTCCATGAACAGGCACCACTTGTGGCCCCAATCACCTCAAGGGTACCACGGAAGAGGGCATTTTGACTGAATACCACCTGTTGTTGCTCTTGCAACCCTGGGAGCACACTGGCCCTGTTGCTGCCACTGCTAAAATCTCTGGGAAGTGCCCACATGCTTGATCTCTGTCACTGTCCAGGATCCTGCAACAAGGAGCAGCCTGTGCAGCACCTTCTGTGTGGGCTAAGTGAGATGGGGTGCTTCTTGAATGGTCTGCAGGTGGCAGGGGCAAACCACCACAGTTATCACTAACTCCAGAGGTGGGTGTGGCCCATGACCACTAGGGGTCCCTGAACAGGAACAACTTACAGTTCCAATCATGTCAGAGGAGGGCACTGCAATTGAACACTACCTATTGTTGCTCTCACTCCTCCCGGAACTAACACACCCTGAGGCTGCCACTGCCAAATGCTCTGGGCACCTTGTCAGTCTGCCTAGGCTTGTTACCACTTCCCAGGGCCCTGCAACTAGGAGTAGCCTGTGCCATCTTCCTACAGATCCTTGCTACTATCAAGAGCCCAGCAACTAGGCACAGACTACTAGCCCTACCCATTGACTCCTTCTCCCTAGAAACACACTCAGCACCCTGGGGATAACAGCCTGCTCACACCGAAGAAAGAGCAAATATTCAAACTCCCATGCCAAAAATAAATAGTAACCGCCCCACAAAATATAAAGGGGTGCTATTGTATTAGAAATAGCCCTCCAAAACTATAGTTTGGCTTCCCTAAACTCACAGAAAAAGAAAACTGTAAGCAAGATGAAGAAGCTCAGAAACCATTCCCAATTAAAAAAACAGAATTTACATGAAGCAGCAAATAATGAACAGACCTCTACAGTCTGACAGACACTGAGTTCAAAAGGGAGGTAGTGAAAATACTGAAGAAATTAAGGCTGAATATCAAGGAATTCAGAGTGGATATGAACAGTAGTGAAGATTCCTTTAGAAAGGAACTAGAAAATATGAGGAACACAGAAAAATTAGAGAATTCATTTGCAGAGACGCAAACTGAGCTAAAGGCACTAAGGAGCAGAATGAATAATGCCGAAGAACAAATCAGTGACTTGGAAGATAGAATAATGGAAATCACCCAATCAGGACAGCAGACAGAAAACCAAATGATAAAACATGAAAGAAATATAAGAGATCTATGGGAAAATATAAAGTGGGCCAATCTATGCATTGAAGAAAAAGAAAAGGGGATTGAAAATATATTTGAAGAAATTATGTCTGAAAAGTTTTCAAATCCAAAGGAAACTGATATCAAGATACAGGAAGCACAGAAGGCCCCAAACAAGTTGAACCCAAATAGGACAAAACCAAGACATACTGTAATAAAAATATCAAAAGTAAAAGATAAAGAGAGGATTCTTAAGGCAGCAAGAGAAAAGCAAAGCATTAATTATAAGGGAACCCCCATTAGGCTATCAGCTCATTTCTCTACAGAAACACTATAGGCCAGAAGGTAGTGGCAAGATATATTTAAAGTTCTGACAGGAAAAAATTTGCAACCTAGAATACTCTATCCAGCAAGAATATCATTTAAAATAGAAGGGGAAATAAGGAATTTCTCCAACAAACAAAAGCTAAAAGGGTATAGCAATACTAAACTCATTCTAAAAGAAATACTTAAAGGGCTTCTCTGAATAAATAAATAAATAAAAAAAGAAGTAAAAAGAAATAGGATAGAGGAAACCACAATTGGAAAGCAATCACTTAAATAAGCCAGCATACAGATCTAAACATGAAAATGTTAAAAAAAAGAAAAAGACTTCAAAATCATAGAATGTGGGGAAAGAAGGTAAGAAAATATAGATTCTTTTTTTTTTTAATAATGTGTTTAAGCTTATATGAGTATCAGGCTAAAGCAAGAAGATACAGGAAGGGTTAAAATACTTAAAAAACAGGGCAACCACAAATCAAAACCAAATATTACATTCACAAAAACTAAAAAGTACTCAAGCATAAAATAAATAAAATCATCCAACCCAAAAAAAAATAGGAAGAACAGAGAAACATAGAATCAACTGGCAAACAAGGTTTAAAATGACAATAAATAAATCTCTATCAAAAATTACCTTAAATGTTAATGGACTGAATCCTCCAACCAAAAGATAAAGAGTGGCAGATTAGATTTAAAAAAAGCAAAAATCTACAATCTGCTGTCTACAAGAGACTCACCTTAGGGCAAAGGACACATACATATCAAAAGTGTGAGGATGGGAAAAGACATTTCATGCCAAATTGTCAAGACAGGAAAGCAGGAGTTGCAATACTCATATCAGACAAAATAGATGTTAAAACAAAGGACATAAAAAAGACAAAGAAGGACACTGTTTAATGGTAAAAGAATCCATTCAAGAAGAGGATATTACAATTGTCAATATATATGCCCCTAATATAGGAGCACCCAGATACCAACAAATACTAACAGACATAAAAGGAGAAATTGATGGGAATACAACCATAGTAGGAGACTTTACACCCCACTCACATCAATGGACAGATCCTCTAGAGAGAAAATCAATAAGGCAACAGAGATCCTAAATGACATGACAGAAAAGTTAGACTTCATCGACATTTTCAGAACATTACATCAAAAAAAAATCAGAATATACATTCTTCTCAAGTGAATATAGAACATTCTGAAGGATCGATCACATACTGAAGCACAAAGCTAACCTCAACAAATTTAAAAGTATAGAAATTATTTCAAGTATCTTCTCTGGCCACAATGGCATGAAACTAGACATCCACCACAGGTAAAGATATGAGAAAAAACTAACTACATGGAGACTAAACAACATGCTATTAAAAACCAAAGGCCACTGAGGAAGTCAAGAAGGAAATTAAAAAATACTTTGAGACAAACGGTAATGAAGACACAACCACTCAAAATCTATGGGATGCTGCAAAAGCAGTGCTCAGAGGGAAATTCATAGCAATACAGACCTTCCTCAAAAAAAGAAGAAAAATCTGAATCGACAACTTAACCCACCATCTAAACGAATTAGAAAAAGATGGAAATCATAAAGAAAAGAGAGGAAATCAGTAAAATGGAGATTCAAAAAACGATAGAAAAAAACAATAAAACCAAGAGCTGGTTCTTTGAAAAGGTAAGCAAAATTGACAAACCTCTGGCCAGACTCACCAAGAAGAGGAGAGAAAAAACCCAAATAAACAAAATAATAAATAAAAAAGAAGAAATTGCACAGGTACCGAAGAAATACAAAAAGTCATAAGAGAATGCTATGAACAACTGTATGCCAACAAATTTGACAACCTAGAAGAAATAGACAACTTTCTAGAGATGGTCTGCCAAAACTGAATCAAGAAGAAACAAACAGACTGAACAGACCAATCACTAGAAATGAAATTGAGTATGTCATAAAAAAACTCCCTACAAATAAAAGTCTAGGACCAGATGGCTTCGCAGGTAAATTCTACCAAACACACAAAGAGGAACTTATACCCATCCTCCTTCAACTTCTCCCAAAGGCTGAAGAAGAAGGAACACTCCCAAATTCTATGATGCCACCATTACCCTAATACCAAAACCAGACAAAGATACCACCAAAAAAGAAAACTATAGGCTAATATCTTTGATGAATATAGATGCAAAAATTCACAACAAAATTTTAGACAACTGAATCCAACAACATATTAAAAAGGATCATGTGTGATTCACCATGAACAAGTGGGATTCATCCCAGTTTCACAAGGATGGTTCAATGTATGCAAATCAAACAATGTCATACACCACATTAACAAAAGACAAGTCAAAAACCACATGATCATCTCAAGAGATGAAGAAAAAGCATTTAACAAAGTCCAACATCCATTCACGGTACATTCTCTTACCAAAGTGGGTATAGAGGGAACATACCTTAACATAATAAAATCATTTATGACAAACCCACAGCCAATATAATACTCAATGGAGAAAAGATGAAAGCCTTCCCACAAAAATCTGGAACAAGACAACGATGAGCACTCTCATCACTGTTATTCAACATAGTATTGGAAGTTCTAGCCACAGCAATCAGACAAACAAAAGAAATAAAAAGTATCCAAATTGGAAGAGGTAAAATTGTCACTGTATGCAGATTACATGATACTATACAGAAAACCCTAAGGACTCAACCCAAAAACTACTTGAACTGATCAACAAATTCAGCAAAGTAGCAGATATAAGATTAACATTCAGAAATAGTATGCATTTATATATACTAACCATGAAATATTAGAAAAGGAATACAAAAATACAATACCTTCTAAAATTGCACCCCCAAAAAATCAAGTACCTGGGAATAAACCTGACCAAGGAGGTGAAAGACTTGTATGCTGAGGACTATAAAACATCAATCAAGGAAATGAAAAAGGATGCAAGGAAATGGATAGATATTCCATGCTCCTGGGTTGGAAAAATACTGTAAAAATGGCCATACTACCCAAAGCAATCTACAGATTCAATGCAATTCCTATCAAATTACCCATGACATTTTTCACAGAACTAGAACAAACAATCCAAAAATTTATATGGAACCACAAAAAAAAAAAAAAAAAAAAAAAAAAAAAAAAAAAAAAAAAAAAAAAAAAAAAAAAAAAAAACAGAAATGCCAAAGCAATCCTGAGGAACAAAAACCAAACAGGAGACATAACTCTCCCAGACTTCAGGCAATATTACAAAGCCACTGTAACAAGACGGTGTGATACTGGTACCAAAACAGACATACAGACCAATGGAACAGAATAGAGAACCTGTAAATAAACCCAGACACCT